>JAHLJT010009419.1:204537770-204916898 GCA_031308135.1 Acheta domesticus | reverse complement strand
CCCTGTGTGTGTCGTGTGTGTGTCTGTGTGTGTGTCTGTGTGTGTGTCTGTGTGTGTCTTGTGTGTGTCTGTGTGTGTGTGTGTGTGTGTGTGTGTGTGTGTGTGTGTGTTGTGTGTGTGTGTGTGTGTTGTGTGTGTGTGTGTGTGTGTGTGTGTGTGTGTGTTGTGTGTGTGGTGTGTGTCTGTGTGTGTGTGTGTGTGTCTGTGTGTGTGTCTGTGTGTGTCGTGTGTGTGTCTGTGTGTGTGTCTGTGTGTCTGTGTGTGTGTGTCTGTGTGTGTGTGTGTGTGTCTGTGTGTGTCTGTGTGTGTGTCTGTGTGTGTGTCTGTGTGTGTCTGTGTGTGTGTGTCTGTGTGTGTGTCTGTGTGTGTCTGTGTGTGTGTCTGTGTGTGTGTGTGTGTGTCTGTGTGTGTGTGTGTGTCTGTGTGTGTGTGTGTGTGTGTGTGTGTCTGTGTGTGTCTGTGTGTGTGTGTCTGTGTGTGTCTGTGTGTGTGTCTGTGTGTGTGTGTGTGTGTGTGTGTGTCTGTGTGTGTGTGTCTGTGTGTGTGTGTGTGTGTCTGTGTGTGTGTCAGTGTGTGTCTGTGTGTGTGTCTGTGTGTGTACTGTGTGTGTCTGTGTGTGTCTGTGTGTGTGTCTGTGTGTGTGTGTCTGTGTGTGTGTCTGGGTGTGTGTCTGTGGTGTGTCTGTGTGTGTGTCTGTAGTGTGTCTGTGTGTGTGTCTGTGTGTGTCTGTGTATGTGTCTGTGTGTGTGTCTGTGTGTGTCTGTGTGTGTGTCTGTGTGTCTGTGTGTGTGTGTCGTGTCTGTGCGTGTCTGTCTGTGTGTCTGTGTGTGTCTGTGTGTGTCCTGTGTGTGTCTGTGTGTGTGTCTGTGTGTGTCTGAGTGTGTGTCTGTGTGTGTGTCTGTGTGTGTCTGTGTGTGTGTCTGTGTGTGTGTCTGTGTGTGTCTGTGTGTCTCTGGGTGTGCCTGTGTGTGTCTGTGTGTGTCTGTGTGTGTCTGTGTGTGTGTCTGTGTGTGTGTCTGTGTGTGCGTCTGTGTGTGTCTGTGTGTGTCTGGGTGTGTGTCTGTGTGTGTGTCTGTGTGTGTGTCTGTTTGAGTGTGTCTGTGTATGTCTGTGTGTGTTTGTGTGTGTCTGTGTGTGTTTGTGTGTGTCTGTGTGTGTTTGTGTGTGTCTGTGTGTTTGTGTGTCTGTGTGTGTGTCTGTGTGTGTGTCTCTGTGTGTCTGTGTGTGTGACTGTGTGTGTGTCTGTGTGTGTCTGTGTGTGTCTGTGTGTGTCTGTGTGTGTCTGTGTGTGTGTCTTTGTCTGTTTGTGTCTGTCCGTGTGTCTGTGTGTGTGTCTGTGAGTCTGTGTGTCAGTGTGTGTGTCTGTCTGTGTGTGTGTCTGTGTGTGTCTGTGTGTGTGTGTCTGTGTGTGTCTGTGTATGTCTGTGTGTGTTTGTGTGTGTCTGTGTTTGTTTCTGTGTGTCTGTGTGCGTGTCTGTGTGTGTGTCTCTGTGTGTCTGTGTGTGTGTCTGTCTGTGTCTGTGTGTGTCTGTGTGTGTCTGTGTGTGTCTGTGTGTGACTGTGTGTGTGTCTGTGTGTGTGTCTGTGTGTGTGTCTGTGTCTTTCTGTGTCTGTCTGTGTGTCTGTGTGTGTGTCTGTGAGTCTGTGTCAGTGTGTGTGTCTGTCTGTGTGTGTGTCTGTGTGTGTGTCTGTGTGTGTGTGTCTGTGTGTGTCTGTGTGTGTCTGTGTGTGTTTGTGTGTGTCTGTGTGTGTGTCTGTGTGTGTGTCTCTGTGTGTCTGTGTGTGTTTGTGTGTCTGTGTGTGTGTCTGTGTGTGTCTGTGTGTGTCTGTGTGTGTGTCTGTGTGTGTCTGCGTGTGTCTGTGTGTGTGTCTGTGTGTGTCTGTGTGTGGGTCTGTGTGTATCTGTCTGTGTGTGTGTCTGTGAGTCTGTGTGTCAGTGTGTGTGTCTGTCTGTGTGTGTGTCTGTGTGTGTGTCTGAGTGTGTGTGTGTCTGTGTGTGTCTGTGTGTGTCTGTGCATTTCTGTGTGTGTCTGTGTGTGTTTGTGTGTGTCTGTGTGTGTGTCTGTGTGTGTGTCTCTGTGTGTCTGTGTGGTGTCTGTGTGTGTGTCTGTGTGTGTGTCTGTGTGTGTGTCAGTTTGTGTCAGTTTGTGTGTGTCTGTGTGTGTCTGTGTGTGTCTGCGTGTGTCTGTGTGTGTCTGTGTGTGTCTGTATGTGTCTGTGTGTGTCTGTGTGTGTCTGTGTGTGTGTCTGTGTGTGTCTGTGTGTGTGTCTGTGTGTGTGTCTGTGTGTGTGTCTCTGTGTGTCTGTGTGTGTGATAGTGTGTGTCTGTGAGTGTGTCCGTGTGTTCTCTCTGTCTCTGTGTGTGTCTGTGTGTGTGTCTCTATGTGTGTCTGTGTGTGAGTGTCTGTGTGAGTCTGTGTGTGTGACGGTGTGTGTCTGTGAGTGTGTCAATGTGTGTGTTTGTGTGTGTGACTGTGAGTGTGTCTGTGTGGTTCTGTGGGTGTCTGTGTTTACGTGTGTGTCTGTGTGTGTCTGTGTGAGTCTGTGTGTGTGTCTCTGTGTGTCTGTGCGTTTGTCTGTGTGTGTGTCTGTGTGTGTGCCTGTGTGTGTTTGTGTGTGTGTCTCTGTGTGTGTGTGTCTCTGTTAGTGTGTGTGTGACTGTGTGTGCGTGTCTGTGTGTGTGTCTGTGTGTGTGTCTCTTTGTGTGTCTTTGTGTGTGTAAGTGTGTGTGTCAGTGTGTGTGTCTTTATATGTGTGTTTGTGTGTGTGTCTTTGTGTGTGTCTGTGTGTGTTTGTCTGTTTGTGTCTGTGTGAGTGTCTGTGTGTGTGTCTGTGTGTGTCTGTGTGTGTCTGTGTGTGTTAGTGGGTGTGTGTCTGTGTCTGTGTGTCTGTCTGTGTGGCTGTGTGTGTGTCTGTGTTTTTTTTGTCTGTGTGTCTGTAAAAGACACACACACAGACACAAACACACACACACAAACACACACAGACACACACAATCACACACACAGACACACATACAGACACACGCACGGACACACACCCTGACACACACACAGACAAACAAACACAGACACACAGAGACACACACAGACACAGACACACAAACAGGCACACACACAGACACACACACAGTCGCACACTGACACACACACAGACACGCAAACATATACCCACACACAGACACACACAGAGACACACACAGACTCACACATAGACTCACACACAGACAAACTCACAGACACACACATTGACACACACAGAAACTCACACACAGACCCACACAGACTCACACCAGACCAGCACAGAGACACACACAGCCACACACAGACACCGCCACAGACACACACACCCAGAGACACACACACGCAGACACAGGCGAACACAGACACACACAGAGACACACAGACACTCAGGCACACGTACACAAAGAAAAACAGACACACAGAGACACACAGAGACACACACCGACACAGACGCACAGCCACACACAGACAATCACAGACAAATACACACACAGACACACACAGACACAAACAGACACACACACAGACACACACACAGACACACCCACAGACACAGACGCACACACATACAGGTACACACAGCCTCACACAGACACACACAAAAACACACAGACACACACAGACACACACTGACACAGTCACACAGACACATTCTCACAGACACACAGTTCCACACTCACAGACACAAAGACCCACGCACAATCATACAGACACACACACAGACACTCAGACACACACTCACAGACACACACACAGACACGCACAGAAACACATAGACTTACACACAGACACACATTCACAGTCACACACACAGACACACACACCCAGCGCAGACACAAACACACTGATACACACACAGACACACACACAGAGACACACACACACAAACACACAGACACACCACACAAACACACACAGACACACGCACAGGATTACACAGACACACTGACACACACAAACACACACACAGAAACACACACACAGACACACACACACACAAACACACAGACACAGACACACACACTGACACACACCCACAGACACTCCCACGGACACATACACAGATACGCACACGGACACACACACAGACACACACATAGGCACACACAGACACACACACGGACACACACACACACACAAACACTCACACAGTCAAACAGCCACAGTCAAAATCACAGACACAAACGCAGTCAAATACACATTCACACGCACGCAGACACACACACAGACACACACACAGACTCACCTAGACACACACACGGAGACAAATACAGACACACACACAGACACACACACCGAGCACACACACAGACACAAACACAGACACACAGACACACACTCAGACACACACAGACACACAGACGCACACACGCAGACACACACAGACACACACACAGACAAACAGACACATACACGCACAGACACACACACTGACACGCACACAGACACACACACAGAGACACGCACCCTGGTCCAAAAAGACACACCCACAGACACACACGCAGACCCACACACAGAAACACACAGACACACACACACAGACCCACACAAGGCACACACACAGTCACACACCCACAGACACACACACAGACACGTACAGACACACACACTTATAATCACACACTTACTTACACCCAGACTCACACAGACACACACACAGACACACACACAGACACACACACACACAGACACACACACAGACACACACACAGACACACACATACCCAGAGACACAGGCAAACACAGACACACACACAAACACACACACACACGGACACGCATACGTGGACACACAGACCCACACACACAGACTCACAATCACACACACAGACATAGAAAAAGATGGAAACAAACAGACACACACACAGACACAATCAGACACAGACACACACAGAGACAGACACACATAGACACACACAAAGACACACACACACAGACACACAAACAGACAAACACACAGACACACTCACCAACACACATTCTGACACAGACACACAGACATACACACAGACACACACAGACACACAGACACACACACAGACATACACAGACATACACACAGACGCACACACAGACACACAGAAACACACACGGACAGAAATCCAGTCACACACACAGACACACTTATTGACACACACACAGACACAGACACACTGTCACACACACAAGCACACACACAGGCACACAGAAACACACACACAGGCACCCACAGACACTCACGCACACACACACACAAACACACACGCAGACACACACACAGACACACTCGCAGACAAAAACACAAGGGCACACACACAGACACACTCAGGGTCATACCCACCGACACACACACACAGACTTACACAGACACACACAGACACACACACAGACACTCACACAGACACACACACACAGGCACACACACAAACTGACACACACTCACACACAGACCAACAGACAGACACACAGACACAGACACAGTCACAGCAAAAGACACACACACAGACACTGACACACAGACACAAACACAGAACTTCACAGACACACACACAGGTACACACAGACACACCCAGAGACGCACACCCAGACACACACAGAGACATACACAGACACACACAGACACACACAGTGGCACACACACAGTCACACATCCTTAGACACACACACAGACACACACATACACAATCACACACATACACAGACACAGACGCTCACAGAGAACACACACACACACACTCAGACACGCACAGGCACATTGACACACAGACGGACACTCACAGACCCATAGGCACACACACAGCAACACAAACACAGGCACACACACAGACACACAAACAAAGACGCAGACACAAACACAGACACACACAGACTTACAGACTACACACATACGGACACACACACACAGACACACACTCACAGACACAGACATACACACAGACACACACAGACACACACACACAGACACACACAGACACACACTGACACATAGGCTCACTCACACAGACACAGACACACACACAGAGACACACACTGACACACAAACACACACAGACTCACAGTTTGCACAAATACAGACACACACACAGACACACACACAAACACAAAGAAACACCCAACGTGGGGCGCCAATGCAACGGGTCTTCTCTCTATTTCACTTATTTATTTATTTCCCCTTCTCCTATTTGCTCTTTACTCGGGTGCCAATGCAACTGTACCTCTCTTACCACTACTCTATTTATCAATATTATTATTTAATGGCGTTGCATAAAATTTATTTGGGTCGTAGGTCGTGGACGGCCCCTTACGAGTATTACCTGTTTACAAGTTTTAACAAAGCAGCATGCACAGGGCTACTAAATACTGAAATAAAACATATATTCGCAAACAGGAAAGAAAGAATTTTAATTCTTTATCTATTTGTTTCTTTCGGCAACAATGCACAGCGCGTAAACATTTACTTATGCTTGGCAATATTGTTATGATTTTCTTTAAAATGCCATGCCCAATTGCATGAATCACAATTAATTACAACACGAAATCGCCATTAATTAACCGTTTTACAATTTACTAATATTTAGGAATTCCTTTTTTCAAAACAAATCAATGTTATTACCAACACTATGTACGTACGTACTTCCAAGGCAACAATGAAAATGAAAAACTAACAAATACTAGATCCTAGCTGACAAATTATTACATTAATTCCGCCTATAAAATTATATTACATTAATTCCGCGTATAAAATTTCGGAAAATTTTAAGATTCTCATGAGCGTTTATTTACGTCTTGAATATGCGCAAGTTTAGATCTGATTTTTTTTTTTGTTGATTATTTCGCGAATGCATCACTTTCCTTTTTTCTGCTTTGTCGAAAAACAGCGCCGTTGCCGGTTCGGTGGTCCTATGCGCGCTCACTCGCACGCATTCGATGTCCTCGCACGTTCCAATCGTGCACGGGCCGGTTCTCTTTAAATATTTCTCCCCAAGAATTCCATAAAATAGTCCAAACACCTTGCGCCACAAATTCACTACAGAAAATAATACTTCGTCTCTCTTCAAAATGTTTACTGCATTAACAACGTCTGCACAGTTATATGTCCATTATTCACTTTCTATCCGCCGCCCCAAAAATGTCTAAGTCCGAAAGAATTTAAAATCATGAATACGGCAAGCGTGGAAACCATGTCCTTTCAACCGCTGACTAGACCGAAGTGGAGTCAAAAATCATGTCGATTTAACATGTTAACTCGGATTATGAAAAAATGCCAGCGAAATCCATTTCGCTTTTTCATTGTTGTTTCCATAAATTTTTTTTAAATTGTCTCATATTCTTCGTTTTGACTTGTTTTCGTGTTTATTCGTTTCAGCTTTTCCCCAATGTTAAGATTTTCTTGTCAAGACGGCTGTTTTCTATTTATTTCACGTCGAAAATGCTAATTTTTTCTGTCGACATTCCACAGCAATAATTCGTCGCTTGTTTTCTGGTATTATTAGTTTGTAATATTTATTTATTTAGGGCGTTCAATGTTTTTATAAACTCTCGAAACCATTTATAAATTTTGTTAAATTCATATTACGACGATTCCCGCCGCCTCTCGTTGTTTAATTAGCATTTCTTCGCGAAATCTTGATAATTCAAGTTATGCTATTTAACATGTTCGACTGGGCTTTTCCTCTAAATTTTCTAATTACAATTTTAAGAGAACCCGTCGTCCGATCTCGTTCAAACGAAAATTACAGCGTTCATTTATTTCTTCTTCAACTAACTGGATCGTCAAAATTTCTTTCCGAATTTATTGAAACCCTTAAAATTCTCCAGAAGGATCGAAATACACCTTCCGCGGCGCGCTGTTCTTTTGTCTTGTTCATCGATTCATCATACACGTTGTTTACTTCATAGACTATAGATCCTAAATATTTACTCTTTTGTCCACAATTTTTTTGGGGAATGCCTAAGAATAATGAAATCATTACATTAGGAATAAAGGCATGTCTTCTGGGCTGTTAATAACTTGTGTGAAGCACTGGGCCAACTTATGGTGAAGTGATGTAAGCTTGTACCAGAAATTTTGAACGTGTTCTGGGCCAGGGGCTTTCCAGTTGTGGGTTTTTGCAATTGCAGTGCTGACGTCTTTTACTGTGATCTCCTGATATAACATTGGCTCTAGAGTTTTAACATTATTTATTTCTTCCTTAATCCAATGTGCCTCACTATTGTGATGATGAGTTTCTGACCAAATGCCTGACCAGTTCTGTTCCAAATTTTATTGATCTGGTGCACCGTTGTTCTCTTGTTGGAAATTGCAATTTGGTCGTAGTTGTTGATAGAACACTTTTTCATTCTGACGAAACATTTAATTTTGTAGTTTACGTTCTGTTGTTTCTTTGTATCGTCTAAGTCTTTGTGATTTAGCTGCAAGCTTCTGTTTTAGTTCATCTAAATGTTCAGCTATTAAATTTGGATCAACGATTTTATCACCCTGGTCCTTGTGTTTTCTTAATTCATGTTCCTGATGACCGTGTTTTTTTATCTTTGCAAGTGTTTTCTTAATTTTCTTGGCTAATTTCTTGTTGTTTGGTTGGTTCAAATATTGCGTTACTCTGCCTATTTCTTGTCTAAGATATTGGATTTGATTTTCGAGTCTTTGCTGCCATGGCGGTTTAGTATTTATCTTGTTTGACGACCTTTTTTGACTTTCTGACTGATCCTTTAATTTGAAACCAGCTTTTACAGCTACGGTAGCAGCTGCACAGTAAATTATAGAATGTATGTCTGTTAAAGTGTCTTCTTCTTTGATCTGGAAGGGCAAGACATGTACATTTATATTTAGGATAATTTGGGTGAACCCGTCCTTTCTATTGATGTTAAGTTTAGAAATTCTGGGGCGAAGTGTTGGATCTAATCCTGATACTTGAGAAAAAGTTCTTGGTATATATCAATTACGTCTGCCATGTTATCTTCGTTGGCCCCTGCTGTTGATGGATCCTGATTTGCTTCATCTAATTGGGTTGAATTTGGAACTACGTGTGAATCTGCGATAGTTTGTGTCAAGGGGCACCCATTGTTGGAGGAAGAGATTTCTTCTGCTACTTCCTGTTTAATTTGTTCCAACCTTACTTTTGGGATTAGATTGTTTGTGAGTATAGCTCTTTTCTGATCTACAAGCCTTTGTTCTAGTATGATGACAATATGGGGAAACTTCTCTCTAAATTCAGCATGCAGATATTGTCTGTATCCAGTCATTTATGTTTCTAAACGTGTGGCTCTGTAGTAGACGCGCATTATATACTCATTTAAGTTACTCGTCCACTTCATACGTTGCCTCACTTTCCCTGCTTTGGTGGTTGCGAGCAGCGCTCGAGCAAAACACTGTCGGCAGGTGAAGCCACAGATTGCGGATTGATTTTTTGGGATTTGGCTGTAGTTTGTTCGGGTGACCCGGTAGGCGCCCGCCTGTTCAGCGTCCTACCACCGGTGGCTCGCATGCTGTCACGTGCGGCTCCGGCTCCAGACGTCTCTCCATTTCAGAATGGGTTATTGCCATTGCCCCTAGCACCTTTGTAGTCGGTGACAATTGCTCATCTTCCACGCGGCACAGTTGTTCTTGCTAACACGTAGGGTTGGACTTAAGAAGACTTGCAGAAAAGGGGGAGAGGAAAAGGGAATATTATGGGGAATAGGGGGATGTCTTGGAGGGGGTTGTGTGAGGAGAGGAAACGACTTGAGAGGACAATTTAGGATAGGGGCAGGAGAGATAATGAGACTCGGATAACTTTCACAGGTAAGGACAACGTACAGCTGCTCCGGTTAGTCGCCTCTTACGACAGGGGGAGATTCCATGGTGCTATTCTACTAAAACCCCCGGTCACCACACGGGGTTTATCATTATTATTATTAATTGCGCAACTCTCTGCCAAATGAAATATTAGAAATAACGTCCAAAAGGGTCTTGAAGAAAAAATGAAAGGAATGGTACACTAAACAAAACATTTAAAAAGAGAGTTCAAGGGAAAAAATCTATTATTTATGCATAAAACAATCTTTAAGTAGATTTACTAATCGATTAATGCAAAACCATCCATGTCAGACTATTAAACTACAGGCATCCCATCTTATTTTATTTATTCTATGTTGTTAATAAAGTATAAATCAATTTCTTTAAGTAGATTTTACTAATCGATTAATGTAAACAATCCATTTCAGACCATTAACTACAGCCATTATATCTTATTTCATTTGTTCCGTATTGAAATGTACCAACAATGTCTCGTTACAAACTATTACGAGATCGTTGACATCATTCACCTTAGGACGGTTATAATCGTGACCCGATCCGAATTTATAATAAAATTTTGGGCGCCAGGAACAGGTTACGATAATTGAAACCAATACTTCCACAGCTAATTTTAACGAATGGATAAATGTCCGGTTAGCTGGGTCAATGGGTCCCTAATAGATAATCGCTATCGTCTAGATAGCCGATTACTTGATCTGCCAACTATACATTATGGCGAGGAATCTGAAAGGAAATAATTATATATCTCTAACTACTTAACAATTGTGATTGACCAAATGAAAATCTTTTCATTTCCAAAAGAAAAATTTAACAATTTATTTAACAATTTGACAATTGTTCTGCCTTTAGGTCATGACCTTTTAAAATAAAACCTTTGTACTGCAGTACTTATCTAACGTTGTCTTGATCGACGACGCCCCGCAGTATCTTCCCACTTGAATGCAGATAATCCCAAGTCCAGCTTCTTTCTTCTGATCTTGCGACACTGCCGACGAATCCAGCCCTCATTGCCTAGAATATCTACTGGTTCTTACGTGATATTTACAGTTTCCAGTTCTCCCCAACTACGTGTTAAAACATTAAAATCCAAACCGCAATATAAAAAAACTTTCAAAGTCCTAATCGAATTTACTTCTGCCCATCAACTTTCAGAGTCCGAAAGCTATTGAGTCTCACGTCAAAACTTACAAGTCCCACTCCCCTTATGTTAATCTCGCCAGCGATCTGTACTACTCGACAACCTCTATCAGAATGTCATTTTCTCCTCCGTTTTTTCGCCCTCAACGCCTCGGTATCCGTCCTTCGTTCCTCTTTTTTAAAACAAAACGACAAAATTCGACAGTCTATTCTCCCTTAGCCAATCCATTCACTTCTTGCCAAATCAAGTAGCCACGGCCTCGATAGTCATTCCTTTTCAGACCAATCCCACATTATCTTATATGTCTTTCTAGCCAGCGCCCCCACCTATTCAAGGCCTGAATGCAGTTTATTGACCTTGCCAACCACTACGCCGGCGTTGCTAAAGCTGTGTATTGGCATTTGCAGACCCTTTTACCCAACCCATTTACAGCAAATCTTATTGACAAAATATATAATATTTTGGTATATCACAATATTGTTAATAATGTATTATTTAATTTATTATTTATATTTTTTTACTTTACTGTTGTTGATATGAATGAAGTTTAAGTAAGTATAAATGTAAAAAAGGTTTTGATTTGTTTATAATGTATAAAGTAATTTCTTTTTCGCCAATTGTACTGACATTTTATTTTATTGTATGTTATGTAACTGAATTTTTAAGTAGATTTTAACTAATCAATTAATGTAAAGTATTCGTTTCAAACAGCCATCTCATTTTATTTTGTATTTTTATTTTATTTATTATATTTTATGCATTTCAAGTAATTAATTGTTAACTCCTAAGGGAAATACTAATAATAATGCAGAAAATGAATCTAGGTACTGTCTTTTTTTGTATACTCAGGGACCAGTACCAGTAGGAAATAAATAGTAAACTCATTCCTCTCTGGCGCGTGCAAAAAGCACTTAGGGAAGAAAGTGTACTATTAAGAAAACGTCCTGTCCTTTTATTTAATATAATATTGTACTTTAATCTTGTAGTTCAATTTTATCTAAATAAGTTCAATTCCAAGTTTTAATTTTTCCAATTCCAGTTTTAATTTTTTTTATAATTTGGTTATTACATTTTTGTTGTCTTTCTCATGTTTGTAATTGTGGTCTTTTTCATGTTTGTAATAGTGGTCTTTATGGTAACGGCGCTTATGTACACTAAAAATTATTTACTGAAAATAAAAACCAATTATTATTATTATTATTATTATTATTATTATTATTATTATTGTTAAAAATATTATTATTATTAAAAATATTATTGTTATTATACAACACGTTTCTCTGTTGTTATATGTTTGCCTGATTTGCATATTGTACTTTTGCATGTATTTTTACTTGCCCGTATACGTACGTATACACCGAGTGATATACGTAGTATAGGGAAAGTTATGTATTGCTGCGCGAAAAAATGGCCAATTTTCGGCGGAAAATTCATTCCCGGGCCGTGATAACGAAAAAGTGGATAAAACCAGTTGCTAAATTAAGAAACAAAATCTCCTAACACGTGGTATAGCCAGAAACCCTGTTTTGTGGGTCCTTGATGCCGAAAAACCAATTGAAAGGAAAACGTCCGTTTGTCTGTCCGTCCGTCCGTCTGTGAACACTGCTAGTCCCTAAACCATACGTATGATTTCTTCCAAAATGGATATTCCGGTCGATCTGGTAGCATGAAGCCCCCCCGACATTTTCAAACTTTTCTCAAAAACGGCTCCAATTTTTTTCTTTAAATTTCTTGTAAGAATATAGTAAAATACACTTATTAATGTGGCATTGGTCCCAATTTCATGGTTAACTCAGAATTTTCGAAAATTACAAAAGTTTGAATTTATTCGGCGTCTACCTCATAGATGACACCAAATTATTTCAGGAGTTGTTTTAACTCTAAGGATTCTTCTGGTGAGAGCTCTTGTTCTTTTGTACTCAGTATTGCTCTCGTCTGTTTTATGTTTTTTGTATCGGTTGTAAGAATGATTGGATATTTTAATAGTTTCTTTACATTGCTTATTCCACCATGAAATGAATCTGGTTTTAAGTGATGGTGTGTAAGTTTTTATTGCTTCATTTGCTGCATTACTTATGATGTGAGAAAATGTATCAATCACTCCATCCACATTTTCACTTCCTTGATAGTTAACGTCAAAATTTTGGAGTACATGTTGATAAATTGATATCCCAATTATCCCAATTAGCTTGATTGAAGTTCCATTTTTGTATTCCATAATTACCGGCAGACATTTTAAAAGAGTAGCGACACTAGTAAATAATGGGAAGTGTTCACTGTCGGGGGGATATTCTGACACAAATCAGCTGCATTTTTGAGCAAACTTTATAGAGCTAAAAGTGAAGTCAATGCTAGTTAAACTTCCATTACTTATGTTAATGTGAGTAGGCTACCCAGTATTTAATAATATTATGTGTGTTTCATCTATGACAGTTTCAAGTTTATTGCTTCTGGAGTCGTTTCCATTAGACACCCACAATGTATTATGTGAATTGAACCTCAAAACATTAAAAATGGAGGACAGTTACCTCATAATATTGATGAGCTCACAAATTTAAAAAGAGTAGCTGTTTGGTAAGTATATGTTGCAGATACAAATTTTGACTGGAGATGAGATATGGATAGCCGTTGGTTCCATATCAGCATCAATGTCTAGCTCAATACTTTTACATACTATGTTGCAACACCTACACATGCAATATTGCAATTACCTCCATTTTTATTAAAGCATTTGAAATGTTTTATTTTACTACTTCTGTTCTTTTTACTTTCCCGTATACATACGTATATACGGAGTAATGTACGTAGTGTAGGGAAAGTTATGTAAAGCTATGGAAAATTGTGCAATTTATTCCATACATGCGATTTCTTCCAAAATGGATATTCTCCGGTCGATCTGCGTCCACTCGAGGCGCCTCGATTTTGAAAAACATTCTTGAAATTTTGAGGATACTTTACATGAAGTCCCCCGGACATTTTCAAGATTTTTCTCAAAAACCGCTCAAATTTTTTTCTTTAAAATTCTTGTAGGGATAAAGTATAACACACTTATAAATGTGGCATAGGTCTCATTTTCACGAACAACTCTGAATTTTCAAAAATTTCAAAAGTTTGAAATTTTTCAGCGTCTTCCTAGAACCACTATGTCTGCCTGTCTGCCTGTATTGGACGATGTTTTAGTCTTCTTTAATATTTTAAAAGTAATGTTTCGAATCAATTATTAGGAAATCGAAAAAAAGAGAAATTTTCAAAAAAAAGTATTTTGGCCGGCGATAGATGGCAGCCGCCAAGAGGATGTCGACAAGATCGTAAAGCTTGCGCGCAACCAAGTAAATTACAAAATTTTACTACGAGAAAGCTTGTGCTATTGACAAGTAAATGAAGCTTCTGGGACATTTTCAAAATTATATCAGAACTGTTCAAATTTTTTATGCTGCCCTGTGTTCTTATCCTCCTGAGAATTTTTACTGCAAGTAGATTCTGGTTGAGTTGATGCCTCTGAAAGTAGGGGTAGTTTTGGAAGGGCAGGGAAATTGTTTCTTGTTACTTCCTTCATTGCATTATTTATAGTTTTTGGGGTTGTACTAATGTTAAGGTTAGGTATATGCTGAGTATAACTTTCAGATGTTTCCATGTCATTTACATTAGATTTTCTTAGACACCGTTGGGGGTATGTGTCCTTCTTGTTTACAAATGAAACAAGACATGTTATTAGGAGACAGAAAAATGTGGCATGAGGTGTTATAAATATATAACACAAGATAATCTGGGAGTTTAGCAAAGTCATGAGGTTCAGTATAACCTGACTCCTGAAACTCATTGTATGTGATAACCCTGGTTCTGATAATCCTGCTTTCATAAATGAAATCTTTGTAGTAGTTACTATGTTACTCCTGGCAAATTCTTCTTCTATTATATTATAATGTATTATTGGACTAACTTTGGAAATTATAACTTTTTGTGATTACTGATAAGTGGCCTGACCTATAAGTCTATGTTATTAATGTTAATTGATATATTATTATCTGTAAAAATGTCTGTTGACTTTTGACTAGAGAAAAAAAAACACAACTCTATAATTAGAAATACGTGACACGAACCTTATTTCTTTAGAGTCCACAATAAATGCAACTTCGTTGATGTAGTTCTTTATAGACAGCCCTTCTTGTGCTTCAATGACGAATGCTTGATCTTTAGACTGGAATACATCTAAGGTCATGACACTGGAGTAGGACTTTTTTGATGAATTTCCGTGTTGTTTTTCAGGCATGTTACAGGTTATGGTTCCTCTGTACTCAGAAGTATGATGTATCCGTAGTAGTAATTTCACTGACTGCAATTGCAGCTTTATCCTTCACTAGTTTACAGTATATTTAATGTTCTCACAATAGTGACAGAACTCGTGAGATGTTCTATCACAACACTAGACTTCACTGACAATTTAATACACGAACTCTCCTGTACTCCGTCTACTCCTCACGGATGGTACCACGGAATCGACAACGAGATTATTGGAGACAATTCTGTATGTTTACAACAAGGGTTTTTCATAGCGTGGTTACATGTTCTTTACATTTTTACATTTTTGTACAATGAATACATAGACATTACGGTTTACTTTATTCCAGTGGTTGAAAATATGTCACTACATGTTACTCAAAAAAAGTAAAACAGTACATGTACTCAAAAAGAGACATTAATTGATTTACAGATTTTTTTCTTGTAGGATGCTTGAATGAAATGATGTGTCAATATTAAAGTTCTGAAAGATTGATGTTGAGGGATTGGTTGTACATAGGACATTTCTCAATTATGTTTATTATTGTTATTTGTACATTACATATATTACAAACTGGGGGAGTAATTCATGTTTATTAGGTAAGTGTGAGTTAGCTTCGTGTATTTGATCTAATTCTGGTAACTAACTTGATCTTTACAGCATTTTTTTTAAGTATGCAGGTTGTAGAATCTTTCTATCTTCTTATGGAGACTGCTAGCCTTAGATTTCTTCCAATCCTGGCTCCACTTGGTTTTCATTTTTCCATACAACTACTACCAGACATCATTCGTCGTATATGCTACTATATTATACACATTTTTCATTGACTGGAGTTCGACTAGTGATGTTCAAACATTACTTCCTGGCGCAGCCAGTGGTATATCTAGATGAGGGGGAATCCAGAAGATAACAATGTTTTTACCAAGTCTTTGACTAAGATGATGTAGTTCCTGAACCTTCACAGCCATTTCAGAGTTTGAATTTTTGTTGTA
Organism: Acheta domesticus; assembly: GCA_031308135.1. Lineage (NCBI taxonomy): Eukaryota > Metazoa > Arthropoda > Insecta > Orthoptera > Gryllidae > Acheta > Acheta domesticus. The sequence continues at coordinate 204,900,691 of JAHLJT010009419.1, read as the reverse complement.
TCTCATTTAATTGTAGTAAGTGATCTTGTGAATACTACATGGCGACTATAAATATTTTTGTTGGTACTTCGTAGCTAAACATTCTTTTCGTTCCTTTAATAAATGACTGCAGTTCATTGTTACAGCTTCTTGTAATGTTTTCGTTTAGTCTGAGGCGTCATGCTGAACGTACAACATGCCACCTTACGGTGGCGTAAATTTTAAAATATGACGTGATTTAGCAATGTAAGTTCCTGGTGATTTTATCGACAAATTTATTTATATCATCTTCACAATGGCTAGAATTTTCAAGAAATGGTTTATGAGCCCCGAAACGGAAATATTTATATACGGCATGGCAGGAATTGTAAGTAGACTATAACTTAGATTAATTTTCATTGTATTTCTGCCCTTGTACATTCTCTTTATTTTAAATATTATTTAGTAATAACCCGTTGTTTTATATTTCTACGATGTAGACCATTACTGCCTTGGAACAATCGGTGATGAATGCAAATGAGTACTTGCAAGAGGTACAAAATGCCCCACTGCCAGCGGGATACTTCGGACCGACGGCAGAACAACGTGTGAAGACAAGTAGGTGAGATGATGAACCATGAGTAGTTTTCCAGTCGACTGATTTGCAACGTTGGCAGAAAATTTTCTGAAAATCAAGACTTTGGAATACTAAGGAAAAGATCATTGATCGGCGACAAATCCAAATGCATTGGAAAAAGCTAATGAGCACGTAAACTTAATAGAATGATAGGATTTCCTACTCGTCGCCTACTTTTTTTTTGATGCGCGTCAACTCGGCTCAAATTGACTCGTTCAGAAATAATGGGATCAACCAACATCTGCATATGTTATACTACTATAATACCGAATGCTATGGTATTTATGTTTGTCTATACTGGTTCCATTCGGTATTTGCAATGATTTTACGTGTCTAGTAAAACCGATTCCCTATTTTATTGTTTGCCGTACCAACTGTATTTTTAACGAAACATTTTTCTTTTCTTTTAGCTTTAAAATTCACAATTATAATACTCTTTTTATTTAATTATCAATCAAAATCTTAAAATATCAAGTTATTTACCTATCTATAATGACGAGATTTACTTAAACCTAGAATCATGTAGGTTTAACACACCTTCTCCTGTGCAAATTTGTTCGTAACAATTTGTAATAGTACCAGCTTTCTTTGAAGCAGAAATAAAGATATCTGCCAGTCTTAGTGTATAGTTGCAGAATTATTAATATTTTTTTCCAAATTCATAATTAAAATTCAAAAAAATAATAACAAAAATCAATGAAAAATAATTATTTTTTATTGTATTTGACATAAATATTTCTTCTAAAAAATGTACCAATGAATCAGTATTTAGAACCTTCTTGAAAAATTAAGTATATAATACATTGTTGATAATGTTATTAATTGTATAGTGAAATATTAGTTAGATATGTTATATATATGTTGAAATGTTAGTTATATTAGTTATATATTTTTAGTAAATTAAATCTCCATGTCAATTTTTAATAAAAAAATATTGCAAAGTTTAAATTGAAATGGACCCCAACCTAACGAAAAACTGAATAAGTGTATCATGTGTATCATAAAACTATGTTTTTATAGCACTATTATGGTAATATAGTGACTACATAAATATTGATTGAATCGTAAAGAATATTTCAATAAGTTCAAACCAATTATCTTTTTTAAGCAATACTTTGACAGCTAAATAACACAATATATTAATGAGTTTTCTTTTTACTAGTTTTATCATTGGCGGTGTTGGCTAGAAGTTACTCTGTGTACGCCTACCTCTTCTCGTACTTTGCTGTACTTGGCGTTGCATTTTTTGTGAGTATTTATTGTCACATCAAATTAGTTTATTACAATAATGCATGAGTGGATATAAGCTTAGAAAGCTTTATATTAAGGTATATATCACCAGAGATTTTAAGCGTAAGCTTAGAGTGAAATGGAAGCACCAAATATTTAACATAATATTTTACTAGTCCATACATGTATGTTATTTACATGGCAAAGGTTAAGAGTTGCATTTTCATATTGAATATTTATTGCTAAATTTTGCAACCCCCTTAAGATATTAATTCTACCTTGCTTATAAACACGTATCAAGAAGAGGGAAAACTTCAGTACCCGCTAGTTTGTAAAAGGTAAAATTCTTGCATTTTTATTTTGTTATTTGAGATCGCATTAACGTCAAGGTCATTATCGACCACTATTGGATTTAACGTTATGTAACTGAAGATGACATGACATGGTGATGATAGGGGTGAAAGGAACACAAATACAACCATGCCCGAGGCCGGATTCGGATCCGCTATCCTTGGGTCAAAGTTTGCTACGACACTACTGACTTCGCGATCTCGGCCACCAGGGATCGGCTTTTGCACAATGTTGCGTGTTGTGCGTATTCAACGCTTAGCGAATAGAAGAGATAGTGTTGGTCACTCTCTTGTTTCACATGGTCTGCCGCTTCACAGCGCTATCGTGGAATTGCAACGGTTCTTGTAGAGTTCACCTGTGAATTTCAATGCAAATCGGCTGTGTTATTTCATTTCATTGATATAAGAGAACCCATTCATCTTCACATAATTATTAAACAACAAAATAAGCTATGTTCTTGCCTATTTTCAACCCAATGCATGTAGAAAAAGAAAACGTGTGCACAACAAGCCTACTATTTAAAACCTGTTCTTCATAAAAAGTTGCAATTTTCAAAAATTATTGTATAGTTAGTTAAATTAATTAATTGATATAATTCTAAATATTGTCACATACACTACCTTGGAATTCGTTACGCCAAAGAAACACCTACTGCCAACAAGAATGATTGGGACTGCACATGACTTATTTCCTCTAAAATTGTAGATTCGACAATGATATTTTAGCTCGTTTAATAATGACAACCCTAAACTGTTCCAAAGAGTGGTACATGTAATATTACCATTTCATTGTTCTCCTATATACCAGTTCGACTTATCTCGCGCCGGAAAGAGTCCACTAGGATATAGAAAACAAGTTCATTAGGTATCATTCTAGTAAACTTACAGTTGGTCCAATAAATCAGATCATTGATTGTATGACACTTTTGTACAGTTAGCAATTGTTATGTGTTGACATTTAAATGTGTGAAACACAGGAGACAGACCATACAACATAGACCTTACTATAATCATTATACATTTAAGTAATTCCAAAGCTATTTATTAGGTTGACTACCATCACAAGTTAATCTAAAGTTTTTTTATACAGCTCATTCCAATTCTGCACTATAATTCAATCAGAATTTTGGGAAGTATTTCCCCAGACGTTTGGTAGCCTGACTTATTATGTGGCTCGGTTGCCTCACTTATTTAATAACCACAACTATTACAGCCGATATTAAAACAATGTGGCATATTACACGAGTACGTTTTTACTGAACCCCGGAATACCTACTCTCATTCCTTTACTAACATTAGTTGAATTAAGGGTAAAAGCGTCAAGCGTTGTTGGGAAAATATAATTACCAGAAATGTTTGCTTCCATGTAATAGTAACTATTCTGTATCAAAGAATTAGCTACAGGTTTGATATAAGTCCTGTCGTGGAAATGATTTCTTATCCTCGGTTCTAGCGAAATGAGAGCTCATCAAATCGTGCGCCGATAATGTCTAATTTGTACCATTCTGAATATAAAAACTAATGGTACTAAAACAAACATGTACATTCTCATCCGTATTTTCATGCAAAATTGCGCGAAAAGTACGCGAATTTAGGCAAATCACGCAAAATTACGCGAATACCAACGATGCACGTTGCGTATTTTAGTCGTATGGGATACACATTTTTGCCAATTAGTATTGTTGATACTGCTAACAAGAAAATGAAAATTGATAAAAAAAAGTATAATAATTTAATATGATATTTTTGTATATCAAAATTACTCGGTTTTTACATGTATTACTTTTTTCCCTACATCCTAGGAGCCGTCCATAAATTACGCAACGCAAATTTCGAGTATTTTCAGTACCTCACTCCCCCTTGTAACGCACTTCCCTATCTCTATGTAACACAGCGTAACACTCTCAGACCCCTCCCTCCCCCTTTAGCGTTACGTAATTTATGGATGACAAACTTATTACACAAAGCGAAATCATCTATTCCTTTTCACATTTTACTCAATTAAAGAACGCGATGAAAAACAGGTTTTAAATAATTTCTAAAATGTTTATTTTAAAAATTATGACAAAAGCTTGAAGAAGAAACGAACAAAAAAATTTAAAATAATACACAAATTCCAACTTACGTAACATGCAACTGCTTAGCAGCACCATTATTTTTACGTTCATGAGGCGCAGTAAATTAGAAACAGTCGATTATTTTTGTCGCCAAATTGCACAAAAAATACTCACATTTTCGTAAAATTTAACATGACCTTATTTGAAGATCTGGTTTTGATGATCACATTTCATTTACAAAAAATTGCATCTACAAGATTGTAGTTGTAGGAAGATGACGAAAATTTTTTAACTTTTTCAATTTTCAAAAATTCAAATTTTTCAACGAACATGAGACCTGCGTCCTTTTTTTAATCGTCTTACAGATTATCCAACAACAAAATTTAATCAATATCGATTGCGCGATTTTTTTAAATTTTGAAAATGTCCGAGGAGCTTCATGTACAGTACCCTTCAAAATTAAAATATCGGTTTTAAATTCAAGGGGACGCCACATCAGCTACATTAATCGCGAAATATTAATTTTGGAGCAAATAGGCTGAACGGTTTAGCCGCTAGCGATGTTCACAGATGGACGGACAGACGTTTTGCCATCAATCGATTTTTCGATATCAAGGACCCACAAAACAGGGATTCTGGCTGCACCACGTGTTAGGGCATTTTTTTCTTAATTTATCAACTGGATTTACCGACTTTTTCGTTATCACGGTCCGGCAATGAATTTTTTTCTGCCGAAAATACGCCGTTTTTTCGCGCAGCATTATATAACTTTCCCTATACTACGGGAAAGTAAAAAACATATTCCCAAAATTAGTTCTTTCATTAAAGTCATGTTCAATTTTTTTGAAAATTTCAGTAGTTTTTCTGCAATATTGCGTGCAATTTAAAAAACTAACAAAAACATAAAGTTCTCACAAGAGGTTCCGATTTTTTTCTTTAAACTTTTGGTGCTTTTGGTGGTTCAAATTACACAAATGTATTTGTTTTTGAAAGATTTCTCACTTCCTTAATATGAACATTTCCAGCAGTTTGTAAACACTATTGTATTTGTGAGTTAAAGTGCTTCAAATGACTTCTAATGAAGGTCTTCGAAAACTCAAAAATACAGTAGCGCTTAAACGCCATATTCTTCAAAACGGCTGCAAATTTTTCAAAGAAAATTGCCTATATGATGAGGTTTCACTTTTCTTTAATACGCTTAAAATAATATTTCCCTTTTACTATTAAGAAACCGAAAAATTAAGAAAATGTGAAAAAATGTACTTTGGGCGGCGATAGATGGCAGCTGAAATGAGTCCGAATTTCTAGCCGAGACGAAGGGAAATAGAAAACTAATACGGCAAAGTCTGTACAATTCTGTAGCACCACTAGTTGAAATATCTCTCACGCTTTTACCATGCACATTTGCAAAGATTTTTGTACATTGGAATTGTCTGAAATTACTTCCAATAAAATTTTTCGAAATCTCAAAATATTTCTGTGAAAAAGAGCTTCTAATTTCGAATTTACAGTAAAGTTTAAACGACATTTTCTTAAAAATGACTCCCAATTTTTCAATAAAAATTTCCTAGAACGAGGTTTTACTCTTCTATAATATTCTACTAAAAAGTAATATTTCGGTTCTACTATTAGGAAACCGCAAAGTTTGGAAAATTTTAAGATAATGTAGTTTGGGCGGCGATAGATGGCAACTGGCAAGAGAATGTGGAAAGTCCGAAAAGCAAGCCTGGCCCCAAGAAATTAGAAAACTAACTGATATGAGAAAGTCTGTGCCATTCTGTACCACCACTAGTTTTTTTCACACGTTTTGGTCACGTGGTGGCTTAATTACCCTTTTAAACCTATTTTACACTGTGATTATTTTCATCATTTTTTGTAGAGAAAATAGATGGACAAGGGACGTTTGTTTCTACATGATACTGTTTCTGTATCAATACTGCATAGATAAGATCTGGCGTTCCTCACGGCCATTTCATTTTCTGCATGAAATCATGATGAAAATATTTCCTCTGAATGTCGCAAAAATTGTTGATTACCGTACAGCTGAGCATCGAATAGGTGGTAACGTATTAAGTTAGATTATTCTAGGACTGAGCACGTAACGCGGCATTAGAACATAGAACACATGTTTTATTTATCAGCCCACTAATCACCGCACATGATAACACATTAGAACGCTCTGAGAACCTCACAAAAGAAAGGAATCGCATCACACTCAGAGTAAAAGAGAAAAGTTCCGGAAAGTGACGCCAGGTTATCAAACTGAATGAAATCGATACCGAAAAATGAAGCTAGCGCCATTTCTCGGTTCAAACTACATCCAGTCTGATCCGTCACTTTTCTGCACTATTGAAAAATGATGAAAAAGTGACCATGCAATGAAGTGAAACTGCATTGGTGTGGTGGCGCCGCAGGGGCGCGGCCGCCTCCTGCTGCTGCCGTGGATGGCGCTGAGCGTGCTGCGCCACTTCGTGGTGGATGTGGCGGTGGCGCTCACCGGCCTCTTCATCTGCCTCAAGTACCAGCTCACGCCCGTCTGCAGCGAGTTCATCCTCGCGCGCCTCATACGCATAAGTATGTACAGCTGGGCCCACAGCTAAGTGCGCCCCGCGCAAGGCGCTCAAAGAAGCTAGCCGGCAAGTGATTATACTTAGGTTTTTCTTTCTTGGCGCGTGGGGGGGGTGTCATCAAAATGGAATATCTCACGGAATTTCGCGTCGTTAGGAGTCGCCGCGCCGCTAGGAGTCGCATAATCGCCAGCACTGCTCGATACAGTCGCGATCATGCGACTCCTAGTGGCACAACCGAGAACGACGCGAAATACCGTGAGATATTCCATTTTGATGACACACCCCACGCGCCAAGAAAGGAAAACCGAATTATAAGTTGTATTTAATGATTCCGGACACGTCAACTACTCAGGTCATTACTTAGTACGGTGCCACTAGTCCAAAAACGGCCTAACCGCAACATCCAAAGTAGAAGTTTCCCTCTAACTCCAAATTGTTCAATACAGTTCACATATTGTTTGGTAAAATGTGACACCATTTTGAGCGTCGAGTTTGGTGGAAGGGGAGGGGAGAAGTTGGTAAATTGGTATGCTTTATCAGTTTTTCTTAAATATTTCGAAAACTATGCGGTTTAGCGTACAAAGTGCCATATACAAAAATAATTTACATTAAAGTATGTCCTATCCAGTTCCACTTCCTGCGTTTTATTTGCATTGCTATTGATGTTTCATTGGCTTTTTTCAGCAGTTCTTCGTTTGTTATTACTTGTGGCCACCTAATGTTTAGGATTCTTCGTAAACATCGGTTTATAAATACTTGTAATTTATGTGTTATTTTCCCGGTCATTTTCCAAGTTTCTGATCCGTAAAAAAGCACAGATTTTACATTTGAGTTGAAAATGCGTAGTTTTGTTTTTAAGGCAATACTCCTATTTTTCCAGACTTAATTGTATAAAACAAACGTTTGCTTTGTTGATTCTTTGTTTAACATCTTCATCTGCGCCTCTATCATCAGTTATTATACTCCCCTGATATTGAAACTTGTGAACATCTTCTACTTCTTCCAGATTAATTTGAAAGATGTCTTGGACATTTGCATTTACTCTTGAAGATTTCGTTTCAATACAATTAATTAACAGCCCCGCTTTCTTTGCTTCCTCACATATATCACTAAGCTTTGATTTCATGTTCATAAAATTTTGAGAGAGAAGACATACGTCGTCCGCATACTCTAGGTCTTCCAGAGTTTCCGTCAAATCTCAACTAATGCCTCTTTTTTCCTTTGTTGTTACTCTTTCCACCACATCATCCAGCACTGCAATAAATAGGAGAGGCGATAGGACGCAGCCCTGTTTCACTCCCTGTTTTACTTCTATTTTATCTGATATTCTCCCTCCGTGCATTAGGTAACATTCAAAATCATCGGATAGTTTTTTCATATGTTCAATTAATACTTCAGATATCTTACGTTTCCTTAATACTGAGATACAATTTCGATTTAACGAATCAAATGCCTTCTTGAAATTAAGAAAGTATATCCGGCTTTTTCATTCTACACTCTGTTCAATAATTATTCTCATTATTCTCAATATTTCCCAAATAAAAACATAGAAAATATGTAAATAATATTTTGATTTGCAGGCCAAAGTATGCTGAATCGAATGATTTTTTTATTCTAGAACGCTAGAACAACATAGAGCTGAGTAATTTAGAAAAGAGTAAATGTCTGCAAACGCGATAAATGGCGCACGGCGCGGAACAAAAATGGCCGCCATTTGTAAACCAGGTACAATAAAAAAAAGTTGAAGATGATTTTAAACAGCCAAAACAATGAAACTTATGTACAAAATATTACTGTATTAAATATCTAAAAACTAAAAAATATATAAAAAACAAAAAAGTATTATAATATTAAAATATCACTGTTAACTTGTATGACTTGAGATGCAACCGTTTTCACAAGATACGCCAAAAAAAAAAGATTCGCCGTATGTGGGACGCCCAGCTGTCGAGAAGCACACCAGGTTGATTTTGTAGGACTGTTAATAAAGCATTGCCTCACTTGCTCTATGTCGTCAGATGCATGGGGTCGATTTGAGAGTTTGTTGTGTCTTACCGTACATCGTTTCATTAAAACACTGACACTTAAAACAGTACGAAAATTAAGATGCATCAAGCTGGATCAGCCATGTCAGCACACGGGAATGAAACATGTCAAATGATTTATTGCTAATTAATTGCCACAATTTGAAATTAATTGCCTCGTATCCTCGGGGCGCAAACGGCTATGAGCTGGCATGACGCGACACCAGCACACACATCAGTTAAATTAGGGTCGTAGCTCAACCGAAACCCTCAGATAATTTATAGCTAATTAATTGCCACAATAGCAATTAATAAGCAAGAAATCATTTGGCATGTTTAATTCCGGTGTGCTGACATGACTGTTCCAGCTTGACGCACCTCATAAATTACGTACAGATGTGGCAGGCTTCGAATTTTCCAACCAAAACACGCAGCGAGTACGCTGGGGACCGAGTAAAGGGAGGGACAGGCCCAGGACCGGTAAATCATTTCTGAAATTGCTGCTCGCGCTCGCGGTGCCACGTTATGTACTAGAGTGACACATAGGTCAAAGCTTGATCAATTTCTCTTGAAAATGAAGGCAAGACCATGTCTCTGGGTGGTATTAATGAGTTTGTACAAGCATTCAAACTTGTAATATCTATACTTGAAACATCTGTCTATTTAAATTGTAAGAATTTTCCCCTCTTTTTTTCTTTTTTTATGAAGTGTATTAAACTAGTACCTAGGCATCAGCATAGGCAGTGCCTACCTTACCTCCTCTAAGGAGCCGCCCCTGGCAGCATCTATACTTCGGTTTTTCTTTCTTGGCTCGTGGGGGCGTGGTCATCAAGATGGAATATCTCACGGTGTTTCGCGTCGTTCTCGACCGTGCCGATAGGAGTCGCATGATCGCCGGCACTGCTCGATCATGCGATCACGTGACTCCTAGCGGCATGGTCGAGAACGACGCGAAATACCGTGAGATATTCCATCGTGATGACACGCCACCACGCGCCAAGAAATAAAAACCCAAGTACAAATCCGTCCCAGCCTCCTCCCCTGTTCTGTGGAGACGCGACGGCGCGCTCCGCCCGCAGGCACGTCGGCGTACATGTGGCGCAGCGTGCGGCTGCTGTACGAGGAGCTGGCGGCGGCGGCGGCGTCGCAGCGCTCTCGGCGCTCGCTGGCGTCGTACGCGCTCTCCCAGGAGGCGACCCGCCTGCTCAACCGCGCGCTCTTGCGCCTGCACATGCTGCCCCCGGGCGAGCTGGGCGAGGTGGGCGCGCTTCCTTGCGGAGCAGACGGCGGAGCGGGCCCCCGGGGCTTAACCCCACGGTGTAAGATATATGGCTGTGTTCACTCTCAATCTAAAACTGAAGCTTACGTGAGGCTAGTTCTTACGGTTCTCGCATATAAGCGCTGCGATCTGTAGGTCTCTTTTGGGCAAGGTCGTGATTGGTCGTGAACCATTCGGCAGCTCTGTGGCCAGCTGATTTCTAATTTCAAGTCAGTGTTTTGTCGTTTCGCGGTGCAATTGGTAAAGTCTAGAGCGAAAAGATACGAAAATGGGTAGGAAATGTTTTGTAGAACTGTGTAATAGCCACAGTTTAAAATGTCATCTTAAGATGTATATCTTACACCGTGACCCAAACCGACCGTGCGCACCGTACAGATAAGCGAGGAACTAGCCTCAAACTGGCTTCAAAAAATTTGCCCCAAAGGGGGCTAGGTGGCACACCTATATATCTTATACTGTGCTTAACCCCCACCTCACAAAGTACTACACCTGCCAAACTACTAAGGGCCGTTTTTACAATTGGGGTTTAAACCACAGAATAACGTTGTCCCGGGTACAGCGCTCCTTCGTGCTTTCTACAATCGCGGGTTATCTCCTCCAGGTGGTGTAACTACTGGAGTTTCGTAACCCACCACTCGGCCTAGGGTTAGGCCCTTATCCCGCGCTTAACCCGGGACGGAGTTTGCAAATGGTGGCAGTAGTCAGCAGTGGTTTACAGCTGATCTATTGGAGCACAGCCGATCGGACTCCCATGGCGCAAAACTTTCATTCGACATCTATCAGAAATTTAATTTTTCTAATTTAAAGTGGTCGTTAATGCAATTAACAAAGTTTGTTGTTAACTTTCGTTTTACAAGAACAATTCCAAACTATTATTCTCATTAGTTTCTGTATTTTAACTTTTCTATAACTTATTTAATTGGTAGGTGTTGTGTAATAAATATTTAATATTCTCTATTTTTTTCCGTTGGCTAGTTTAGGTTATATTTATTTCGGTGCAAAGGAGTGCACTGGTAATAAAAATGCAGCTTTTGTAAAGAAGAAACAGCAGGAGATTGCAGTCACAAGTGCCAGTGCTGAGGAAGAAGAAACTTTTTTAGAATCAGATGTCAAGCATTGTTCATTATCTGACAAAATCACACCGGTCACACCATCAGCCAGTGCGAACATTTTTTCCAAATTCAGTGATGTTTTTCCTGCTGAACAGTGAAATATCTGAAGAAGAGAATTGCACTTACATGTTACTTCACAAGTGTGTTTGGAAAAATTTACTAAAAGGATATGTGGGAGTGCTGTCTGTGGATCCTCAAATCTCCTATGCATTGAAGTAAAACAATCAATGTCGTTTGCTCATCAGTTAGTGAGCAAGTGTAATAATAATTGTGAACAAGTGTTAAATAAAGTTTCAACTAGCCCTCATGCTCCTGTAACATCATCTTGTACTAAGCCACCATATGAAGTGAATAGGAAAATTGTGGACGCTTCTTTGCAAATAGGTACGGGCTATTCAGCAATAGAGCAGTTTCAATGGTAATTGGTTTACCATCAATGAATGTTTCAACTTACAATTCTCATGTTCTTGCTGTTATTAAAAATAATGCAAAAATGAAAGAGGAAATTTTGAGTCTTTCATATGCAGCCATACATGAAGCTTACACAGATGTACTAGATTCAGTTAGTGAAGAAGTTATAAATTTATCAGTATTGTACGATGGAACATGGTATAAACGATACATCTCATACATACACCTCATTATGGAATGGGAATTGTTATCGATACCTTGACTGGTCTTGTTACTGATTTCATTTTCTCAAAATACTGTGGCACTTGTGAAAAGAACAAGAGCAAATTAGGAGAAAAAAGCTGTGAATACAAAAAAATTAAAAGAAGTTCATGATTTAAGTGGTGAGTGTCATAATAATTTTAATAAATTTTCAAATGCAATGGAGATAGCTGCAGAGAGTATAAGTATGGGTAGCTGCAATTGAGATATTGAGAGGGTCCTGTCTCATAATTTTAGATATACAACAATAGTGTCGGATGGTGATGCAAAGACTTTCAATCGCCTTGTGAAACTAAACATCTATAGAGACAACTTTATTATTAGAAAAAAATAATGTTTAAAACATGTGATGCAAAGATTTAAAATAGGTTTAAAAAATAATCCAAGAATGAAAAGTGAAGGGTGTTACACTTGGTAAAAAACAATGCAATTTTAATTTTGCATAGTCTTGTTTGGATAGTAATTTTGCATAGTCAAGTCAATAAAAGAAGAAAAGAAAAAAGATGTTGAAAGTGCAATGTATGCTTCTGGGCAATTTTAAAGAAAACATTTATTAATAAACTGTGTATGCGCAATCTTAAATTTTCATTTTCACTTTTCCGGTAATTCATTTTCCTTACATTCTCCCATATTTAAAAAGCTCCATCTTACCGATTTAATTACCCATCTCCTCCATTTAATTTTCAATCAATTAAAATAATAATTTAGGAACCTGTTAAGAGACTAAATTAATATAATTATGGTAGCATTTTTGTCTGAAGCCATTACTTTTAGAATTAAAAAAATATTTGATTATTTTTAATTTATTTTGGAGTGATAGGCAATACCAAAAGTAAACATCTTTTTCTCAGATACTACTAAATATATTTTGAAAATAAAACATGATTATTTAAACATGTATAATAAACAGTTAATTAAAACGTCAGTAAGATACATTAATTTATTTGCTAATTGAGCTATTTTAATGTAAATAACTTGTCTCGAGAGAGCACAAGGTTCAAATCGACACCAGTGGCGCAAGCTCAAGCTCTCCGATCGCTCGGGTGTCTTAGTATACGTTCCTCCGCAATTTGCACTCCCGCCCGAAACAAGTCACAACTGCTGAAATCTTATCCACGGAACGTCGATAATATCCAGAAAGCATTGCAATTTCGTGCTTCAGTACTGCTAAATATTGCTACCGTATTCCAAGCGAGGGATTGTTATGCCATTGGTGTAACTGCGTTTTGTAGAATGCATGAAATGCTTATACCAGAAGGATAACTTAACTCCACGGATACGGAGACCACGGGATAAACCCTGTTTGTAGAAACGGCCCTAAAGGAGGCTATGCAATGGCACGTCTGTCCAAGAAGTATTCATATCGGTGCCTCAAATTGCATTAATAATTTAAATTATTCGAAACAATAATTTGTTTCATTTTTTATAACATACAATTCACATTTAATAAGTATAACTAAAATATTTTACTTAAATTAGATCTCAGAAGCCAATTGCAGGTAAGCGACTGAAGTGTGTTAGACGGGCAACATAATGGGATACATTATAAAATTATATGAATCGATTTATTTTATAACTTAGTAATCTAGTTTGTGTCGATTTGATATCAGAATTAGAGAGTTTTTGCATCCTCGAAAATTAAAGCAATCGACAATTCGATCAATTTTCTACGCAGGCGCACTTCAAGTTTCGCATCACTTTTGTGCATCTGCGCTTGCGCAGAAGATTTAGATTGCAGTCGACTGCTGCTCGCTAAAGCGTGCAAAAACTCCCTATTGCGATATAGTAGATTTATATATTTTTTGCGGTTGAAAAATGTATGTTGAAACCACTGGAAATACGGAAATATTGTCAGGGGGAAGCTGCTGCAGTGGACCTCGGCAGCATTCCCACCCCAACCACCAGCGCCTCCGCCTCCGCCGCCGCCGTAGCAGGACCCGCGGGCGTCGGCGCCGCCCGGGGCGTGGGGGTGGGCGTGGGCGCGGGCGTGGCGGCCAGCGGCAGCGGGGCGAGCGTGGACGTGACGGGCCGTCCCCTGCGCCGTCACATCTCCGAGGGCCTCACCGGCGCCGCCAGCGCCGCCTGCGCCAAAGTGCGCAGCGCGGCTGACGCCGACGGGGAGGACTTCTTGAAGGTGCACGTTCAAACACACGACCTATACTTTGGTTTCTCTTTCTTGCCGCATGAGGGTGTGTCAATAAAATGGAATATCTCACGGTATTTCACGTCGTTCTCGGACGTGCCGCTAGGAGTCGCGACTGTATCGAGCAGTGCTGGCGACTGTATGCAGCAGTGCTGTATCGAGCATGATCGCGACTGTATCGAGCAGTGCTGGCGATCATGCCCTCGTCTATTAAAAATGGGAGAACAGTTCTTTATGCCGATGACACGACTGTTCTTTGCAAAATAGAAGCAATAAGTGGTACGATTTCAGAAGTTTTAAATTGGTTTCGTAATAACAAATTAATAGCAAACGAAGGAAAAACGGTTTCAAAGTAATTTTGCATCTCAAATCGGCAATCTCATGATCCATTCCATAAAAATGAACAATATGCAATTAGCTGATGTTGAGGTAACAAAATTTCTAGGTCTCTCAATTCAGTCAAACCTCAAATGGAATGTACATATAACAGAATTAAACGCTAAATTAAGTTCATTATGCTACGCATTCAGAGTTCTTTCAAATTCTGTCAGCCTTCATGCAACTCGTTGCGTTTATTTTGCATATGTACAATCCCGCCTGAGATATGGCATAATATTCTGGGGAAGCACATCCTGTAGAACCCAGACCTTTAAATTGCAAAAGAAAATTATTCGAATAATGACAAAATGCCATCCACGTGACTCGTACAAGCCCCTTTTCATTGAGCTTGGAATCTTACCATTGCCTTGCCTATTTATTTACGAATCTTTAATGTTTGTCAAAGCTGACTTATTTAACGGTGGGAACATATTTTCATGTAATACTGATATTTATAATTTCAACACATGTAAAAATCACGTTCATCAAGGGTCAGTATCAACAGCTCACTACAAGAAATCCACATACAATACATGTACGTTACTTTACAACGCATTGCCAGATGACAATCAGATCAAAATCAAATGAAATTCGCCGAACTCTCAACAAAAACTACAAAAAATGTTAGAAGAACTAAATAAAGAAAGCCGAAAAGTAGGACATCTAAACATAAGAATAACAAAATTAATGACAATCCGCAAGGAAATCCTTATAAAAATTTATGACAACGAGATAGAATACGTACAAGAATATATTCACCAGAGACAACTGATATTATTCCACAAAAGAAATTGTCAGAAGAAATACCCTCAACTGGCGAAAATTCTGGAGTCTTTCCTTCATCCTACTAGGCAAAAATATAGGCTTAAAAATAAAGAGAGGAGTAATAGACTCTTGTCTATTACCAACAATAACTTACGGATGCCAGACATGGTCCTTAACCTCAACTCGAAAACTAAAAATATCAAGATCCCAAAGGAAGAGAGAAAAATTCTCAATATCTGTCTCAAAGACCACATAACATATGAAGAAATAAGGGACTAAACCAAAATAAAAGATGCACCAGATAGACTAAAGACGACATTACTCTATGCTAGTGTTGACCACAGACGGACGGAGAGACAGACAGACATACGTTTTGCCGTCAATCTATTTTTCGGTATCAAAGACCTACAAAACCTCCCGCAACATTAAATAAGCATTTTCCCCCACAACATTAAATAACTTTCTCTCTACTGCGTAAGCGGTAGCGAGAAGAAAAATCCGTGACGTGTGAAATTGAGATCAGATTTTCTTGGAGAAGTGCTCTCCGAGGGGGGGGGGATACTTGAAATTTGGACTTGGACCTCGCAACGGTTGGAGGAAAGTTCGTGTACTTGAGAGGCACATTAATATAGGAGGATGACTGGAACTATGCCATTTTTTTCAATTTTCTTCTATTGTTAAGAAAATTTAATTAAAAGATTACAAATTGAGATTGCGATATTTTCTGGATAAAGAAGGTGGAATTCAGAAAAATCGTGTAACAATTGAACGTAAAAATTTGTATCGCAATTTTTCTAGATAGTGTGAACGCCTTATGGAAAGTTGGAATCGCCTTATGGATGGAAAGTTGTTGTTTCAATTGTTTACACATGTTTCACGGAAAGTATTTGGAGACAATGAATCTAGAAATAAACATGAAATATTTAAAACTTCATAATACCCATGTATAAATGTGTGATTTAACACCATAATGGCAATTGCATGACTTCGCTTGTTTGAAACTGCAGCAAAACTTTGTGATGGAAAAGTATTATTGTTTCATTATGGTGTCGTAGTGTAAACTCGTTGAGGTGCAAGTGCTGTACATGTTTCATTATACCACTCATATCACATTTTTCATCATTAATCATATCTGCATGCGCTGTCAGCTTCCGTCACGCTCTCTGGAGTCGCTGCTGACTATGCTGGACTACAACGCGGAGGCGTTGGCGCCACTGGTGGCGCGCAGGCGCGAGGAGCGGCGTGCGGGCGAGGGCGCGCCCCCGCGGCAGCGCGCTCTGTTCTTCCTGCGCCTCACCGAGCGCGACGTGGCCGCGGCGCGCAGGCGAACTTTCCGAGCTCTCGTCGGCACGAGCTCGTGTGGCGTCGTGCGCGCTACCTGTGAACGCCAGTCTGTACTTCATTCTGCCACGTCCGACGACGACCCGGTGAGAAGTAGAGCACTCTAGGTGCGAAATATAATAACACTGTCTGTCATCTCTACTTCGTTCATACCCCGCTGGAGTGCTCTCGGTTTCTTCTTAATTACGCAGGTCCGTTGGGGCCACTAGAGGATTTTTTCGATGGGTTCCACCACCATCGAGTATTGCAAAGGTTGTGCGAAATCTATTCTTCCGCCATCCATGTGTGCTGGAGCCCCTGATGACAGTGTCTAAAATTGTCGGTTCACTGCATGCAGTTAGAGGTTAGGGGTAGTGTTTGTTGAGTTTTCACCTGAGCGCGACTCGCACCCGGGTCGCTTGGTCTAGGTCCAGTTGCTCTAACCACTGAGGTACGGAGTTGCCGTAATCGCCCCTCCAATTTCGTGAAGGAATGGTGAAAATTGAATAACGATAGTTTTCACGAGTGATTTAAATTGTTCTAATATTGTCACTAAAAATAATATTCTAAGAATTTATACAAATTATGCCGAAAAGCAGATGAGGATATGTATGTATGTGAATTAATTCGTCAACCGGATGTAAATGAGCAGACCATACAGAATTTCAAAGAACACTTGTTTACTTCCCTTATCCTATTAATTAAGCGCAATACATTACATTTTAACCATAGAAGTATAGTTAGTAGTTAAGTGTATTACTTGTACTGCAAAAAATACTTCTGCCGACTTGACAGCTCCCGGCTGACAAGGGAGAAGGGGTTCCGTTATCCAATCAGAGGCTTCACATTGCGATGATGTCACAATAGAGTTGCCGACGTTTACTAAGAAACAAATGAAATCACATAGCACGAAGCAACTGAAAATTAAAGAGCGCCGAGCGCCAAGATGAACGCCAGTACTTGTTTGGTTATGAGTCATGGGTGCGGTTGTGTCGTCTAGTGCGATTTTTGCGATGTATATGTACATCCACCTTATAGGACATTTCTAATATTTATCTTTATGCCAGTGCATTCAGTAGGACGCCTCCTTGAAACTATGTAAATAACAGGTAAAGTCAGTAACTTCAAAAAGTCCTGCAATTTTTGCTTTTCCGTACAGGTATATACGTAATATAGGGACAGTTATGCAATGATGTGCGGAAAAATGGCAAATTTTCAGTAGAAAAAAAGTCATTGCCGGGCCCTGATAACGAAAAAGTTGATCAAACCAATTGCAAAATTAAGAAAGAGTCCTCTAAACCGTAGTGTAACCAGAATACCTGTTTTGTAACTCCTTGATACCGAAAAACCCATTGAATATAAAACGTCCGTCCGTTTGTCCGGTGTATGTGAAAAACACTAGCGCCTAAAATATGCTTACGATTTTTTCCAAATTGAAGAAACCCTTGTTCATCTGGCCTGAATCGAAAGTTTTTCGAACACTCAACCAATTTCTATGAAAACTAGCTCATAATTCTGCATTTTCAGTAATGCTCAAACGACATTTATCAAAAATGGCTCCAAATCTTTTCTTCAAACTTTTGAAACGGATAGTGGTAATTGCATTCTTTAATATGACATAAAGTTCAATTTGTGGTACTTTTTGTTTTTGCAAAAATTACATAAATGCAATTTTTTAGAGATCCCCTTTAGTGTGCACATTACCAACAATTTGTAAACACTGTTGTATTTGTAAATAAAAGTGCTAAAAATGACTTCAAATGAAGTGTTTCGAAAACTCAAAAATTTTCTTGGAAAAACGAACTAAAAATTTCGCATTTTTAGTAGCGCTTAAACGCCATTTTCTTAAAAACGGCTCCCCGTTTTTCAAAGAAAATTGCCGTTTTGTCCGAGGTTTTAAGAAAATATCAAGAAAATGTACTTTAGTCGGCGACAGATAGCAGCTGGTAAGAGTATGTGTCAAGTCCGAATAGCTAGCCGAGTCCAAAGGAAATAGAAAACAAATACGGGAAAGTCTGTGCCATTCTGTAGCACCACTAGTTCTCTTTCATTTTAACTTTACCTATCACGCATCGCATCTTGCCGTCGTCTTCCTTATTTCTCAATTTGCCATAAACAGGTCGATGATGTGTCCGAAAAAATGAAGCCACAGACCCTGCAGTCCCTTCACACGAAGTTGAGCGACATTAAGCGCTCATCGTCGTCTTCGTCGTCTGGAAGCGTCTCTCCGCCTCTTCAGGCAAGTAACCACCGTTCGGCAATACCCACACCCCATGGGTGGGCCAGACAATAGATTTCCTCGTGGAAGAAACATTTCATCGAAAATAATTCTTCTTTTTTTAATCTCCTCCTTCTTTGTCTCAATTGCTTTCTTAACATTTTACCTCCCCTCCTTTTTATCCTCGGTGTCGCAGCTAATATTTGTAAAGTGTCGTTATTGCAGGGGAAAGTGTATAACTCATAATTATTAAAAAATATGTTAATTTTAGTCTCTCAAATAAGTGTTCCTCAAATTATTTTTAACAAGATAGCCGACTACAGATGTGTTGTAGAGTACTCTCTTTTTCCTAAAAACAAATCAAATTATATGTTGTGTAATGGTAGGGCAAATAAGTAAATTGTATTTTCATTAATGCAGGTCAACAACGAACGCTGGGAGAAGAAACAGAAAACACAGAGTACTCTAAGGACTCCAATGAAATCCCAAACGAAAGGGTCAACATCTTTATCATCCGCGTCATCAACTGCAGAAGAAATCTTTTTCGTCTTTCCTCAAGCGCCTCCCGACCTTACGCTGGACTCTACGATTGTTCTCACAGAGAAAGACGTTCCGACGTCATCACAAGTCACGACTTCAAGGGAATCGTCATCATTCCCAGAATCCACTGACAAGGGTTCCATCGCTCCACCGCTCGATAGTGCTACTACCACTCCAATGAAACCTGCATCTCGGCACTCGCACTTAAACGCTGGAGTTGAGCAAGATAAAAAAGATGAAATTTCACCATCAGTTTTGGAAACGGAAACCGAATCATCCCAACGTGAAGAAGAGAACCAAGCAGTTCGCAATGCGCATGATGGCACCGGGAAAACTGGGAAGCGAAAGATCCGCCAACAAACAACTCCTGAAAGAACGAGACTTAAGGAAAGTGTTCACAAAGAAAATGCTCATTCGATCAGAGTGTTAAGCAAGGAAAGGAAAAGGGGTCTTAATGTGCCAAAAGGAAGAAGCGAGAAAGGACCTACCAGTTCCAGCGATTCTGGGCAGGAAAGTTCTGACATTTCCCAAAAAGAACTGACTAGGCAGCAATTTAATTGTTCGTCACCCTACGGTGTAACGAACGCAGCAACTATCGGGGACAAGGTTCGAAGATTTTCGAAAAGTATAACTTCATCCTCTATGAAGGCACAGGCTACAGCAGGCACAGCTGAGACGAATGTGGCTATTATGAGGCGTTCGAACACTTCAGGAGGTGACACCGGCTTCAAGCCACCAAACGCCGATTCACGTCGCTTACCTGGTAACGATTTGAAATATGATGCTCTCCCCGTGAAAGGATCAATGCCGACTCCAGGAGCCCCATTGAAGGAGATTTCCTTCACTAAAAAATCCACGCGCATCAAACCCAATTTGAAACGAACAGATACAAACATCGACGAATCAAAAACCACAAAATTTAAAAATATCGAACCGAAAACTGCTGGGTCTCGTGTTACGGATTATAAAACACCTGAAGCAAAAATTGCCCCATCAAAATTTGCTGCATCAAGAGTTATCCAGTCTAAACCAATCCCCCCGAAAAATGTCGAAGTCAAAGCACGCTCAATGCCCTGTGCTTCATCAAGTGTTGTTGGTCCAGTTCACACCGGTCTTCAACCCAATTTACTTACTACAGGTGGTTCTCGTGCGTTAGTAGACAATAAAGTAAAAACATCTAGAGTCGACAAGGAAGACACTCGTTCTACTCCTGGAACTACGCCGTCTTCAAGGGTTTCTTTTTCTACTAAACCTGCAATCCCTAGCTGGAACAGTGGAGCAAACAAGCAGTCTGACAAAAAATGTGCCAAGAAACAATCAAATTCAAAACTCATAGATGCTCTTCAACCGGATGATTTAGCTCTACCAGATTCTCATCAAAGTAATCTTAAAACAAGACCATCCGTGAAAACCGAAGTCTCATCTAACGAATGTCCGCCAAACCATATTGGGAGCACAATCACAGTGCCAACTACTACCACTATAGCGCCTACTAAATTTCTCAAGAAAAAGGTTTTTCGCAAACCTTTAAACAATACTTTCGGAGATCTGTCAACTGACGCTTGTCTACCTTCACAACAAGAAAATAAAGTTCCCAACACAGTACCAGCAATAAAATTTCATAAAGTTACATCCAGTAGTGCACATGAGACTACTCAGCCTAGTAAAGAAGGGAGTGCCCACACTTATGCAGATGTAAAGAAACCAAGACTCAAGAATGCTTCATCCACTGAAACAAGGCGTTCAGAAAAGCAAGAACATAAAATGTCTCCTGATCGGAGACATCGTACAATCAGAAAAGCTGAAGTTTCACCTCCCTCATCGCAAAGTGAGAGTGGCGTGAAAAAAGACACTTCCCGAATTTCTCAAAATTCAACATCCAAGTTTGATAAAGCGTCTGCTGAAGAATCAACAGGCACAACTGAGACTGTCGACATTTCAGATTTTATTCGAGAACTCTTGTTTGCAAAATCAATGGATCTTGTAGAAAGAACTGCAATGACAAACATTTACAGAACTAGCAACACTGTTTCTTCTGATATTTCAATGCCAGATCTTACTATTGCTGCAGATGAAGCAAGAAGTCCAATTAAAAATGAGGAAAATGAAAGTAATAGTTTTGTACCAAAAATTACGGACGTTAAGAAGAATACTGAGAATGAAAATAATCATATTGTTTGTGCTGGAAACTCTGTAGACCCAAGCCGCCCCGAGCCCCCTGCCCAATTAGCAAAGCACACTGAGCTCATAGAAAAAAGTTCTACTGCACGATCGCAACTTAGAATTTTGGAAGACTCTGAAGTAAATGGAGTATTTGGAGAGACTGAAAATATCACTTCAACTCTGGGTGATGACTATACGCCCTGTTTTGAATCTAAGAAATCTGGAAAATCCCTTATCAAGGATCCGACATTACATGAGCCTTTTGCAAAGACCACTTCCACAGAAGAGACCGCACCCAGAACCAATGAGAACCCGAAGAATGGACAGACTATAAATGAAGCTATTCCCTCCCAAGGAAACGAAACCTCCGAAAGTCAGATACCTGCAGGAAGCTTGCTTTCCACTGATTATAAAACTTATGGAAGTTCAATTGCTTCAACTGAAAATGTAACAACTAAAACACCCGGTGACGAAGAGGTGGGCTTTGTTCACTCAATATTAACAGTATCTGAACATAACATCGAAAAAAACTGCAAGGAAAACGTAACCCAAAGCGCTGATGAAGAAAGTCTTGATGAAATACAATTTGAGAGCAGTCGTGCATCGTCATATGAGTCTCCTTCCTATACCGAGCCTACTCCATGTATCGTTGTTGATAGACAATATTCTCCATCTTCTATATCTGAGACTGAAAATGATGTGCAAGATGAAAAATCGGAATTTGACCATTCCCTTTTTAGAGAAATTGTGACGGCAATTAATAACGTATGTTCTACTAAAACAAACGACCCTGTTAATATTATTTCACAGAAAGATTTAAAAGATGACGCATGGAAACATGTGAGAGAGACCTACAAAGACAATTTTCTGATTTCAGATAATAATGTAGTCCTCCAATCATCATATGAAGAAGCATCACTTGTTGCTCAGTTAGCTCTCAAAGAAATTGTAAAATCTCTGGCTGTATGTTCATTAGAACACACCGGCGATTTTAAAAACTTTTCTGACGAAGAAAAATACTCTCTTGTTTCCAAAGATTGCGTAACAAGTAGCTGTGAAACGTCAGACAACTTAAAAAAGAAAGAAGTATGTACTATCGTATATTCCGTACTGAAAGAGATTGTAGCTTCTACAAATCCAGATATTTGTATCAACAGTTCACCGCCTTTCAATGTCACAACTGACAATACTTCTTCAACAATTAGTAAATCATTAAATCCAGATGTATGTTTTGATATACACCGTGTGCTCAACAATGTTGGAGAATCTCTCTATAAAGAATATTCTAGTAACATTGATCTAACCACAGTTGCGATGAATTCTCTAAGTGAACCGATATCTGAAAAACATG
Organism: Acheta domesticus; assembly: GCA_031308135.1. Taxonomy (NCBI): domain Eukaryota; kingdom Metazoa; phylum Arthropoda; class Insecta; order Orthoptera; family Gryllidae; genus Acheta; species Acheta domesticus. The sequence continues at coordinate 204,877,924 of JAHLJT010009419.1, read as the reverse complement.
CACTCCCTATTGCGATCGTCAGTGAAGGAGAATGTAAGGATGCCAGTGTGGACAAAACATTTCCTTACGATACTTCAACATTCCATGAAGTGGAAATGAAAGAAGCATCGTCTATTGTCCAGTCAGTGCTTACGCAAGTTGTTGCTTCTGCAGTAAAAGTGTATGTGCTTCTGAAATAACTTCTCAAAGAAACTTATCACCGTCAGTAGAAATAAGTACGTCTTTAGGGGATGAAATGGACAAACATTCCGTTCAGATCGTAGATCAACATTCAATATCAGTGGCAATTATGAATTCAATATTTAGTGAGGTCCTACCAGTGATATCTGGTAAGAGATCTATTTCAAAGTTTCCTCCTGTATTCAACACGTATGAATCACAACTAAACACAAAGAACAGTTCATCATCCCATCTCGTAAGTGAAGCCAATAGCACAAAACCAACTGCTGTATTCTACGAGTCTATCAAAAAAGAAAAGAATTGTCAATTACGTGAAGAAGAATATTCTATTTTTCATTCTGTTCTTGGAAATATAATAACCGCTGTTACTGAGGTATGCAGTGCTCAAAAATCAATTCTTAATGAATCAGTACTACCTGAACAAAATCGTTCTGCTGTAATTTCTGATGATAATGTTAACAATAGAATTTCTCTATACGATTGTAATGCTGTCGACATTGGAACACAAAAAGAGAAAGAACTTGAAGAAACAACTTTTATCATTTCTTCAATTCTGTCTGAGGCAGTTTCTGCAATTGTAGATGCACATGTGACAAAATCTGCAGAAAATGCGATATTAGCAAGCAAAGAAGTGTCATGTGACGAACGTTACAATGCGGACAGTACCGACTTCAAACCTTCCCTCGGCTCGCATTCATCGCTGCGTAGCACGGGAATTTGCAATACCTCCCCAAGTTACGAAGCAATGTATGTTGTACAGTCAATACTCAAGGAGATTGTACCAACAATTGTTAATGTGTGTTCAGCTAAGAACAGCGAGCCCGATGTAATCACATCGCCTGTTGAATTAACGCAATTGACAGAAAATGTCCCGACCATTTCCGTCAGTAATATCTCTATCGGAAAAGCTTTAGCTCGTAATGTTGCTCCAGCATTATACGAAACCGTGGCATTAGAACTTTCAAAGAGTCAAGAAGCGACATATATTGCTGATTCGATTCTCAGGGAGGTTGAAGCGGCTGTTGAAAATGTGGTGTCAGCGAAACCACTTAATGTCAATGCAACGCCTCCATGCTCTGAATTGTCTTCCAATTCTGAGGTATTTTTCCCGACTCGTAATATCAGCGCCCGTAGAAATGCCATTTGCTGCGAAAGTACGAGCTTTGAAGTTAAAGTACTTCATGAGCCTCGCACTTATGAATCAAGAATAAAAGAAGCAGAATGTATTGTTAATTCAATATTAAAGGAGGCCGTATCAGCTATTGACACTGGCTCTGGCATTTCTAATCAGTTCACTGCTACGAATATATCTCAAACCAAATTACAAGAAAGCAAGTCTTCTATTGAGTGTGAAGTAATTAGTAGATTTTATGAAGAAGAGCCAGTAGAAGAATTTGCGATTGAATCAATTTCAAATGCACCATCTCAGAACGAAGAAACTTTAGACAATACTTTTGATGATCAAACATCAACTTTTTCTGAGAAAGAGAATGTAGTAGACCACAAGTACACCATAGAGAGGGAAAGAAGCAACTCTTTCGTTCATAATGATAAAGTTGCTAAATCAACCTTTCTAGATATATTATCCGAAATCAAGTCTCCCAGCGGATGCGATGATGTAGCAGCATGTACCAACTCAAAAGAAAGTTTGTGTCATGACGCGCTTTCAAATACTGGTATGCCTTCTGGTTGTACGTTGACCCAATTGAAAAAATCCCCTCATCACGACTCATCGTGTGATGAATCGTTGACATGCTTGGATATGCCTAAGAAGAAGACATCGGAGGTCATGACACCTCCTTCTGGTTATCGCACCCCTGTTGTCGGCCATCTCTGTTTTCCCACAGACATCGAGTGCGACACAAAGCATACCAGTGTCGTGGAATCGGAGACGATGCAGTGTTGCGTCCAAAAGCCGGCGGGAACTGACGAAGCCGACTCATCTCTACGGCTCCACTCATGCCCAAAGGAAACGTCGAGTTCTGAGCAGCTACGCTTGGCGATGCTCAAGAACGGCGATGCTCAAGGACGCGGTATCTACGATGAAGACGACGCCAAAACGATGGACGACGATCAACAAATGGCGTGGCCCAATTCCTTATCAAGAATGTCGTCGCCCTGGTGGAGCGGCCAGGGGGCCGTGCCGCAAGGCTATTTCCCTGCCGCACCCCCGGAGACGCCGTGGACAGATCCGGAATTCTACGCGTCGAACTACGGCTCCGCGAAAAGGTAACTAACTAGTGACGCTAAAACAGCACGTAGTTACGACTGTTTCTCGACCGTAGAGATCTCGGCTGCCCGGGTAACGCCGCGTACTAGGCTGTGTGGCCGACGTTTCGACCATCTTTTTCGAGGCCTTCATCAGGGCTGGTCTGTGAACAAAACATTTCCTCATGAAGTTCACAGAGATATGAAGCCTAAGACTTCATTTCTCGACCGTATTTCAACGCAAAATTACCTTATTTCAAAATCAATTTCTAAGGAGCAGATTTCATCAAGAGAAAAAATCTGTCTTTAATATTTTAGTTGTATGGAGATGCGGAAAAAACTTCAAACTTTTTCAATTTTCGAAAAATCAGGGTTTTCAACGAACATGAGACCTAAACCATTCTCTTTAACGTTCTTCATACTATCCAACAACAAAATTTAATCAAAAACGTGGGTGCCATTTTATTTTTGAAAATGTACCAGTGTCTTCATGTCAGGTACCTCTCAAAATTAATATATCAATTTTAAATTCAAGGGGCCGTTATATCAGCCAGTTTGATTGGGGAATAACAATTTTTGAGAAAATCGGCTGAACGGTTTAGCCGCTAGTGTTGTTCACAGACGAACGGACAGACATTTTGCTGTCATTCGATTTTTCGGAATCAAGGATCTACAAAACATGGATTCTGGCTACACCACGTATTAGAGTCTTTTTTTCTAAATTTAGCAACTGGATTTATCCATTTTTTCGTTATCAGGGACTTGTAATAAGAGTTTTTCTGTCGCAAATTCACCGTTTTTCGCGCAGCATTTCATAACCTTTTCTCTACTCCGTAGCGAGAAAGTAAAAGTGTCCTCCATTCATGCAATAACCCTGCATGACTCTTTCGTGCCTCAATTGGGACCATATCTAGGTTTTGATCTAAAAATAGGTCGTTTTGTGCGCATGAAAATTTTTAATCGTATAACTAGAGGTGGTACTTCCCATTTTAGGATATGGTTAAAGAACATTCGATACTACAAATCCACCACAATAATCAAACGCCACCCGACTCCCCATATGATAAACCATGATAAACTTGGAACTCCTCGCAGTAATTTCGAGGAGGGTGGGGAAGAGCAGAGTCAAGCGGGGCAGGGGCTGGGTGGAGAGGAACTGAGTGCTGCGGACAAGGCAAGGAAAAGCTTCCATTTTATCCTGTAAACTTATACAATGAAAATTTTTTGCGATAAATAAATATTCATGAAATTCAAACATAATGTAGTCTTCTCTCACTGTCCCCTCATCTCTCATGTAGTGGGCACTGTGTGTCTTGTGTCCGAACGTCCACAAGTTAAACATTCCTGGACTTGCTCATGGTTGCTCATGGTATTTGTAAGTTACTTCACTACCAATTTTAATATGCATTGGAATTTTTGTTTTCTGTATATATTCTGACTCACTAGGTAGACTCTCAGTAAGGTAACTGACTCTCTTCATTTGGTAGCTGCAAGATTAGCACAGTATCAGGTTTGATGCAGCGCTGGGAAACGTATGTCCAATTGGTATTCTTTGTTGGGACTCATGTTCACACTAGTACTTTTGGGACATATACAAAATTTTCTTTCAAGAATGATACTGCATTTTCAATAAAAACATAAAATAATAACAAAGGTTATACGTTATCGACAAAGTCTGGCTTACGTTAATGTTTTCAGCATCTGAATCTGAATTTTCTGAATCACTGCTGACGTGCCATCAGCTACAGAACCATCACTAGCCGAGATCTGACCCATTCACCTCTTTAGAATTTTCTAACATTTGAGGCTGTTTTTCATCGCCTAAAAGTTTTCTGATCCGCTTCTTATTGTGACTTATCTCAGCTACTGAAAGAAACTTCCTTCAATTAGTATCAGTACTAGAGATTAATGTTTTTCTTTCCATTCTACGCGATAAATAATACAACCAGAAAAATATAACCAGTAACCCAATATTTGCTTAGATGTTAAGTGCAAAGCAAACAGATATGTGTACCAAATACGTCATACAATTCAAAGTAAAAAAAAAGTTCAATTCATTCAAGTTACTAGATGCAAACGAACGTAAAATGCAATAAAACTTACATCTCTTTACTCAGCAGCAACAGTGGAACATTGGTCCAGCATTTTCGAACTCTTGTTTGCCCCATCACCAGCTAACAGCTAGATAACCCAACGGGACATATGTGTCTTATAGGTAGTAACGAGAGATCTGCTTTGACACAAACGGGCGTTGGTGCGTAGTGAGACCGAAGCGAGCGTGCCGGCGCCGGCCGCTCCGGAGGAGGCGGCGTCGGCGGCGGGCGGCTGCCGCTGGGCGATGCCCGTGGACGCCAGCGACCCGTCGTCGCAGGAGAGCGGCGACGACGACGACGACAGAGACGACTTCCCGTCCAGGCGCCGCGGCCGGCGCCGCGCCCGCAGCCGCTCGCGCAGTCCCCGCGACGCCGGAGACGGCCCCGCAGCCTAGCAGTGATTGGAGTGCGATAGGTCCCAGGAATGTACATCAGAATATGTATTGAATAGAAAGTTGGGTGATGATTGAACTGGTTTGTTTTTCGGAACAGCGTTGACTTCACGCATCCTATTGAGTTCTATTGTGTATCTATTCATCTGTGCTTTTCGGAGGGCAAATGTTAATGCTTCTTCCGGTAAAGCATTACTGCGGCGTTCCAAAGAGCGGTACCCACTTCGCTATCAGCAAATCATGCTGTTCGTAGATTTAGAATAAGTATATTTTGAAGAACGGGTAACAACGTGCTACTAACAACTGATAACCTTTGGAGCGAGATAAGAACAATCGAGAAACTATTGAAGCCAATTAACCATTTAAAGAGTGACCAAATGTTAATTATATTGGCCAGTTGTTACCCTATAAGATCGTACTGAATTTACAGGCGAAGATTCAAAAAATGACCAAAAATACGTATTTTTTAGCAAAGGAATTGAAGTAAGTTTTAACTCTTGAGTAAGCTTTTCACTTTAAGGTCATCCTTAGGTAAAGTTTCGATGTACTTTGTTTACTTGAGTACATGAACGACCGGTTTTGATTATACGAAGCCTGTGGGCGTGTTCTAATTTAGACAGTTCTACTAACCGCAAATATACGCTCGCTAAAGACAATTTTTCGAAACAAAAGTTTAAATAAAAGGTCTTATTAACCAAAAGATGTTAAGCTTCAGAAACTAAGTGCAAATAAAAAAAGGAAAGAAAGGAAAATGGGAGCAAGTGAAAAAGGAGGGTGGGAAACCATGTTGGTATATTCGTTGAATGATGGTTGAAGCATTCACCCATCTTCACCATTTGAGTTTATTGCAACGTTTTCTCTATCCGTCTTTGAGAAAACTTTGTTTTTTCGTTTTTGATGTGAAGTTTAATATATTATGCAACGTGAAAAACAAATTGTGTAAAGTATTCTTTAATGTATGTTCCATAGAAATGTAATCACTTTCCTCTCTCTTTTGTAAATGAAGGACGAGAATCACTAGGAAACGTTTTGTCTCTAGAAAGCATAAGAGTTTATAGAAAATCTATTAACTTATTCTGGTGGAAAGTCTCTCTCTTAACAATAGAGCTTCTTAATGAATTTCTTAGCTACTTTGAATAACTTCTAATAATTATTGCATCATAACTTTTTCATTTCTACATTTCTCTTTTACGTATGATACAACATGTTAAACAAACGTTAACCAACTAAGTATGCACGTTTGTAGCCACAGTAGGTCTTATAATATCAAATCTGTATCTTTAAAAAATTTGGTAGACAATATAATGTATACGATATGTCTTAAATAATAATTTTTACAAAGAATCGCCAGATCTTAACTATTAACATTTCGATCTGTAGAAAACTTTACGATTATGTTGAATTAGAAGTGATTCAGCTTTACTACTGTACAAATAAGAGAATAATTGCGTATTCTATTAGTTTTTCAGAAAATTATTTTCAGCTAGTGAGCACCTTGGGAGTGAAGCGAGATATGACGGACTAATTTTAAAAAAAGGTATTTTCCATGTAGGCAAATGCTGAAATAAAGGATAACGTAATAAACATAATAAATACCTAAGAAGTTACAAAAATAATAAATACGTTAATGTCATTGCGCAGGGGTAAGAAGAATGGAAAGCAGAACCGTTGAAAAGTTTTCTTCAAGAGAAATAAAATTGTAGCTTTTATCCTCGATTTATCCTAGATTTTTTCAATAACTTCGTCTTCTAACAAAAACACACGAGATCATTCCGATTCGATCATTTTGAATTCCAAAAAAGTCGCAAAGCGAGTAAGTGAAAATTTAAAATAAGTATAAAATATATCCATGTAGCCTTACATCGTTATTCTGTTCTAGTATCATACACCGCGTTGATTTTCTTATTTTACTCCTTGAAAATAAAACTATTCGAGCACTTATTGCTTGTGGTTTTTCATGTCATTAGTTAGATTTTATTCGCAATTGTTCACAGGTGAATGGACTAGAATAAGTAATAAGGAATATATTTTAACTCAACTTCAGTACAAAATTCGCATCACATATTTATTTCACATATGTTATATATTATAAGGAAATTGTAAAGGTTAATTTTTAATACAATGCGTACATAAGCACATTCAATTTGAATTTAATAAACAAGTCACATAACACATCAATATGTAAAGACATTATTTGGTCTTCTCTTGAAAGTAGCCCTGAAATGGAAGAGAAATATACAACCGTCCGTGAACTCGGTTGTCAGAAATAGGCGAAGACGAAGATTTAAACAGAATAGAGAGCAATTTGGTGACGTTTATCACATCATGTAAGAGATGAGGCCTTAGTTGATTTTCATGCAAAGAGAGCACTTCACTGCGATCAAACTTCGCAGTTGAGGAAATTTTAATCTAAAAGAGATGAACAGAACACTCGAACATATTCAATAAAATTTAAACAGTGAAAAAGTTCTCCAAACACAAAGTACTAAAGAACAATTCAGCTGAATGTGTCTTTTGAATATGATGAATAGAACAACACAGGGTCACTCGCACAACACGATACGTTTTTCATTCATTACATTAGAAACACTAAATTAATTCCGTTGCATAAATGAAATATAATACACAATCATTGTACTTAAATTTATTACGCTTAAAATAATTGGCACTTTGAAATTAAAAATGAATTAACACACGCTATAAACGAATATAAATACCCCTTTCACAGTCATGCAAATATGCTGTATTTTGTGACCATGAGATACTAGGTTTGCAGAATTGGAAGCGGTATACCTAGTTCCACGTAAACCCACCTTCTATTCCAAAATGACCGATACAGACACATTCCGAAATAAAATTTCAACTTGCTTGTGTCTGTCAGAAAACACCAGAATTTTCATGAAGCGAGTACGCCAAGACACGATTTTGATATGTTTGGTAAAATACCCGTTAAGCGTTGAAAGACGAAATGATTACTCAGGGTTTGGAAATATTGTAATAATAAAAGGACGAAGTGATGAAACAGTATCTCCTTTCCCAAATGAAGAAAGGAAAAAACTAGTCTGGGGACCGTCCTTGATATCCCCGATTGATCTGTTACTATTAAATGCTTCAACACTCGTTAAGAACCCAGAAATGAACGAAATATTTTCAATTAATTATTGATTCAAAATCATAACACCTTGAATGAATGAAAGAGTACTGGTGAAATTACTCCAGCAAAAGTTTGAGAAATCATGTCGTCGAAAGGTCATTGGAATCAGTAAATAGAAGATGTAGATGGATGAAAATTGAAACAGTTGACCAAGTGTTTGTTAAGTTAACGACATTCCTCTGAATACATCTCAACTGTGATCACTGAGGGTATACAAATGACATTGGGGAAAATTATAAAGTCTGATTTAGAACCTTTCACGCCTTAGATGAAATACGATGATTCAATTTTATTACACAATTCGAATAATATTTTACATTGAAGCTTTTTCGCTGTGTCCTAGAATTGTGAGTAATCCACAATGTCATGATATACAACGATCGTTTTTATTTTCAACTGAAAGGGATGCTTTCGTCCATTATTTAAAATCAAAAATATTGATAGTTTATTTTAACAAATTGATAACAGCATTATCTTAATTTCCAAGTAGAAATGCAACATGCTTACAAAATAATCAGAAAAATATATCACGGTGTTTATATTGAGTCCAGCGTCACATGAGCGGAAATGTGCAGCAAGCAAAGAACGCTTTCATTATCACCGACAACTAAAGATCTAATCATCTATATTATACTCTCAAATGACCGAAAATACTTATCATGAGTAATTACATGTTCTTATGAGAGAATTTTACAACTTCCGCGGTGGGAATTCATGATCACAGTCTGAATATCGTTCAGTTCTTTATCCCATAACCGAAAATACTGTTAAGTGATAGAAATCTTTTATCATACAATTCTCACAATTTCCCAGTAGAAATTCTACATTGAGAGGAGCCAGTGGACAAAATACAGCACGGTGACTCGATGACTCGGCCCTGGGTCGGGCGCCGGCGTGCCAGCGCCGTTGTGGTGGGTTGTGCGGGGGTGGGGGCGTCTGCGAGGGCCGCTCAGCCCAGCAGAGCGCGCGCCGGCCGTCACTTGGCCGCCTTCTTCTTGTGCCGCGCGGCGCCGCCACCAGGCCGCGCGGTGGGCGGGCGGTCGGGCAGCGCGGGCGCCGGCGCGGCGCTGGGCAGGGGCGGCGCGCCCTCCGCCTCCTTCGCGGCCAGCGTCACCTGACACACAATGATTGGATTGATTAGTGATTGCGAGCGCTGCCATTATACTGCGATTTTCGTAACTTTGCCCCTGACAGGTATCAGCTGTTTCTCTGCCATCCAATCGGGAGCTTATATTTCGCGACAGTGACGTCACAATGGTGACGTTCAAGCTCCCGATTGGATGAATCCGTCAACAGTTTATTCCTGTCAGGGGCACAGTTACGAAAATCGCAGTATAGTCCCGTGTCAGGTAGGTTTTGTCATAGCAGAGGGTCATCTTGTTCGCCTGGACGGTGAGATCCGGCTCCGACCTACTTTGGTTGATTGATTAATTAGAGATTCCGGGCGCGTCGACTGCTGTAATTAATCCCGTAAGTACGGTGTAGGTTTTCTCGCTGCAAGTGGTGATCTCTCGCTGAATGGTGCGATCCGGCGACGACCTACGTCGGTTTGCGGGGATTTCCCCAACCAAGTACCTCCCATCAACGTTGCGTCGCCTCCAGCTGAGACACGCTCAAAGCCATCGACTAGTTCCCAGAAAAGTTCGATAGTGTAGAACATATTAGTTTAAGAGTGTGTAAAGAGGTGAGGAAAGGTTAAGGAAGAGGAAGGAAAGTTCGCGCGCGGTCCCTGGCCCGTTTGTTAGGGTACTGCTCCGGCATTCGCCTGGTGTTGATCGCAGAAACCATGGAAAACTACCGATCAGAGCAGCCGGCCGCTAGAATTCTCCTCCAGACAGCGGCTCAATTCGACCTTACTATCTAGCTGGTGGTGAAAATCCTTCCACCGTCCGGACTCGAACTGTAGGACCTCCCGGTCAAAGGCACTGCAATGGAATCAACTGATGCCTTGAGCCACCTTTGCCGATCTGCCACACACGTGCACCGGCTCATCGCCGTTCTGCTGGGCGGGACTAATCCCCTCGCTCAAGTGGTTTATGAAACGAAAATAAACCCGGCTGCGTTGGGAGGCCTGGAGGTTATGCTGCGTCCGATCTCAATAACTGTGTTCTTTAGACAATCCCGGCTGGCAACCCACCGAACAACGGAAGGATAGAAGTGCACCCTCAGTATTAATCGGTGGAAACAAAGTCGCCCGCAGCATGCCAAGTGGCCTGAGAACGAACTACGCCTAGAGCACGGACCCCGATGCGTCTTTTTCCTTCCGTAGCCTGATAGAATTACGCAAATAATTGATGTAACCTATTTTTGTGACGTAACTTTCAAAATAGCAGACCTGGATGGCCGAGGTGGCTAAGAGCGTGTACCGACTCAGCGCTTCCATCCGAAGAATCATGGGTATTGAGTCCTGCCTTGTGCATGGTTGTTTGCCCCTTGTCTTTCTTGTGTTGTCGTGGAGGTCTCGCGATCTGCTGACCCCAGGTGAGAGGAGCAAGTGTGTTGGTGTCTAGTGTATGGTCGAATATGCGACCCATCGGGACGTAAAAGGTAACCGGCAGTCGGCTGGATAGAAAGGAACTAGGAAAAGAAACTTTTAAAATAGCCATGATCTTAAATGTCAACATAACATAGATAAGCTATAAATAACAATTACGTAATGGTAAAAGTTGTGTATAAATCGTGAAAAAAATCAAAATATAAATAATCCATTACCTTTAATAATCATTTTACTCATACAAAACTGCTTTGTCTAATTTTAAACACAATGTCCTTACCCCAAAGTCTTAAAAAGTAAGTAAACACGAAATGATTTGGAGAAGTACGTAACATGTTCGTTCACTACGAAAGTAAGTTTACAGGATGAGTCCTTTCAAATTGAAAATAAATACACAAATTATTATATTATTATTTCAAATATATTTACAAATATAAAATTACAACTCACCCTCTACTAATTCTTTTACCATCCCTTAAAAAATACAGCAAAAGAAGCGCGGGAGATTCAAATTTCCCACTTTCGAAGACTTTCAGTTTCCCGAAATTAAGATTTTTGTGAAAATTGAATTTAATCCACCTTTATAAATGTACATTTTTTTCCGCAAAAAAATTCAGAAATTTAGCCGTTAAAGTGATCGCACTCTCGCTTCCGCATCAGAAATTCACGAATGCGTAATGTCCTCATCAATACATTTTCTAAATCGTATCTCCAAAGAAATAATAATATTTACACCCAAAATCTTTTGAGATTTTGAGAAACGTCATGGGAGATCGTTTGAGCACATACGCTTTATGTATCTCTCATAACGTTTATTCTTTTAAACGTGTTTTAGATATTTAGACTCCGATAACGTGTGTTTCCGGCAAATCTCGGCAAGGTTAGTTTGCAACAACACTCTCCTTCAATTAGCCTCGTCTATACAAAGTACTGTACGAATATTTCATGAACTCAGAATCTTGAAATGGTTTCTCATTGTGTTTTTTGAAAGTATAAGTTTTTGCGTAAATGAATACTTTGTTAATTGATTCTTTTTATACCATTTACAAATTTCTGGAAAATGTGTTCACTACACTTTGAGATTGTAATCAAGTTCCACGCCTTATAATATCGTGCACTACAAGCTGGTCTAGTTAGACTCGGCAAACGGTACTACTTAATAAAAATTAACGCGACACATGAATTCCGCAACTAACCTTGCCACCGACGCAATCCACATGCGATAGGCTTGTCGACTAGTAAAAGTGTTCTGTTGAGGCATGTGACCGTCACGAAGTCGGTTTCGTGGAACGAAGGTCAAAGTTGTGAGTGTGACGCGTTTCACACTACTTATGACGCAGGTCAAAATACTTTTTCGTAAGCAACGTTGGGCAATTTAAATTAACTTTAAAAATTGCATTACAACAAGTAAATACTTAATGGGTTTGAAAGTAATCCTGTACATTTCTTGATATTTGCTACACATTTTAGTTTTGAATTTCTAATTTTTTGTCAAGGTGTTTGCCGTATTACGTATGTATTTATTTATCCACCCGCTCAGCGCGCCTCGTTCGCTTGGCTTTCGTTGCCTCTCCCATTAGTTAGTTGCATTGTAAGTAGCATAGCCATTTGGTCTACAAATGTGACCCCTTCGCCCACCTCAAACCTCATTGATTGATTGATTAGTGATTCTGGGCGCGGAGGTGGCAGTGATCTTCCCGCAAGATGGCGAGATCCGGCGCCGACCTATCTCCGGCCAGCGGGATTTTCCGCCACCAGATATCTCCCACCAGAAGGACACCGCCCCAGCAGAGACAAGCTGTAGACTCCCGATCGCATGTGTGGTTAGTGTAGTGAATGTTAGTGTGTGTAACGGGTGAGAATAGAACAAAGAAGGGGAAGGGGAAATTGCATACGGTCCGTGGCGGGTTTGTTAGGACTCTGCTCTGATCGGTAGTTTTCCGTAAATTCTCCGATCAACACCAGGCGAATGCGAAAGCGATCGTCCGCTAGAACTCTCCCCTCCAGACAGCGACTGAATTCGATCTACCAACCTATCTTGTTAATGTCGAAAATCCTGCCACCGTCGGGACTCGAACTTAGGGCCTCCCGGTCAGAGGCACAGCACAGACATTAGTTGATGTCCTGAGCCACCTCTCCCGAACCCACCCCTCGTGATGCTAGTGGTGGCATACTCTTACAATATTTTTTCTGTTATTAACGAAGATATGTGACGTGTCCAATTGGCAGATTTCTGGTTTTAATACTGTGGCTAACAGACAGCACACTATTGGTGGGATCGCGTGGAACTTGCACGGATGTTGCCGGTCGAAGCTAGGTGCACGAGTAGGCGGTTTTGATATCAGTCGGCTGCTGGTAGTTGAGAGCTGGGCGTTGCCCAAAGCGGTGGGTTTTGTGTTTCAGTCTAGTCTAGCCGTAGCTGCAATTGAGAGAGAGTATATGTGTGCGTGTGTTTGTGTGTGTGCGAGTGTGTTTGTGTGTGTGCGTGTGTGTTTGTGTGTGTGCGTGTGTGTTTGTGTGTGTGCGTGTGTTTGTGTGTGTGCGTGTGTTTGTGTGTGTATGCGTGTGTTTGTGTGTGTATGCGTGTATGTTTGTGTGTGTGTTTGTTTGTATGTTTGTGTGTGTGTTTGTGTGTGTGTTTGTTTGTATGTTTGTGTGTGTATGTATGTTTGTGTGTATGTATGTTAGTGTGTGTATGTTTGTGTGTATGTATGTTAGTGTGTGTATGTATGTTAGTGTGTGTGTATGTATGTTAGTGTGTGTGTATGTATGTTAGTGTGTGCGTTTGTGTTTGTGTGTGTGCGTTTGTGTTTGTGTGTGTGCGTTTGTGTTTGTGTGTGTGCGTTTGTGTTTGTGTGTGTGCGTTTGTGTTTGTGTGTGTGCGTTTGTGTTTGTGTGTGTGCGTTTGTGTGTGTGCGTTTGTGTGTGTGCGTTTGTGTGTGTGCGTTTGTGTGTGTGCGTTTGTGTGTGTGCGTTTGTGTGTGTGCGTTTGTGTGTGTGCGTTTGTGTGTGTGCGTTTGTGTGTGTGCGTTTGTGTGTGTGCGTTTGTGTGTGTGTGTTTGTGTGAGTGTGTTTGTGTGTGTGTGTTTGTGTGTGTGTGTTTGTGTGCGTGTGTTTGTGTGTGTGTGTTTGTGTGTGTGTTTGTGTGTGTTTGTGTGTGTTTGTGTGTGTGTTTGTGTGTGTGTGTTTGTGTATGTGTGTGTGTTTCAAATCTTACCTTAAATGTAACAAGTTGATTAATGAAACATTATTACTAAACGTCTGGGATTTCTTTTTGAGAGGAGTGAGTTCCTTTCTCCGACATTCTACACTTTTCAAGAGCACAGAATCAAATTAAAATTTTCTTTTATTATAGTTTATTATAACTCATTCCTGTGAGAGATTATTTTATCATATGAATCATCATTATTGTCATGATCATAGAGCTTAATGTCATCAGGATATACAGACGCCCCCGCCCTCAGTTTCTCCTCTCCCCATTGACACCCTGATATACACACTTTAGCCTCCCACTCCTCCATCGCGCTGAGATCCGTAGACCCATAGGGATTCTGACCCATAACAGCCTTCGACGCGACGTCACCCGCCAGATAATTCACATAACTCACGCTGCCTGCATGCAGACCGAAGAGCCCTGCCAACTCGAAACCATGACGAAAGGATGGCCAGGAAAGAAGTTCTTTTATTTGGCGATATACAGTAGTTTGGAAAAGCCACGAGCTGGCATAAGTTAACTGCACGAGGACAGCTAACTGGCGGACAGTCGACAGAATAGAGAAACGCGAAGCGCAGGGCAGAAGATAGTCGCGTCAGATCATGTGCTTGTAATGCGTTGAACTACATATTAATTTCATTTTGTGTGGTTTTCAAGTTATCAGGAAACGAATTAGTATAATTAAAATATTACTTTTAAGCGCACATTGTTATACTCCTATCACGAATTATCGGAATATTTTTAAGTATTGTGGTAGGAGAGAGATTTTTTTCAGTATTCGCATGGAGATATGTTTTGCAGGTGCAGTTCTTCCGCATTACAAAAATGCGACTTTGAAAGAAAGTATAATAAGGTATACAGTGAACTTTTTATATATTCCTATTGTGGTTTTGTTTCCTCCGAGTGATAAACAAGTAAATCTGTGTGATTGTGGTTGTGATTCATTAAAAAATATTTTTAAAGAATATTATTTCATTAAAGAATATTTTTTCTCACTTCAAGTGTCCATTAAATGCATACTTTTCATATAATCATAGAAATTTCGCAATTGCATGCACTGAGTGTTTAAGGTTTATTCATTAGTTTGAATGTCGTACTGGACCTTCTTGGAAGGATGTAATTTTAACAATAATAATTAATGAAATTAATAAGTAAATAATTTTGATAATTGTTAGTAAGAAGTTTGGGTAGTTGTAGAGTTGATTTAAATTATTATTTTCACGTTTCGCCTAGCGCGCAGCACCATTTTCCTTTTCGTCGCGGATAGAGCCAGGACAGAGCTCTGTCGCCGAGAGAAACCTGTCTGCCGCAACTGCCCTGCGCGCGTCCAAGAGACCATTCTTTGAAGACAGTGGCTGCCTTGCGGAGAACCGCCAGCGAGATGCCCTCGTGTAAACGGTGCTTTAGCGACTCTGGACACTGGGTCGGCTCATTATGTGAAACATATTAAATCAATATTTGATTCCCTCGTTCGATTTACTCTTTCGATTGGATTGGCTGATTTGTGATTCTGGGAGCGTCAACTGCTAAGGTCATTAGTTCCGTAAGTTTAGTGCGTTTTTATATCGCCAGAGGTGGTGGTGATCTTCGTCCATTGAATTGCGAGATCCGGCGCCGACCTAACCGTCTGCTCGCGATGGTTTTCCCCAACCAGATACCTCCCAGCGCAGCTGGGCACCGCCTCAGCTGGGACAAGTTCTAAGCTCCCGACATATCTGGTAGTATAGTGCATGTGAGTAATTGTGTGTAAGGGATGAGAATACGCCAAGAAAGGGAAAGGAGGTACGCGCGAGGTCCACGGCCCAATTTTTAAGATATGCTCCAGCATTCGTTCGGTGTTGATCGAAGAATTCACGAAAAACTACAGATCACAGCAGCCGGCCGCTAGAATTCTCCTCCAGACAGCGACTGAATTTGACCTAGCTATGAAGCTAGCACACAAAATCCTTCCACTCTCGAAAGTGGAAGCCTAGGACCTCACCGTCAGAACAACTGCAGTGCCATCAATTGACGCCCTGAGCCACCTAAGCCTGTCTTATTGCAATCGGAGTAAACCTGTCCACATGAATCCTTCCCGCGGCGGGCGGGCGGGCGGGCGGGCGGGCGGGCGGGCGGGCGTGTCGTACCTGCAGGCGGGGCACGCTGAGCGGCCGGATGAGCGACTTGACGGCCGGCGGCATGGCGGGCGCGGGCAGCGCGGGCGTGGACACGCACAGCGCCGCCGTGGTGAGCTTGGTGACGAGCGAGTAGGAGGCGGGGTCACGCGTGGGCGTGGACGAGGCGCTGCCGGAGCCGCCCCCGGCGCGGAAGGCGCGCCGCAGCCGCGACCGCAGCCCGCCCCCGCCCCCGCCCCCGCCGCTCGGCGCCGCCTGCGAACACCCACGCACGCCATTAGGCACGTCGCAGATTAAACATTACCCGGGCTCGGATTCTGGTGACATAAAAATTCTTTGAAAAAGGCTTATAAAATGACTTAAATATAAAAGGAAAATGACTCAAATATAAGGGAAAAATGACTTAACTGTAAGAGGAAAATGTCTTAAATGTTAAGAGGAAAATGACTTAAATGTAAGAGGAAAACGACTCAAATGTAAGAGGAAAATGACTTAAATGTTAAGAGGAAAATGACTTAAATGTTAAGAGGAAAATGACTCAAATGTAAGAGGAAAATGACTTAATTTAATTAATGTTCGACAAAATGAAAAAACGAGGAAAACTAAAAAACGAACAGATTGATAGTTCAGAAAAGTAACCGGGATGGATGCGTTTGTTTGGTTGTTCTGTTGTTTGGTTTCACTGTTCATCGAATCTCCTAATTTACTAATTTAGAAATGGCAATACGCATTTCATTCTTGGGATCTGTTCTTGATCTATATTTGGTCTTTATTTCCTCCATGGCTGAAAATCCGAAATTCTCGCGCCTGCCTGGAGAGGCGCGCCTCACAGTTTGAATAACACTGGCATAGGATATTGGAGTTTCTCAGTTCTGCTCGTATAGGGAACCCAACACATTCAGTAACAATGGTTCATTAAATAACGTATTTACAAGTGCTGATTTCTCCAGTGGATCCTAATATAACACAAGTCAACTGAATACAGTTATACACCATACTCGCACAGCTACACACAATGGATGACGTGCGGTTTCAACCTCCAGGAGAGCCGCTGTAAAGTCCGTCGCAGTGCTTTTAGGATTAAAAAAAGTATTTCGTAATAAAAAAATTAAATCTCGAAAACTATGTTAAATTAAATTTACTATTTGATATTATGTGAAATTTTATTTTATTTATTTATTTATTGCTTGGCAATGTTAGAATATTTATCCACACATACTACCGGGCCCTATAATGAAGAAACGAGCAGTTCAAGGGTAGGGGCCGTTCAAAGTTGTGTTTTAGTACGCAGGTATTTTCACTTTTAAAAGATGATTTATAAAGTACGAGACCAAATAGTGTTGAAGTACATATAATATTTTTTGAGAATATTTAAAGCAATTTGTTTGAGAAATGTTTCACTTCTCTTTTCACAATTAAAGGCATAAATCGGTGCTTGTCATAGGTTCCTATTTACTCAGATTCGCGACTGAGCGCATAGCAACATCTAACATTTGAAATCATCATCTCAGTTTTTAAAATATAATAGTAAAAGCTCAATGTACAGACCATATATGTTTCGTTATGTCGACTCGTTCGTAACCCAAAACAATCTTGAAAAGGTACGCAAAGTTCATAATAAGTAAGTGATAAAGTAATTTGCATAACATGTGTGCCAACAAAGCAAAACTACCTCTGTGTAACTTCGATAAGATACATTCGTTAGTAATGGTATGCAATCTATTACTTACCGGGGGGCCAAACAGTTTTTCCGTTAGTAGTTGAAATGAAATTGTGAACAAGATAAAAATACTTTGCAATTGCTATTTAGTAATGTGATACAGTCTAGGAAATATTACTAATGATTATTAATCTAGGAGGTTGCAATGTCAAATTATCTTCACCATAAAAAATTTTACGAACAATATAAAATTTATTTCGTTTCTCTATCAAATTTGAGGAATGAGTCCAAAGAAATTCTTTGAAAATGACCATGTTTACAAATGTATTTTTCTGGTGACATTTTACATTAATTCAATTAATTCGGGGAATAAATATTTTAAAAAAACAGAATGGCAGCCAGTGAAGATAGAAATGTAAATAATAGTATTAAACATTCACATTTTTCATAATTATCGTTAGTGATAATACAGAGAATGGAAAAACACTGAATTGCGAGACCTGGATTGACGATAGTATGAAAGCGACGTTATCTTTAACGTTTGAAGGCTACGTGATAAATTAACGTAACGTAAACTTGAAACGAATATTTCGGAAACACTAAGTCATTGAACAGTAAGTATTTCTTTAAGCCCAAAAATCGTCCGCAGTTATTTGAAACATTGTGTCAATTTTTTCAGAAGTCCTGTTCTAAACACCCTAATACTTGTAGCTAGACTTACAATAGGTCTACCTCAAACAATTCTATTACATACCGTTACTTAATACAATTTCCGTGCAATAAAAAGAAAAGAAAATAGAAAAACTGTAGGTTGTTTTTTAAATAAATCATTCAAATTTGAATGACCCAAAGTATATAACAAACAACAGAGCTTAGCAATGGAAGTTATAATAGCGTGATCAAATGATTAAGTGAATTACTATTCATTAATTTTTAGATATCATCATCTCATCTTTGCCATTATTTGGTAAAAGTGATTCAAAAGAAGAGTAACAATATTTTCGTAACTGAAAACTGATGGCTACCGCAATGCATGCTCCACGCTAAAACAGATACCCACAGGTGTAGTCATTACTTGCGACGGTCCTAATCTTCTTCCAAGCCTTTATTTCAATGCTAAATGCCTAGAGAGAAAGAGAGAAAGAGAAAGAGAAAGAGAGAGAGAAAGAGAAAGAGAGAGAGAAAGAAAGAGAGAAAGAGAAAGAGAGAGAAAGAAAGAAGAGAGAGAGAGGGAGAAAGATATGGAGAGAGGGCTGTGTAAAGTAAATTGTGACTGACCGGGGTGATTTAATGCTGTGAATGCAAATATGACTAACGATTGTAGAAACGATCTTTTTGTAGAAATAATGAAAATTTAAATTAAAAAAACGAAGGCAAAGTAAGTTAAATACGTCATGTCTAATATCAACAAATATCCAATTTAATGAAAAAATCAAATCAATAATTAAACATCATAAATATATGATTAAAAAAGTGAATTTCGAAATACTCACACGCAGCTGTCATAATAAATGATGTAATATAAACCGTAATAAATTATTTCAACACAGTTTTGTTTTACTTTCTAACATGATATACCAATATTGTCAAGCATGAAGGGACATGTATACTTATGAGTGATTTCTTTATTTTTATTTCTATGGGACTCGAACCTAGGACGTCCCGGTCAAAGGTCCTGCAGTGACATTAGTTGATGCCCTGAGGCACTTCTCCCGGTAGATTGTGGACACTTTTGTTATTCGTTAAGATGTACATTACACCTTCTCGAGACCGCCCACTACCAACAATTTGCGTTGCCATTTTCAACGATACGTTTGTCCGAACTTCAGAAAATTCAGGTAGTATTTTTCAAATGGTGGAGAATGTTATCATTTGAGATTCTCGACGTTCTCTTACCAAGTGCGTCGCTGTTATCTCTTTGTTAAATTCTGATTAGTTTTTGCGAAAACGTATTTCTGAAAATGTATTCAGTTTCATAATTTTTAATAATAAAGATTCGGATTTTATGAAATGTTTTGTTAAAAACAATTACAGAAATTATCTCCTTGTGATTCATGCATAAGGATAGAAGTTGGGACAGAATGGAACTGGAAGGATCACGCGCGGTGTGTAGTCATTTGTTTAAGGTACCGCTGCTTCACCCACCCGGAATTAATTGGAGGGAACTACGTTAACGACTTATTACTGTAAACAGCTATTAAGCTGGTATCAGTGAGTTTAGAGTATTAGTCGAGCATTTATTTTGGTAACCTTCAGTTTGTATCTTCCTTGTTTTTCGATTAGGGGAGGGTTGAGTTAACTGGACAGGTTAGGTTAAGTGGTCAATGCTTTTAAATGTTGGAGAGAAGCGTTTTCTGCCTTTTCCATTGGATGACATTCGTAGGATGACAGGGGTGATAATCTAAGCCACAATCACAAGTTGCACGTCTTCCATTGTTCACTATTGTAAATAATTTTTATTCTGAAAGGTCAGAGGTTTTCCTACCACTCATTTGCTTTGTATTTTTATTGCTATTGAAACACAACTACAAGAAGAATATTCACACCAAATTAATTGTTAGTATTTCTGCTCTGTAATAGTGTGTTTTGTTTTTAATAATACGTCGCTGCTTGTGAGTTTTGAGGCATTTAAAGAAAATCTGTGTTGTGGGGTTAGCTGGACCACTGGGAGGTAAGGTTAAATGGATCGGTCCAGTTATTATTTTATTTTATTTTTGGTAAGTAGTATTTGTAGATTTTCAATTATTAAATCTGGAAGTGACATTTTATTCGCCTTTCACTACATTATTTGTTTACGATTCATTACTACTGTTATTTCAAAGTTTTAATTTTAGATTTCACTTTTGGGAAAACAGCGCGCGGTCCTTGGCCAATTTTCTCATTTACGTGTGAAAAAGGTTAAGACAGCGTGTAGAAGAATTATTTTTTTCATTAAAACAGTCTATTAAACTTCAATGTTATTTTCACAGTTTATTTCAATTTCCGGCTCACTTAACCTTACCGGTTAGGTTAACTGGTCCAATTGAAAATGTATAAAACATGCCATATTTGACAATATCTGTAAGCACAATGATGTGGTTTGTTCCCAGAATATAAGGAGCAAGCCTCTTTCAACTATCATGCGAAATTTCACGTGAGTAGGACAAGTAAATAACATTTTAGTAATAGTTAAAAAAAGTGGACCAGTTAACCTAGCTCTTCCCTACTTATTTTATGAAAATATTAATTTTGTTTCAAACGATATTTAGTCAAAATACGTTTTTAGTAAGACGCGTTTCTTTTGCTGATTGTTCAAGTGAATATAATGTTTACCTGATCAGAAAGTTAGTGGTTTGAAAATTTTACTTTCTTTTCAAGCAGTTCTGTGATGAAAATATTTTCTGAAAGTAGTTTTTGATTTTTGTGTCTGTAGTAGTTTTGAAATTAGATTTCAAAATACACATTCAACTCGCCTTTACAATATTCAGTTTTAATTCAGTTTCTTCTTAATTAAAAGAAAAGAAGTATTTCCTCATTCATTTTGTTTTCAGAAATCTCATGAAAAATGCAGCGTGTACTGTGAGCTTGATACCGACCTTTTAGCGCAGAGCAGCTAACGCAAGGATTAGAGCCAGACCAATCGCGACGGTTCGTTGCACTGACCCGCGTCGCTCCCGCCACTCACTATACTAAAACTGGCTGCACCGAAGCGCCTCCCTTCCCTTCGGGCTGTCTCAACATGCAGCAGATGTACACGTAAGCATCCGCGGCTCGAGTCCATGACTTCATGGCGGTCCGGGAGACGCCGCGCCGTTGGCCTCTCCGCCAACGACGCGGCGTCTCCCGGACAGCCAAGAAGTCATCAACATGCAGCAGGTCAAGCCGTTAGCCCGATAAGCGCTGGGCCAGGGCACGCTCACTTTGGCATTCATCCTGAATATTGTGGCCGGGGGCAAGCCCCATTAGTCACATTTCAGTAAAAGAGGGGGTTTTATTCACCCTACGGTGGCCTGCTCGTTAGGTGAATCCTCTCCCCCTTCAGATTGCAGTAAAGCGATGACAGAGTGACGCACACTGGGACGAAAAGCTCTTCCAAAACATCTATCCAGGGTGGGGCCGCCCTGCCTACTCAGGGCTAGCGAACAACCGGTCTCCAATTCAGCAGCTCGTCTTGGTGTGGGCGTGTAATGACTGCATCCCGCGTTCAAATTTTCCTTAGTCGTTTATGTATCTCTCCAAAAAGACATACACCAACTGCATCTCCTACCGTTTTCCTCTTTGGTGAGGATTAATTTATAGTATGTTTAACGTGGTCTGCTCACTATTATACTGGTCGATAATTGATCTTTTTCTGTCTGTTTTCGAGAAACATTTACACGTTCTTTTATGGCACTTTCAACGTCGAAAACGGCACTTAAAATTCTGTGTAAAAAAATTGAAACCTATCACAAGCATTTTCTTCCGGGAAAAAAGGAGACCGCGGGAAGCAGCTGGACTGTGCCGTGTCAGGTAACGAAGAGTGAGAGTGATCAGCTGGGAAGCGGGTGGGGGGGTGGAAAGGAGACTGCGGGATGCAGCTGGACTGTGCCGTGTCAGGTAACGAAGAGTGAGAGTGACCAGCTGGGAAGCGGGTGGGGGGGTGGAAAGGAGACTGCGGGATGCAGCTGGACTGTGCCGTGTCAGGTAACGAAGAGTGAGAGTGATCAGCTGGGAAGCGGGTGGGGGGGTGGAAAGGAGACTGCGGGATGCAGCTGGACTGTGCCGTGTCAGGTAACGAAGAGTGAGAGTGACCAGCTGGGAAGCGGGTGGGGGGGGAGGAAAGGAGTCCGCGGGATGCAGCTGGACTGTGCCGTCTCAGGTAACGAAGAGTGAGAGCGACCAGCTGGGAAGCGGGCGGGGGGAGGAAAGGAGAGCGGGGGATGCAGCAGGACTGTGCCGTGTCAGGTAACGAAGAGTGAGAGAGGCGAGGGGGGGAAGGAAAGGAGAGCGCGGGCTGCGGTCGGGCGCTGCCGCGAGGCGTACCTGGTGCGGCGCGGCGGGGCTGCTGTTGGTGTGGTGCAGCAGCAGCAGGCGCGCGCCGAGCTCGGGCTCGCTGCCCCAGCGGCCGTACGCCGTGCTGCGGTCGAGCAGGCGGCGGCGCGCCAGCTTCTCGATGGCCTCGGCGCACACGTAGCGGCCGCAGAAGCGCGCCCACTGCTCCGCGCGCAGCCCGCGCGCCGGGTCGCGCAGCGTGGGCGACGCGCCGGCCTGCAGCAGCACCTTGGCGCACTTGGTGCGGCCCTGCAACGCCGCCTTCATCAGCGGCGTGAAGCCCAGCTGGTTGCGCGCGTCCACGTGCGCGCCGCCGGCCGTCACCAGCGCGTCCACCACGTCCGCGAAACCTGGCGCACGCGCGCACACGCAACATCGATATTAAGAACTCTTAAGAATCAAACCAGAAACTGCAAATAAATTAGGCAAGGCCCAAAAATGCGCGCTCTATAGTTTTAAGTTAAACATAAGTTAATTTTAATTAGTATTTTTAAGATACCGTCTGCATTTTTAAATATATAATCAGACCCTCTCTAACATGTGCTTGCCAGATATGGGGAGGTGCACCTAAATCCACATTTCACAAACTGGAAGTTATATTTCACAAACTGGAACCCTTAAAGAAATGGATTTCCAAATTATCCTTAAGATTCTATTCTTCCTTCCCCTCCTGCTCCGCTACAACAATATATAAACTTGGCAAAACTTCAAAGCCTTTTCCCAGATTTAAGACTTGACATAGCAAAGATCTCCTTCATTCTCCATAATTTGCAATCATAATAGTCTAATTATTACTATAGACCATTTCTTCCCACATTAAGACAGAATAGAAACTCTTTGCTGTAAATAATCATTGTTTTGTACATTTACTGTTTTTTATATTCAGTGTTAAATTAACAAGCAGTTAACAAGAAGTCCAACCTTGGAAGACCCTCGAAAAATTATGTATAAGCTTATTGTAATTATTGTTAAAACCTTTGTAAGTCAACAACTGCAAATCAAGGAGAATTATAATAAAAAGAAAGATACCGCCCTCCACCATCTCTATCAGCCTAATCGGCTGGAGAATAATATGTAATCCCGAATTTGAATAAATTCCCGCCCCTCCAGGGTTATTGGAGAGAGGAAAATTGAAGAAAAAAAACACCAGGTCGTCTGGTTCAGTAGTGATTCCGGGCGCGTCAACTGCTAAAGTCGTCAGTCGCAGAAGTGCAATGCATGTTTTTATCCCGAGATTTGGCGGCGATCCCAACTGGATGGCGAGATCCAGCGCCGACATACACACCCGCTTGTGCGGAGAGTTTTCCTCGACCAGGTATCTCCCACCTGCGAGGCTCCGCTCCAGCCGGGACGACCTAGCGGCTAAGCTCCCGACATGTTTGATAGTGTAGTACGTGGAAGTGTGTAAGTTCGGGCGAGAAGAGGCCAAGGAAGAGGAGGAAGGAAAGATCATGCGCGATCCGAAGCCCGTTATTTAGGGAACTGCTGGGGCATTCGCCTGGTATTGATCGGAGAAACTACAGAAAACTACCGACCAGAACAGCCGGCCGCTAGTATTTTCCAGATTGCGGCTGGATTCAGCCTAGCTATCTAGCTAGTGTAAGCCTGCCACCGTCGGGATTCGAACCCTAGGACCACCCGATCAGGGCTCTGCAGTGTCATCAGTTGATGCCGTGAATCACCTAAGCCGGTCCCATATATTCTATTGATTGTCTATTCAAATTTTGCAATTAAATTTTCCTTATTTCCAGACATGCATGAAAACTCCAATTCATAGCATTTAAAAGATTTAAAAGGTTTATTCCAAATAACAAATTCACAAATCTGAAACGTGAATGAAATGCAGTGTATATTCTTTTTTAATTTCATTCGGTTGCAACCACTGAATTTATGGAAACTATCCCTAATGTAATAACAATACATGTAACAATGTTTTAAGCCGTTCTTCCATGTATTTGATTCTTTCCAAATTTTTTATGGAAGCTGTTGCTCTGGTTTCAAATATGAAACTAAATTGAAATGGATTAAAAATTAGTTTTCGGGACACGTTTTTCCCAGTCACACATTGTTTCATCCAATACTCTTGTAATAATTATAATTACAATATAACCAACACCATAATTATCAAAATCAAAACTTTTGAAATAGGTAACTTAATGTAATGAAGTGTATTGACTGAAAAGTTCGTTGAACCAAATTTCTTTGTGTTCGACTTTTGAGAGGCACGACATGACGCCGACAGGTATTTCTTAGTGACATGCAAAAGCAACACTTTTACCAATGAGTTAATATACTTTCTTGTCACAAACTCGGAATGAATAAATGAAGAGATTTGAGACTGGTACCAACTGAGCGCTTCTACTATGCATTTGTTTGGCTCAATATCAAAATTTCACCTCATTAAGAGTAACAATATCGTACTGAAAAATATCAATTATATAGAACTGAAATCCAGTATTCGCTTCAAGTTACCTGCCAAACATCATGCCCACACGTGAAAAGGACAATCAAACACGGTGACGTTACCTCTGCCGAGATCCAACTGCAAAGCACAAAGAAGAATGGTACAACCATATCTTCTCTCTATGGTACAACATGCCGCGAATACAACATAATGAATTTTGGCGTGGGAATAGATCGTGACAAGCGTGAACAGGAATAGTTCGCAACAAAGCAATTCACGGAGCAACTGCGTGGACGCAGCCTCACAGTCTCCTGTATTCTAGTGCCATTTAGTTTACCTTCTAGTAAGTTATTCATATGCATGAAGGTCTAATGAAGATCAAAACGGAAAAATGCCATAACCTGGTTAAGCCGTTCCTCCGCCCTATTCCTGGAGCAAGCTGCTTCGTTGTATGAATGGGCAAATAGTGCAAAATGCATTAAGAGGCAGTACAAAATATTTATAAAGTAATGGTGCTGCAACATTAATAATACTTCTGGAAATATTTATAACGGTTACTAATATAACAATCTTACAATTTATATCCTATGAATTCTTTAGCTATTAAGTGAAACTCTTCCGAAAAATTACGCGAGATAGACATTTGCAATACTCGAAATCCTTAGGAAAATTGAATTGATATTTACACGCTTACTTAGTTCTATTCAAGGAAAAAATTATGAAAAAAATTTTGCCATGCAAGTCTTAGAAATCCAACCTTAGCTTTCAATTTAAAGATATAATATTGAGGAAAAAAGCTATTAAGGAAGAAATCTGTATCTTCAAAATTGAATTAAAAAATATTTTGGAATTTTGGCAGCTTTAATGAAAAAAAATAACATATGTCATTACTTAAACTTACTTTGCTTCATTCTAAAAATGTGGCTACTTTTAAGAACATTTTGGTAATATCCTACGAACTTAATGTAAAATAGTACCATTACCAATCACTAGAGCTTTTAGTTCATCTAGATCGATGGTAAATATCAATTTCGGAGTAAATTAAAAAATAAAAAATTGGAAATGCTAAAGATATTGAAATGAATGCTAGTTTCTGAGTCCAAATTCTCTACAACATTTAAAAATAGCTCGAATGTAGGAAAGGAATCAGGGTCATCACTGTTCCAGCGCATCTCACCACTGGTAAATGCTCTGCCGAAAATTGCATCATTAATAATTGTTGCGTGAGACTGAAATTAAACCGTTAGCTGTTCACTCAGTGTTGATTCTGACTCAAAAAGATAGATGTTGTGCAAAGTAAATCACTGCGTTAGTAGATCTATAGAAAAGAATGAATCTCTAGATCTAGAAAAATAATAAAGTCTCACGGTTTAGTGGTATTTTATTTTTAAAAATTGGTAGATCTTGCTACGACGCTAAGGCGTAATATCAGTTTTACTCTAAGGAGAGGTGCAGAGGATACATATTTACAGTTATGGTGACACATCAGAATCAAGCGATAATCGCTTTAGACTTGATTTGAAATGACCCAACTCTTAATGGGGGCCTTTTCCAAATGGGTCGATTGAAAAACAGCTCGAAAGCAAGTAGCCTCGAGTATTTACGCAAAGGAAACAGGTTCTTTACATTTCTGGCAACATCGTCGACCTGTGATGGAGATGACGAACAGCCGCAAGCACCTGGACGATAAGAACATTAATATCCACTTCAAAGCCAATTCCACTCTCTAACCTAAATACCCGCCTCAATTCCATAAACTAGAGATCTGTGTCAAATTGACTATACAAGTTTTAACATAATTTTTTCCACTCTTGTTTTACAGACTAGCAAAACTTTGCTTAAAAGATATTTGTTAATAAAAATTGGTTATTATATAATTTTAGTAAATAAATATATGGAAATAATTTGGAACTAGCTGAACTCTTGCGATTACATCGCACAGTAGGAAGTAGAACACAGTAGGAACGTTCGGACAGAAAATACTGCATATCCACGAACATACATTACGATTTATAGTTACCAAGATCTTTAAGACTGGTAAATATACACGGTACAGTTTTCGTGCTAATTGAATCTACAGTCCAGACAGCACGATTTCTGTCTGAAAACTTTTGTGCATGTTCATAATTTTTCATGCAAGTTACAGTTTGACTCAAGCGCCTCTAGCGGCAAAATCGTTCACTAACGGATTTATTTACCCGGCGAGATGGTTATCCGCCATTTCGATTTTGTGGTTATGTGTGTCAAGGTGCAATTGTGTCAAGTGATATTGTGATAAACTACTTCTCTCCGTATTCCCGCCTTCCTATTTTTCTTCTCTATGCTCCTCATGGTTTATACTTTATTAAGATCACAGCAAGAACGCACACAGAGAAATACCGCCACTGAAAGTATTCGCACAGCGTAATTCAGTTGTTTCTCGGTAGACACCCCTAGCGACGTCTAATGGCGATTCGAACAGAATCCATTCAGAAAACATACAGACCATGAATGAAATTTGGCTTTTATACTTCTAGTTTAGGATCTCCACGTTTCTGTACAGAAGCCGTATGAGAAGCTACATAAGAATCTGCACGAAAACAGTACAGTGTTACCGACCTTTACATGTAGTATATATATATATATATATATATATATATATATATATATGTATATACATGGATACTGATTTGGCCTATAACAAATCCTGCTGTCAACCGCATCTTAATATACAATGCATTTAAACACAATTTCCAAATAATAATCAAACACCCTCACCACTTTGATCTTTTCCGTAGATATCATAGGAAAATACATTATATATTTACAATTGATAGTCATTTCACAAACAATTGTTTTAACTATCAAACAACACGATATCCCATCAATTTTTAACATAATAACCCTCATATACTTTTTCTGATTAATTCTCTGCGCTGTGTTGAAAATAATTCGGATTATCAACACTATTCTCTTGTGACTTGACTCACTGAAGTCATCAGATGTGTCCATAAAGGAAGAAATCTCTTTTTGACAACTTCTAGCTGAAATATTACCGCATCTCGCAATCTTGCCACTGAGGGTTATAATTACGTTGCCTCTAAACATTAGGCGAAAGTGTTAAGTTGCAACACTATCAACTGACTTTTAAGCAAAATGTATTGACAATTTTTACAAATTGATAGCAGTGGTACACAAGACATGCACCAGAGTACAGTATTATATATTATATAACTCAATTTCAGAAAAAAATGAGAGTTTTTATTATGTTGCCCCATTATCGCTGTGTATTAAAAATATAATTTTCAGATAATAGCCTGCAAACCTTATATTAATTATTCTTACCTTCTGTTTAGAAAAAATTTTCTTTAACAAAATTTGCCATTGAATTATTGTGAATTTATTGTCGATTAAAAGCTTAATGTGGATACTCGATCAGAAAGATTATACATTTATTAAAGAAATATTTCTCTATTGGTTTGAATTATTGTTCACATTTTAAACTTGTCGGGCATGCATAAGTCTTTGACTTGAATATGGCTCAATATTTAATGTATTTCTTTGACCATAGGAACATTACCAGGCATTTGGAAATTAGCGAAAGGAAAATTAATCCTCATATTGGACAATAAGAACAACATTCAAACTATTGGTCAATTTCCATTTTGTGTATTAATAGTAATAATTAGTACTTAATAAAGTTTTTATTGCCTGAGTACGTGTTTTGAAAGCAACGTTAGGTGTGATTTTTCATATTTGTACAAATGCAATAAAGCAACATTATAAACGATTTGCATACGCTATTTTCTGTATAACAGATTATATAAATGTACAAGAGAATCAAACTTAAGTTTGCAAAACTACTTCCTTGTAACCTTCGGGTATTCGACATCTGTGCCAGAAGAAGTGATCGGCTGCCTCGTTTACCTCCACCTCCCCACGATTCTCTCGCTGCGATTGGCTGAATGTATGATGACGCAATCATTCGTGCCGTAAAATGCTAATACGTCATCACTTGCGCCGTAAAATTCCCGCCGTAAAATTATGAACAATGTCTTGCAAGAGAAAAGGACGTTTATAATGCTGGTATACAAAAAAAATAATTGAAGGCTTATTTATGTGAGCATTGCTATCACACACACCTGGAATGGTGCGCAACAAATAAGTCCCATTGCTCAGAGAGAGCTAATTGTGTAATTTTGGAAATGGATTTGAAGGATATTTGATGTGTCAGAAGAGCAGATGGAAGTAATTAATAAATCAGGGGTTGTTGCCTTTTACACTGGTGGCAGACAATTTAGGGGGCAAATGACTTCACAGTGACGAAGGCGGCTTAAAAAAGTTGCCATTACTTTCTTCTGTAGAAGAAGTAAACAGGCAGCAGAGGTGTAGGAGGAGGCAGGGATACAAAAACTCGTTCCTCATGACAAGTGTTCGAATGTACGTGGTGACTATGTGGAAAATTAATGTGCAAGTTTGCGGTTATTCAATAAAAACATCACACAAAAATTGTCATTATTTTCCTTCTCATTTGTAAACGAATTCGACTTTACAGACGACCCTTGTAGAATATGATGTACATGTAGACATGTTCATATTATTAGACGAAAGCATGTATTTTTAACGGTCCTAAGTTCCATGATATAAAAATTGGAGAGAAACGCTTAATACCTTATTGTCAACCACTCTAAGTATTCAGAGTATGAATGTAATATTATACGGATGTTCATCTGTAATAAATGCAAATATTTTACAAAAATGTCTTTAGTACAATAATTTGAGCACGTCTGTACGTAGATATAGATATAGTCTGTATGTAGATATAGTCACTAACTGGAAAAAGTATCATCCAATCGAGGGAAAGTATCATCCAATCGGGAGCTCCAGTACCAAAAATTTAAGTCTAAACAAAGCACACGATTAGATGACAGTGCCTCTCTTTCCAGCTCGTTCATTCATTGATTCCGGGAGGGTCAACTGTAAGGTCATTAGTCCCGACAGACCTGTGTATGTTTGCCCCTTCGAGAGGGGCGGTGATGTTCTCCCGCTGGTTGATAAGATCCTGCGCCAACCTAACTGTCAGCTAACGGGGTTTCCCCAAACAGGTAGGGACAAGCTCTATGCTCCCGACCGGTCTCCTGGCATGTGGGTAGTGTAGTGCATGTAAGTGTGTGTGTATGTGTAAGGGGAGAGAATACAAAGAAGAGGAAGGAAAGATCGACCGGCCTCTCGGCCATTGCGGTAGTGTGGATCTTGTTAGTGTGTGTAAATAAAGTGTGAGGATGGGACAAGGAGGAGGAAGGAAAGATCGCAAACGGTCCGTGGCCCGTTTGTTAGGGTACTGCTCCGGTATTCGCCTAGTGTTTATCGGAGAAACCATGGAAAACTACCGATCAGAGTAGCCGGCCGCTAGAATTCTCCTCCAAACAGCGACTGAACTGGACCTAGTTATCTAGGTCTATCGTAAATCCTGCCACCGTCGGGACTCGAACCTAGAACCTCCCGGTCAGAGACACCGCAGCGACATCAGTTGATGCCCTGAGCCACCTCTCCAAGTCCTTCCAGCTCGTGACCTTGAAGGAACACTACACGTAAATGGGAGTAAAGAGCTGGCTCGGTGCGCTGCGAGCACGTACGTACCTGCCTGCGCAGCGAAGTGTAGCGGGGTGTTGCCCTCGTTGTCGGCCTTGTTGGCGTCGAGGCCCGGCACGGACAGCAGCGCCTCCAGCATGGGCCCCGAGCCGTGCGCCGCCGCGTAGCTCACCGCCGTCTGCAACAGGCAAGCCACACGTCCAATTCTTCGAAAAGAAACGAGTAAAAATATAATTCGAAATATTCATTTATTCGAGAGAAATTTTTTCAACTTCCTTAAACCACAACTTTTCTTGCCAGTTTAATGAAGAGTACACGCGAGTCAAATATTACACGATATGAACAGTCCCTTTGGTTTTTCTAGGGGTCGAGGGTGTGAGTGATATTCTTATATCTGTTTAGTGATAAATGAAATATATTTGATCTAAAAATTCAAAAAATTAGAATTAGCAGAATTGGTAAATTTTCTCGATTTCTTCACGATTCTTCTTAGATGTTGAGGAGGAATGTTTGTTCCTCGCAAATAATCGCACAGAAATACCATATTGGTGCACTCATCTGTTGTGGCTCTGCACAAATTACATGAATACTCAAATATAAGGGATGTGTTTTTCACTTAGACGTCGCTTAAATGTCGGGAGTTTAAAAAAAATACTAGTTTTCGCACCTGAAAAACAGAACACAAGCTGCGTGTTGGGTAAAGATGACACAATTGCTAGATGATGCTAGATGTGCAGGAGTTTCATAGATCCACTGTTAACAGTGACAGCGGGTCAAAATTGGCAATGCGATTAATCTACTGACTTCGAGTGCAAAGTGTGTCATATTGCGATGGCACAGCGCCTTGGTAGTAAAATGTAGTATCTGAAAGGACTCGACTTGGGTACTCTCGTTGCGCGAGTTAGTAGGAAGATTGTTAGTAGGAACCGAAAGTGATGAAACAATTGAAAAACATATGATATATGATGTCGTCTATCCATGTGATGACCACGTTACATTGAGCTAGAGGACACGCATTGTTCGGTGCGACGGCACGGCCACAACAAATACGCCCCAAAATCTTACAAAGATACAATAAAGGGTACCCAGAACATTTCATCGAACATTGCTGCGGGTGATCGGTATCGTGGTTAAACGCCGTTTTAGGTACGGTTATAATGCAATGGCTCATCCACGTAAATTTTTATTTCTTAATTTTCAGTGCGTTTGCATTATCTTAAGTTCATAATTTCGTACTTGTGGAATAATGATAATTATCAATCTTAAAATAAAATTTAAGAAAATCTTCGAATGAGTATGTTAAAAGTATATTGTTACATTATACTTTTATGTATTAATTTACGTTTTAAATATATGTATTAAAGTTGTGTTAAATTTGAGAATTACTTTTACGTACTTACATAGATTGGTAATGCACATCTTTCAACTTAACTACATCAGATTTTTTACATGAAAAGGAATGCAAAAATTTGTATTACTACAGTTACAGTGAAATAATTTGAGATATTTTCTGTGTATTCATGAGTATCGATATTAGCCTCCACCAACAACTTCACGTGTCTTGAAAGCTCAAGCAAGAGCTCTCGCAATCCATGCAAATTTACTCTAATTTATCTCGTGCGACCTTGAACTACTGTGTTTGATCTTACCTGTACATTCACTAGAAAATAAGTTCCTTACAATATCGTATTATCTTTCTCTGTAGAAGTTTAGAGACATTAGTGAAGTGTCACAGTACGAGCTAAGAACATGTTTCGTATTTCACATCGAAAGTTCCCTTTCTGTTATCGTCATCTATTCCTTGAATGTGATAATCCTCTTACGCTTCATGATTTTTACATTATATTTTAGTTTCCTATAAAGTCTCCTAATGTAAGAAAAATATTTCACGTTTTTTCAAGCTCGATAAGTAAGTTCTTTCGTATTCGTCATATCGACACCTGAGACGTCGCATTTTTTTTAAAAAAAAAACTTTCAAATTTGAGTACAAAATACTAGTCAGCATAAATACTTGAAACGTCTTCATCTGTCACATTTTCTTGACTTTCTCTGACTAAAGAGAAAATAAAACTATGGATTTGTGATTGATATTTATCTTAAATTATTGGATTATTACGCGTTTATATATTTTTTTGTTTGTTCCTGTGAAAAAGGATGTCAGATATCAGTCTCGCTGACTAACTGTATACATAGACGTTTGAAAGATTGCAAAGTCCGTAGTTGGAGCGTGGGAATGAACCACAATGGCGAATGCAAGCATGACGTCACGGGTGCAGGGGGCGTCGGCTGCTGGGTCACCTCAGTCGGTCAGAGCAAGTGCACACGCGGTGAGCTTCGGGAGGCGAGGAAGGAGCTGAGTGGGTGTGGCGGAGGAGGCGGGCCGGGGCGGTGGGCGGCTTGCCGTGCGAGCACGGACGGGCGGACGGGCGGACGGGCGGACGGGCGGACGGGCGGACGGGCGGACGGGCGGACGGGCGGACGGGCGGACGGGCGGACGGGCGGACGGGCGGACGGGCGGACGGGCGGACGGGCGGACGGGCGGACGGGCGGACGGGCGGACGGGCGGACGGGCGGACGGGCGGACGGGCGGACGGGCGGACGGGCGGACGGGCGGACGGGCGGACGGGCGGACGGGCGGACGGGCGGACGGGCGGACGGGCGGACGGGCGGACGGGCGGACGGGCGGACGGGCGGACGGGCGGACGGGCGGACGGGCGGACGGGCGGACGGGCGGACGGGCGGACGGGCGGACGGGCGGACGGGCGGACGGGCGGACGGGCGGACGGGCAATCGGGTAGGCGATCGGGTAGGCGATCGGGCGTGTGATTGGGCGGGAAGGCGAGCGATCGGAAGGGGAAGGCGGGAAGAGGTGGATCGGGGCGGGGCGGGGCGGGGCGGAACGGTGCCGTGGTCGGCTTGCCGTGCGGCCGGCCTTGCGCTGTCTGACAGGGCGGGCGCTGCGCCGCACTATGCGTCGGCTGGCTGAACTTTAGGCGCGCCGTATATTCCACTCGAGGCGGCAGGTGCGCGAGTAAATAAACTACTGGCACTTGCATCTGTCATCGCCGTTGCCACTGCCGCCCCCGCCTTTCCCCTTTGACTGCGCAGTTTTTCGTACAGCCCACGCCCCCGTGTCGTCGTTCAGGTGCTTACGCACTGATAGAGAGCAAACAAAGTAAGTGCTCGTTCGCCTATGTAGTATGTTTTCGGACCAGGGGTTCTAATGAGGGAATTCACAGATTTGTCACACAGGTGGGACGTTTACAGTAGAGAACATCTTACATTTCGAGTAGAGAAGAAATTCCTTCGCATGAATGATTTTTTAACATTACAAAATCATCCACTTTGTAAAGAAATAGTTATTATACCTATTAATAATTTTAAATTATCTACCTTTACTACAGTATAAACAGTAGGACATAAGTATTGGTCTGACGAATCACGACTGAGTAACTCCAGATTCTCCTTCGAATGTCTGGCTCGCGTAGGGTACACAAATCACCAGCATTCAATTTTATAAAATCAGATATTTTCGAGAATTTGTTTTGGGTTTAATTATGAAAAATATTTCGTTTTCTTTGTTCTGAATAAGGAACGAGACATTTCACTTTCAACGTTCGTGTTCGTAAGATTTCTAGAGGGCGTTAATTCTACCATAGTGGATGTTCACTTATAGTTTTCTCAAATTGTATTTTATTGATGTTAATCTAGGGGTAAAGTTTAATAAAAAAATTCCACCATTTTTGTGAACAAATTGAAAATGTTCTTGAGGCTTTTTGTGAAGTACACTCACAAATTAATATATCGGTTTCAATTTCAAAGGGCCGCTACGTCACTCAGATCGATCGTGGAATGTCAACATTAGTGAAATTGCAGCCTGCGATTTAGCGGCTAGTGTTGGTCATAGACGGACTGATGGACGGAGAGACAGCCCCACCTACAGACAGTTTGCCTTTAACCAATTTTTCGGGATCAAGGTCCCACAACATGTAGATTCTGACTACATAACGTGTTAAGAGGAAGTAATTAACTACATAAAGGAACAATATTTAGCCAATTTTCGTTTCCAGGACCCACAAAAAGAGTGTTTCTGTTGAACTATTACCGTTTTTCGCTTCAGCATTACCAACCTTTCTTAATACTACGTATGCAGCATGCGAGAAAGTAAAAAAAGAAGCATCCGCAATTTGATCAAACCTTTACTTTTCCGCAGTGTTTGGTTTTTGTTACCGTTTCGCTCGCCGTTTGGCCCGTTTTGGGCCGGTGTGCCTCGGTGAAGGCGACGAGGGGCGTGGAGTACAAATATACTCCCGGCGCCCGCGCGCCTATTTCCGACGCCGCCACCGGAAGATGCAGCCGCGCCCGAAACGGGGGGGAGGGGGGAGGGACCGCGCGGGGGAAGAAAGCGCAGCTGGAAGAGCGCCGCCTCACGCAGACACCTGACGCATGCTGCGCGGCGGCGGCGGCGGCGGCGACGACTTCGACTGTCGCGCGATAGCGGTGTTTCAGGTACTCGATGTGGGTTTCAGAAGGGAACTTCGTAGTTCAAAATATTTCACAATGAATGCTTCAGAAAAAGCCTTTTGTGGACTAATTATTTCGATAACTTTTTATTTATTATAGTCGCAGCAACCCGAGGCTCTTAGCGACTGTTCAGTATTTTCTATTAGGGTTCGATATTTGATTTTACAATAGATACAGTAAGTGTTTACAGTAACAAGGAAATTATTTTAATAATACAAAAACTTGGCACAAAATCGTTATCTTCTCCTTCTACATAGATAAAACTGGATGATTTATATGAGCAAAACTCCGACACCGTTGGACCGATCTCTATGAAAGTTGGCACTTCTACTTGTTTTTCCCCCTGAAGGTTTATATGTTGTTAATTCTGTTGTAACTCCATTACAAGGCGCTGTAGAACAAAACTAATTATTCACGTCAATACACTCGGCAGCCTTTTGAATCTATATCGTTAAATAACTCCTAAACGAGGTGTTCTAGGGCCTTAAAAACTAAAATTTTGAGGGCCTCAAAGAAACGTTTCTGGGACAGTAATCTAAACATTCTATCACATTTTTGCTGGTTCGGCGCTTCCCAATATTACTTCACCTGCTCAGAGATGTGCAGAATCTGCAAGTAAATATGAATGAGAGGGACAGAGAGCGGCATAGACAGAGACTAGCAGACAGGGACAGGATGAGGGAGGGAGAGGCAGTGAGAAAGGGAGATGAGAGGGAAGAGAGGGAGATAAAGGGCAGAACAACGTCTGCCGGATTTTCCTACTATTTAAATATAATTGACTTCGTGTGCATATTAACTATTTTTACGCAGGTTCGCCAACTTTAATAGTTTTTGTTTTGCAGGATACAGTTCTTGCGTGATTTTTATTCCGAATTAATGAGTATTAAGGTATTGACCACAAGATTTCTGTATTATACTATGTTTATTCTTGCAGAAAAAACTGAATAGGCAAATTGCCATATAATTCTATACACCACCAAATGTTTCTTAATAAATGAATGTAAGGATAAGGAGGGTAATATGTCTTTAAACGTGATTCATAAACCGTTGAGATCGTTCCCATTAATCCAATAACAATAGTTTACGGCATATATTGTTTTGTATAATTATTGCTATCACGAACACCAATGAGTCGTTATGATCTCCAACCAGAACAATCACAGGAATACACGCAACAAACAAGGCAGGTACTTATCATATAGTGGAGGAAAACAGTTGTATCTTGCTCTTCTACAGGAAGGCACACCGAAAATAAACTGAAAAGTATTTGTCTTTCATTTTAGATTGATTGGTGTTTCCCGACTTGGTGTTTCCATGCGCGTCCAGGTACTACGGTCGTTTGTTCCATTAGTATAGTGCACGAATTATTGCTGGAGGTGGCGGTGTTCCTCCCTCACTAAAAAAAACAATGTCGGCTTGTGGGGTTTTCTTCTCTAGGTATCTCCTTGAGTGGGGGACCGCTCTCACCAGAACAAGCTCTGAGTTCCCCACTGATCTCCTCACATGAGTGGTACTGGAGAATGTGTGTGTGTGTGTGTGTGTGTGTGTGTGTAAAGGGGGAAAAGAGGACAACGATATAGAAAGAAAAGGCAACGCGCGGTTCGAGGCCCATTTGTTATGGTACTGATTCCTTAACAATTCGCCTGATATGGATCTGAGAAAGCATGGAAAACTACTAAACAGAGCAGCCAACCGCTAGAATTCTTCTAATGGCAGTTTACCTAGATATTTTCAAAAATTTGTTGTTGTCCAATAACTTTCGGTACCGTAATTTTTTATTCAGTCCGTACTAAGAAAAGTGGTCTTTTAATAATTGTAGTAAATGTCTATTCAAAACCATCATTCAATGAAACGTAGGGAATCTTGAGTTAATTTATGTGTGCCTGTATGTCATGCAGAACCTTTATAATCAGTGAAATCTGCTGTATTGAAACTTGCTAAACGTCTTAATCATTAGAATTTCGAAGTGAAAAGAAAAGTTTTGTTTCTCTTTATAAAATTTGATTTAAAGCAATACGTCTACGTACTGCGAAAGAGGAGATCAGGCCTTTGTGGACACGGACGGGGTCGGTAAATAACATTACTTTCATTGTACACCAGGTAGAGTTAATTCATTTTCTTGACTAATAGGTGATTGTGATGAATAAATACCCCACCAATTCCGGGTTACTTCATGAACTCTTACTTTTGCTTTAAGAAATACAGAATGTACGAATATACACGAATATATACGATTGAATGAAACCGAATTGCATTTACTTTATCTTTCTCCCAAAAAATTCAAAAAATATTAGAGGTTTCTTCAACTTAAAATTATCTTTATTGTGTAGACAAACCTCTGCCTAAAAAGTAGGTATGTGAAATTCACGTATCTTTCGAGTATAACTTATCTTCGGTTTCTTTCAGTATTGCCTCAATATGCATTGCCTGTACATTGTTATTTGTCAATTCCTTGAGGGAAGATAATTGCATTCCTAATCTACAGTTGTGAAGGTTTTGCAGCCCACGCAAAGTGACATGCATGGAAACGATAAATTCTCGTACTTGAAGTTGACATTGGTGGCGAGTTCAGCTTAGGACGCTCTAGCACTCTAACATTGCACATTTATTAAGGTATTTAATAAATTTTAACAGAAAGGATTTCCCTACAATAATCTATCTTGCTGGAGTGCTAAGCACTGAGAGTCAACGATAACATCTTAATGTTCAGAGAACTCTCCTGCACACATTCAAACTTATCAGCTGTTTTTTCTTGATACTAAGAGTAAAATGTAAATATTGTATGGTTTTTAAGTCGTATTAATATTATTTGCAATATTAAGACACTGATATTTAAAAATATTTGATTATTCTTAAAGAAATTGTACTGAACTTGTACTGTTTTCAACTTGCATATAATTTCCTTAGATACTTTACTTCAATGAAGTAAAATCTTATATCGCTGTAGTACATGGAGAATTCGTATCATAGATAATTGATATCTAAATGAACACTTATTAGTTCATTAAAATACAATTATTTTAATTGGCAGATTATGTTGTTCATACATGTATTGACATTTATCATGCACCAGAATGTAAAATTTTTTGTCAATACCTTCGATGTAGCTTGTGGCGGGCTTGTGTTGAGTTGAACAAAGTTTCACTGGTGACACTCCACAGCAATGGAAATTAACTGCACTCCAGCTGGCTGGCCAGTGTCCAAATATATCTGATTGCCGCGGATCTCGCTGTGTGTCATTTGTTAATTGTAATACAAGTTGGATACACCTATTAAAAGACGACGCACACAACAAAGAAAAATATTTTAGTACTAATTCTCACCACACAGTGCCCATGGTCCATAAGACTTACATGCAGACAACTGGTGGGAGAATAAATACTAAAATTTAAATGAAAAGTGTAAAAGCAACGCAAAATTCTTCGGTTTTTATCCTACTGCCCGTAGCAAAACGGAGGGTTATATTATTCATGGTCTTTATCTCTGTTTATTCGAATCACCCATCATCTGATTAATCCAATAATATTCTTCTGTGACGTATGATTACACTTGTCTTGACCACGTGAGTATCTTATGTTACAAAAAGTACCTGAAAATTCTGTATGTTTGAAAGTATGAACCATTTCGTCACTTGTCTACAAGGTTTGATAAATACCCTTTTGTGGGATATACATAATATTCTTATGTATAATGTCTTTTGCGAGATATAAATATGCTAGTTGCCATAAGCTATATTAAGTTACTAAAAAAACCTATGATACACAGTATTGATTTATTGATTTTTTGTTCACAGCCCAAAGTTACATTTTTATTTCTAGAGAGGTGGTGCGTAGTCCTGTGATTTTTATTTTAAAAAACTCGTTCGTTTTGTACGCATAACCAAACGATAGTGGGGACAGTAGGACATGCCTAATCATCGCGATCGACCTAACAGTCAAAGTCCACGCTCCCTACACCACCAATCACCAAGGTCATTTAATTAACGTGAGTTAATCTGTGGGAAATACTCATAAAAACTACTTTTTAAAAGACAAGTAGCAAAATCCGGCAGTTATTATGTTTTACCTAACTTACGGTAGCGGGGACTCGAGGATCGGGTGAAACCATCTCTATTTTCACAAGTTCTTTCCTTCACAATCAATAGCACATCGCCGCCTCCTCTTCCTCCTCTGGTTGTATTACGTAACTCCATCTCGGAAGAGTGCCTTCAACAGGCATTTTATTGTCTCTCTCTTCTCAACTTCTTCCATTATTGACATCTGGATATTTGTCGAGCCACCTCGACAATTGAAAATGTCACCTCCGTGTAATCAAACAACTTCCTCTATTTGCTATCAAATTTTTATTTTATCGCCTTATTACGTAAGTAGTAAAAGCATAGTATTCTTATCATGCGGCGGATATTGGCAATTTTTCGATAGAAAAACTCTTACTGCCGGACCGTGATAATGAAAAAGTGGATAAATGTGACTGGTTGTAAATGATTTGTGTGTTTGATTTTGGAGGTACTTTACATTAAGTTTCAACATATTTACAATGTTGTCAAAAATGGCTCCAAATTTTTGAATTAAATTTTGTCCGATAGCGTAAACGATGCTTAAAATATGGTATCGTTCAACTTTTTTCGATGTCTTCTTACAACTACAATATCGCGGGTAGAAATTTTCTATTTAATGAAATCAGTTCTTTAAAGACAGATCTTGAAATAAGGGCAGGTAGAATATTTCGAAAAAAAGTAGTTTTCGCGGAATTTAGCGCTAACTTAGGGCAAATTTTAAACAAATATTTTATTATAAACGGGTCCAAAACTTTTCTTTGATTTTTCTCCTGGTATGTAGGACGCTATGGAAGTGCTGCTGGTTCCATTTTTCGTAAACTCTGTATTTTCGAAAATTGCAAAAAAATAACATTGCAAAATTACAATATTGATAATAGAGATTTTTGATAAATGAAATCTTGTAAAAACTCAGTTCCTTAAAACATTCATGTTCAACGTTTTGAAAAAACGAATTTTGTATCATCTAATTTCAGTTTGTATGTAATACAATTTATAATTTTTTCTCAAAAACGGCTATGAAATTTGTAAAAAATGGCAAAGGAAGCTTGAAAATTGCATTTTCGTTTAATTATCTGATTTTTCGAAAATTGCATGAGTTAGAAATAATGGGAGTGACCATTAATTTTTTAAGCGTTAGCAAAACTGAGTACGGACGTGCAACTGCGTGGCGTAGCGCGTTGAAGGACGTGGCAAGTTAACTTCCTGAACCTGAGTTCCAATCTCGGCGCGGAGAAAAAAATTGTTCGTTGGAAACAATTGTGCAAGTTCATGTAGTTGTATAATATAGCATAGACGAACATATTATGCGAGAAAGTATGTGCTGATTCAGCACTACAAGATTCTCTTGTTACCTTCTCCACAGATTCTACCACAACGACTAACTCCTTCAACAAAGCCCCCAAGTTCATTGTTCACCTTCTACTCCACACTCGCCATAATTGCCACTTCTCCTCCCTTCCTCTACCCTACCGATATCGACACCAGAAGATACGGAGCAATGTGCAAAAAGTGAGCTCTGATAAATACAGTTCTCGAGCTCTGGATCCGCTCGCAGATAAAAGCTCTTGTGCGCAGGGGAGAACCTCCCACGCCGGCGTTTAGTGAGCGAGATGAGAGGCTCATTACCAGCCGCTGCTCCAAGGGGAGGCTCTGGAGCTGGGAGACGGAGCCGCTGCCAGCAGCAGCAGATGCGAAGTTTGAAGAACTAAAGTAGAGGAACGCGTGGACCAAATTACATTAAACTGTATTTTCGTCTATTAAATTAAAGAAACTCGTTGTCTCATTGCAAAATTGATTATTTTATAGGAATATCATGTACAACATTGTATGTTAAATAATGGCAAATATTATGAAGAAATTTCATCAGAATGAAGACAAATCATCATTTTAGTAAGTTTGGTTAATTGTTGAACTCTGCAAAAATTGTACGAGAGTAATCCCAAAAGTAAGGTCTCCTATTTGTTTATAAGTAAAGAACTCTGTTTGTGTGGCAGTTGGTCACACTGATACGAAGAGTGCGAGACTCGGAAAAATCCCAAACGGGCAATTCAGAACCGGAGAAGAGGAATGTTGAGCAAGGGTGTACACATTCTCCATGACAACGCTCGCCCACACGTCGCTCGGCAAACAGTTGCTCTCCTGCAACAGTTACAGTGGAACATCATCACCCACCCACCCTATAGTCCCGACTTGGCGCCCAGTGAGTATCACCTGTTCCCTAAGTTGAAAGAACATTTGGCCGGGAAGCGATTCAGCTCCGACGACGAGGTGAAAGAAGAGGTTCATAACTTTCTGAACAGCATGGCGGCGAGCTGGTATGACATGGGCATACAAAAACTGTCACAGCGGCAGAAGGTGAAGCAGAGGCAGAAGGTGAAAGACTGGCAATGAAGTGCAAATGGAGAGAAAAGAGTCTACTTGTGTGTCAATGTGTAAAGAAGTGCAAAGCATGTACAACTGTTTATAAAACGTTTGGTATCTTAACTTTGTAAGTAAAGATAAACATGCTCTCGTTTTGTTCCGTAGACGCTACCACTATAAATAAATCGGTTTTTGAGTTAGATTTTTTAGTAGAACTTCCAACTGCTACACAATTTATATTCAACTGGTCTAGCCTCCTTTTAAATGTTGGTTTATTGATTGATTATTCAGTGTTTTCAGGCGCGTCAACGTCTAGAGTCATTACTCCCGTAAATGTAGTGCGTGTTATACTCCTACTGCTCGAACGAAAAATTCGGCGCCGAATGAAAGGGCTTGCGGCGTTTCCCCCTCCGCGCATCTCTCCCAGTGAGCACCATCCAGCCAAGATAGGCTGGATGCTCTTCATTGGTCTCTTGACATTTGCGGTGGTGTATTGAATGTAAGTGTAAGTGCACGTGTGTTAGTGTAAGGGAGAGAGGGAGACAAGAATGACAAATTATTGTTAGCGGTTTGCGGTGATCTTCCCCCCTCCAATGGTGAGATTCGGCGCAGACGTCGGCTAGCGGGTTTCCCCAACCAGGTATCTTCCATCAGGGGGGCACCGCCCCAGCCGGGACAAGCTGTAAGCTCCACGCTGGTCTACCGGCAGTGTGGTAGTGTAGTGCATGTTAGTAAGGGAAAAGGATAGGACACGGAAGGGGAAGGAAAGATAGCGCGCGATCCTTGATCCGTTTGTTAGTGCTGCTCCGACATTCGACTGGTAATAATCAGGGAAACCACCGGAAACTACCGATCAGAGAAGCCGACCGCTAAAATTCTCCTCCAGACAGCGGCTAAATTCAACCCAGTTAACAATCTAGTGTCGAAATTCTGCCGCCATGGGGCTTTCCCGTCGCCATGGGGCCTGCCTGAGATGTCGTCTTTCAACTTTCTTTACGTTCCCGTTCGCGGGCTTCTAGGGAGTTACAGCGCCACGTGTAAGGTAGCGTTATGCACTAATAGTCACGAGACGGGCCTGAAGTCATAACGTCTTACCTTACGCCTAAGATACGAACCTATACCTTCATAAATAGTGCACGCCAGTAGGAGTCTCTACGGTCACCTTATAAGCAGAAAAATGGCCGCCTAAAAACGGGAAAGGTTGCATTTTTCCAACTCTGATAAACTGATTCTCGTATGTGAGGCAGTTACAATTATTCCTTACAAACTTCACAACGCTGGCAAGAATTAAAGGGAAATGTTCGAGAGATGACACGAAAAATAAGTTGAAAGCATGTCTTCGGGTTAGATTATGTATTATTAAGTATTATGCTCATAACGAACGCAGTTTTAAGATTCTTGCTACATTCTGAAGAAAAACTGATTCAAAATTCCAGAGTGCATACTCATCGTGGAGGGCCACAAAATCTAGAACTCCGTGCATAATGTAGATTTGTAACACTCTTGACTTGTATCGTGGTTGAAATGTCTCACCACTACCCTACATTCCTTCATATATTATGCAACTTCTTTGTTCAACGCTTGAAATGCTTCTTTTGCCATAATGCATAGCGCAATGACGTTATTTGCTAAAACTCTTCTGAATGTTGTTCATTGCGACCGTATAAAGTCGTCAGTCACGTGATCAATAGTGTTTGAGGATGTCTCCTTCCGCCGGTCGCTAAAACTCCCTGTTGCGGAGTGCGGCCTTTTGCCTGCGCTCGGGAAGCGGAGACTCAGGTGCGCGGCGATGCAAGTGCGTTGGAGCGCGCGGGGGCGGCGCGAGGCAGGCGGCCTCGCCCGCGGAGTGGCGTCGGCGGCCGGCCCGGGTGCAGCGCCCGCCCCTTGCCCCGCGGCCGACGCCCGGCGCCCGGCGCCGCGCGGTGAAAGGCCGTGTGCGGCCTAGTTCATGACAAGGCTCAGGCTGCAGCGGGGACCGATCGTTTGCATCTCGCTCTCGCCGCGCCGGAGACCTCTGGCCGCGCCGACCGCGCGCACGACATGACGCACTCCTAGCTTCAGAAAATAAAGGTTGCCAATGGCCAATATAATAGAATTTCAATTGAGTGCGCACGACGCCATGCACTTCTTGCTTCAGAAAATGAAGGTTGTCAATGTCCAGTAGAATAGAATTTCAATTCTAGATTGATTGTGCACGACACCACGCACTCCTAGCTTCAGAAAATAAAGGTCAATGTCCAATTTAATGGAACTTCTATTCTATATTGACTGCTCACGACACGACGCGCTCCCAGTTTCAGAAAAAACATAGGATGTCAATTTGCCAGTGTATCAGAATTTTAATTTTAAATTTATTGTTAATGGTTTACGCGCGCGACAACTTCTTTGGCCATTACTCTCGTGAGTATCACCAGGAGTGCGGGTTTTTTTCTCCCCCGCTGGATTGTGAGATTCGCCGCCAATCTGTACGATGACTTGCATTTTTTTTCTGTCCAGGTATCTCTCCAGGGGTAAGTTTCTGACTCGTCTCCTGACATGTGTGGTAATGTGAAGCGCGTGTGGCAAAGTCCGAATAGCTAGCCCCGACCAAATAAAATAGAAAACTAATATGAGAACGTCTGTGCCATTCTGTGGCACCACTTGTTCAATACTAGGGCCCAGTAATAAGATTTTTGTCGAAAATTCGCCGTTTTCCAGCGCACAATTACAATACTTTATCTTCTTACGAATAAGGGTGAGAAAGTAAAACTCAATTCTCTAAGAAAGATCACGTACAATTTTTGAAAAAAAAGAGTAGTTCTTGCGTAATTTACTGTTGAAATTAATGCAATTTATAAAAATAAAAATATTTTCGCTCCAATGTTTTTCTTTCTTTTTTTTCACGGACAAAATAAGGGGCGCTTAAAAGAAGGTGCAGGTCTCATTTTCATTGAGAACTCTTTGAACTTTTGAAAATTGCGCTTTGGAAATAAGGGGAAGAACAATAAGATTTTTAAGCGTCGGCACAAGTTAGCGGACAGGGCATCTGTCTTGAACAGCGGTAACGTGCACGGCAAGTTAACTCTGAACCTGAGTTCCGGCGCGAAAAAAAGAAATAGTTGGTTGAAAACACACTTGCAGGTTCATGTAGTAGTATAATATTGCGGGCAAGTTACAAATAAAACGAGAAAGTATGTGATTTTGTAGCACCACTAATTAATAGGTGTAAACGTTTGGGTACAACGATGCATTTAAGAAAAAGTAAATAAAGGAAATGCAAAGAAAACAGAATTCTCAATGTTCTCCCTCTCTCCTAGTTCTTCTTCTTGCACGTCAGCCCGAGAATCGTTTTGGAATAGTCGCAGCGAACGGGTGGCATCGTTTCTGCGGCGTTGATATATGGCCTGCCAAAGCAGGGCTATTTGCGTCTGTCGCCAGCGTCTTGTATCCACCCGTCTAGACAGCGTTGACGGCAACACCTCGATCTCCGTGTTCTCGTTCTTGATCGGCATGTAATTAATACCGGACGTGTTTATACCTGTCCACCCGTTGGCGTGGACCGGCCAGCGGAGAAGTTT
The DNA here is from genome assembly GCA_031308135.1 of Acheta domesticus. Lineage (NCBI taxonomy): Eukaryota > Metazoa > Arthropoda > Insecta > Orthoptera > Gryllidae > Acheta > Acheta domesticus. Next base: position 204,832,931 of record JAHLJT010009419.1, on the reverse strand, counting down.
GTGCCTGAGCCCCAGACGGCTCTAAGGCGAAGCAATACGTTGATAAATTCGCCTGCCTTTCTTTTGCGTGCTCCATTGTCGAGAGTCATAAATCACGAGATAGATGACGACAGCTCTTGCGGTGTTAGCAATGGTGGGGAAAGAAGAGGTTGTGCTGGCGGTGATTGCGGCAATGGTTTTGGCAGCGGGTTTTTATGGCCGTAACAGAGAAAATTGTGAACGTGACGTGATGCTGGTGATTGTAAAGATGGTGGTTATGATGTTGCTGTAACAGAGACGACTAATGTGGACACTAATCAGATGACCTTGCAGGAAACGGCACTAGCCATGGCATCTGATTCCCGTTTTAACCGCGGTTATTGTTTAGGCCCATAAAGAGGACGAAGTCCATCTCGGAAGCCACAGTGATGGCAGCGGAGATTTCGATTGCCAATGCGACGATGGTGCTGACGGAAACGATGAGACAGAGAAGCGGTCGAAGTGACAATCGAGCACAGAAAATGGCTCCGATCAGGAATGCACCCTCTTGTCTGCTCGTTTCTTTGTCGGATTGCTTGTTTGTTTGCTCTTTGCGTGAGCTATATTATCAAGTGGCCGTGTCGGTAGTCCAACCTGGCGAAGTAATTGTTCCGTGGACCTTTATTCTCGTGAAAGATACAGCGCATGCTGGCCTTTGAGCTCTTTCACTCGTACCTATATTACTGTCCAATGTCTGGCAACCTCTTACATGCAGTTGATCGATTGCCTTTTGCTAGGCAGAAGCGATATTTCAGATGTGTTTACATGCACGAAACGTTTATTATAAAGAGGGAGATTTATTTCGGTATCTGCGATTCATTAAATGAGGATCCATTTTTCAGAGCCTTTTGCTATCTTAGTTCAAAGTCAATGGCTTGCTTGATTACGTGGGGCTCCATCGGCGCCCAAACAAACTTCCTTTGAACGCGTATTCTTTACCGCGAACTGAGACACTTCGCCGGGCGATGAGGCGCGGGCGACAGGTCATTCACCGGGGCGACGCTCTCGCTTGCCGGAAAGGCCGGGCGTTCGCAGGCTGGTCAGCTGTTCGCCGCTGCGCCGACGCCCACCACGTTCGCGTGGCCGCTGCCGCATTTCCATTCTGCGCTGCGCTGCCGACTCACACCGATTCCTTCTCAGATGACGCTGTTGTAAATGCGGATTTATTACTTTCGCGCTGCAGCTTACGCAGTAGAGAGAAAGTTGTGTAATGCTGCGCGAAAGAATGGCGAAGTTTTGGCAGAAAAACTCTTATCACAGGACCCTGGTGACGAAAAAATGGTTGCCAGTTTCTAAATTTAGGAAAAAAATGCTCTAACTCGTAGTGTAGTCAGAATCCATGTTTTGAGAGTCCTTGATATCGAAAAATTGAATGACGGCAAAACTGTCTGTCCGTCCGTCTCTGAACAAGCTAGCGCTAGCTGTTTAACCATTCTGCCGATTTTTTATGCAAAATTGATATTTCCCAATCGATCTGGCTGATGTCGAGGTCCCTTCAATTTGAAACCGTTATTTTAATTTTCGGGGGGAATTTACATAAAGCTCCTAGCACATTTTCAAAATTTTCAAAAAAATGCCTCCATTGTTTTTGTTTAAATTTTTTGTTAAATAGTGTGAAGGACGTTTAAGAGAATGGTGCAGATCTCATGTTCGTCGAAAACTCGGATTTTTCGAAAATTGCAAACATTCAAATTTATTTTCGGTACCTTCCAACAACTCAATTATAAAAATAGGTATTTTCGCTTAATTAAGCAATTCCTTAAAGATAGATTTGGATCTAAGGTCACCTACAATGTTTCGAAAACTTGAATACTTTTCACATAATTTTTGGTGAAATTACGGGTGAGAAAATAGTGCTGTTTTTACCATCACTAGTTTTTATTATAATACTCTTCAGTTCTTTACATAGTTCTACAGTATTTTGAAAGGGAATAATTTTTTGCTAACAAATTGTACACAACTTCTCGAGACTTTCCTGATGTTTCAGTGAGATTAATGATCATTATTCACTTGAAACCTTTTTCGTGCTTCTGACCTAATAATGAATGCCACCTATAATTAGGGAATTTGCAGGCAGAAATGTTGCAAATTCGTAATTGGCGTGTTTGAAGTAAACGTTTTTTATTGTGCACTACAGCGTCAGTATCGTTTTCAACTCTTACAGCACCTCTTCATTTATTATCATCAACTCATCGCAGAAAATCGCAACTGCGGCTGTAAATTGTTGTTCACAATTTATTTGAAGATATATATTGATACTGAATTACTAAAGTCTAAGACGTAAATTCACCTATGGTGGGTTCCATTTTTGGTTTGCAATATGTCCTGCTTTGAAGAGTTAAGCCACATGTAACACTCTTCTTCTTCACATGTAGTTAAAATTTACGAAGATAACTACAATAAAAAATTACAAAAAAATATCACAACACATGGAAGAAGTGCTGAGAAATACGAGCACACAAAAATAACCACGACCAGCACTTTCAAAAGAGATCGGGGATTATCAATTTTGAAGATAATCGTTTGAAAGGTTTAGACGTAAGCGTTGGTCACAGGCACACTGACAGTCAGACGGACAGGTACATAGACAGACGTGTTGCCGTCAATTGCGTTTTTGTTGTCAAAGACTCTGATTCTGTTGTCAAGGACTCTTGTCAAGGACTCTGAAAACCTGGATTCTGACTACACAATATATTAGAGAACGTAATTTAGGATCAAGATTTTTTCCACTTTTTTATATCAGAGCTCCGCAATAAGAGTTGTCCTGTCGAAACACTGACGTTTTTTCCCCGCAGCATTACAATACTTTCTCAATACTATGTAAGTAATTTGCGAGAAATTAAAAAGACCATTGTTGTCTAGAAAGCTATTTTTAATAGCTTTAGGTATTAAAAATCAATACCTGGACAGTAAGGGTAGAAAAAAATTGGTAGATCTGTACAAACATTCCGACCTATTCACAGATTTAAAAGTGAAAATAGCTTTCTTCGTTTTAAAAGTAAGATATCCATTAATATAAATATTCACACCAAACAATAAAAATTTACTGGCATATAACTGAGGATACACAAGAACTGTAAGGAAATTTACAGCACTTTTGACATCAAAATTAATAGAAAAAAGTATTGAATTCATCCCAATAATTGCTGACGAGGTTTTATAACTTAGTATCGACCGAAATTTTCCCAAGAAATTTGTAAACATCTCTGCTATACTTAATATTTCCTGCTTTCTTTTCGAACCCACAAGCTGTACTTCCGACCATCACTCCCTGCAGCTTGTTAGTGCCTGTCTCCGTCTCCCTCGGCCTCGCGTCCTCTTCGCCGGTCGCCGCCACCGCCACCGCCACCGCCACCGCCACCGCCGCCGCTACCGCCGCCGCCATTGCCGCCGCCGCCTTGGCCGCGTTGTCGCGCGCGCGCGTGCTTCGCCTTGACACCCGCTTGGCACGCGGCGGGCCTTTGTTCGGCGCCCGGACCTGCCCGACGCGGCGGCGCAGCCCTGCCCCACCCTCACCCCCGCTTGCACATGCCCGATTGATTGTTAGTGATTCCGGGCGCGCCAACGGCTAGGTCGTTAGTCCCAAAAGTATAGTGCATGTTTTCCTCGTACAATGGCTGTGATCTCACCCTGCTCGATTGCGAAATCCGGCGCCGACCTACTGTCGACTAGATGGGTTTTCCCCAACCAGGTATCTCCCGCCAAGGGGAGCACCGCCCTAGTCGGGACAAGCTCTAAGTTCCTGACCGGTATCCCGGCTTGTGAGGTAGGGCATGTTAGTGTGTGGGTAACGGGTGAGGATAGGACAAGGAAGAGGAACGAAAGATTGCGCATGACCCATAGCCCGTTTGTCAGAGTACTGCTTCGGCATTCACCCGATGTTGATCAGAGAAACCATGGAAAACAACCGGCAGGACTCAATCCTAGGACCTCCCGGTCAGAGGTACTGCAGTGGTGCAGGTGGCAGCCGCTCCAGATCGTTTCCCGTAGTCGCAAGGCGAAGTGCAGCATTCCCGTCAAAAAGTGCGGTTTCCATGCGTGATGAACCACTCATTTACATTACAGGGCAAGAAAGTGGATGTTTTCGTGAAAGGACGGTGAGTTCTTGGACAAGGCCGATACGCTGATTCTACGAATACTCTTGTTTCATGGAAAGGCACTTTTGCCGTGTGATGTGCAATATTGTATTCGAGGCATCAATTTTATGACAATTTGTTCGTATTAATCAAATTTAATTGAAGATCAAGAGAACACATTACTACGTATTTGTCCGTTCGGGGGTTGGTACGTACTTTGTTTTATAATTGTTACATTTCCAATACTAATTCGGAAAGCACTCTCTGTGTGTTTCCAGGCTGATGTTAAAAAATTATTTTCATGACCGAATAATGTGTAAGTATTCTAGAAGCTCTTGATAACAGATATTTCATGGCTATGAATCACGAATGTCATTTGCTTCCCTTGGGGACATTGTTTCAAGGATCAGGGATCATCGTCATAAGGGATTTGAATAATTATGCTACTGATGTAAGGTATGCTCCCACCCTTCAGTCAAAGAAAGTCCAACAATCATTGTTTAATCTGAACAAATTTTGCAAATATTAAACGTGATTTTCGTAATGTATAAACTTCCATTAATTAACAAAATTTCTTTGCTCAACACAATTGCAAGCTTTCGTTTAGAACTGCAGCACTCCAGTATTCAAATGAATGTTAATAACAGATCTCTTTAGCGTAGTGTTGATACGGCAGGCCCAGTAATGAGGGTCGTTTTCCAGAATTCGGAATAATTATCGGCTTTTTCCGCTGAGTCTTGCAAAATATTTTGCATTCTGTTAGTAAAAAGTTACTCTTTTTTGTTACGAAATAATGAAGCCCCATCACTAAAAACAGCTGAGTTTGTGAAAATTTGAGTTCAGGAGGCATTATTTTTAATGGTGTTTTCAAGATAATATAATTATTAGGAAATTAAAAAAGTACATGATATTTATCACGTCATATTTAGAAGAATGTTTTCCTCAGCATTTTTTTCTTTAGCACTATTAGATAGCTTGGTATTAATTACTTTCTCTTCCTTATTTCCTAAGAAGATATTTTGAATTTTGGGGGTACTTTATACGAAGCCTCAACAACATTTTCAATCGCCACAAAACCCCATGCATGAGTTTCTGATGGTCAGAGATTCCCCAGGAATGTATCAAACAGATTTAAAACTCACATACAGAAGTGAACAAAGTGAACAAACGCTTTGATGAGAAACTTTAGCACCTCCTTCAATTTTTGAACGGTTGAAGTTATTGCAATACAATTTTCACCGGACGTGCAAGAGAGGAGGTAATGAGGCTAATTGATACACGTATTTGTTTCTATCTCATCATTTGTATTTTACGAGATACTGAGGTGACTTTGTTTTTTTCCAAATGTAACTATACATATTTTTTAGTCTATCATGAACGCAAAAAGACGTATCCAATGATACACATATAGTAATATTTTAGATAAGCGTTTTTTGAGTAATTTTGATTTTTTGCACTCAGCTTATCTTGCCCGAGCGCGCGTTATAGCAGGGGGAGCGTTGCGTGACCTTGTGTGGCGGACTATTACATTCAAAATATCCGTTAAACACGAGTCACAAAAAAATCAATATTGCTCAAAAATGCTTATCTAACATGTGGCAATATGTATATCATTGGATTCGTCTTTTTACGTTCGTTATGATAGACTAAAAATAGGTATAGTTCGATTAAAAAAAAAACAAAGTTACCTCAATATCTCGTAAAATACGAGAGATAAAATAGAAATAAATACATAAATCAATTAGTCCCATTCCCTCATGCACCTCCGTGAAAATTGCATTGCAATAACTTCAACCGTTCAAAAACTGCAGGAAGTGCTAAAGTTACGTGACTCACCATGTACTAAATTAGCCATTTACGATTTTTTGTTTTATTATTCCACCTCGAAATAAACCAGACTACCTTCAGTCCACCTCGGAATCTCTCTCTACGGGCGTCAAAAATCTCCCCCCTTAAGAACTAAAATTAAGGGCATCCCTGCCTACGGAATGTCAGACGCGGACTTGGCAACGATATACGCCAATAAAGGCATACACTAACAATGGCATACACTAACAACGGCATACGCTAATAGGAATAAGGTATTGACTCAGGTAAGAAAAGAAACATGATCATAAAATTGAATGAATTTAACCTTGTTATTGAGAATGTGAAAATAGTTTATTACACACCGGTACAAAAAATGCACGTTTTTTCAATCTTGGAACGTGTCATTAGTTGATACAATTTCATGTATAATTACAAATGTCTTAATTTGAATTCATATAATTAATTTATTATCCTAATTCAATGCTAGTTAATCATATGGGCTATGCCGGAGATCAGAAGCGTATGTAACCAAACCTCACACACAAGCAAAGAATCAAATGATTGACGGATTTGTTCATTTCATTATTGTTATTGTTCAATTACCTTGCGACATCAGTTAAAATGTATTAAACTGAAGTAAAATATAAATCTATCTCTTTAAAAAAATTAACAAGTCGATAGAACTTGCTATTCCGCTCCATCTACATTCGAGTGCCTCTTGAATTTGCACATTCAGCGAGATTGCGCCACCTGTTCTGTAATTTCCCGACGTAAATGGCAGTGTCTGGAGCGGCAAGCGCTCGGCGCTCAGGAAGCAGGCGTTTGAACCTCGCATTTGGTGCCATCTAATTGTGGAAGGCTACAGCAACTCCGACATATATATATATATATATAGACAAGGACTTAAAAATTACTCTATTGGAATAGGTACTTTACATTAATTTGATAGAAAGGCCGTGAATACGAAACTTTAAGACAGTGATTTGCCAAACCGTCGATCGCGTGTTCCTAGTAGTTAGTGGAGAAATTTTCGGTAGATCGCAATCGTACTGAAAGTTGGCTACACTTGCTTTACAGGGCCTAGACAGATGGCTCACTTTGAAAAAACAATATTTTTTCTGTCTCGGTTTCTTGGTAGCTCACAGTTGGGTTTAAAACGGTATGGTTGCTCATAGGATTCATAAATTTGGCGACCACTGCCTCAGGTACTACAATTATAGTGCCTAATAATATCTACTTGAATATTAGAACCTAAACTGCCCATCTCATTTTCGGATTTTTTAATTATCTTTCATATTTATAAGTTGTTTCTTAGCCAAATTACATCACAAAAGAGAATTCTCTTTTTAGTTCTTCGAACTTCTTCGAACTTCGACGTTCTTCAAGCAATTTCATCACTTCTTGCCGATATCGTTTGTCGCTGATTACAAGTCAGTTTATTCCTCTAGGATCATATCGTAGCAATACTCTCGAGTTGAACATTTATGCTAATAGCTGTCACAAAAATCTTCAACCAACTTATCAACTTTTTATCTTTCTGTCCTCACAGTCGGCGAGAGCCCCTCAAAGCGAGTTTAAAGTTTTAGAGCGAGTGATTTGCATCTCAGTCTACACCGCTTTTAAGGAATTATGCCTAATTTCAAGACGAAATTTACGTGTCACAGCGGCTATTTTAGAGCCTACAAGTGAGATGCTAGTGTAACATCATCAGTCGTCAGCGGTCGTCGGAATGCAGGCGACCACAGGGCGATGAAGGTGGCGCAAAAATATGGCCCGTTGGGGGAGGGAGAATCTCATAGACAGACCCCCCCCCCCAAGACGCAAGGGCACGCAGATGAGAGCCGGGCGGCCACCCTCTCAGGAAAGCTGTAGACGATCACGTGACCGCCAAATACATGCGAGCAGATGCCCAGGCGGGCGGGCGGGATTTCACTTTCTGGTTGCCTCGCGTGCGGTCGCAACCGCTTGCCTGGAAGGCCGACGTGCACTCCTCGAGACTGCGAGTGCGTTGCACTGGGTGTCGGGTCGGTTGAGGTGGAGGATCTGCACTAGCCACGGTAAGGGGAACAGTGTGCGTAGGCGTAGCGGGAGGTAGAATAGCGAAAATAAGTTTTATGAAAGTTATGGCAGTTTTTATCACCCGTTTCTAAAGAACTATCCTTTTCTAAATATAATCAGGGAAGAAGGCTTCTGTTTATGATTCATTACTGAAAAAATCAGATATTATTTATGTGTGAAAGTTTATCTGTTCTTTCTAGAGACCAACAGAAGGAAAAGGTTCAAGACCTCTTAAAGCAGCGTGCACTCTCTATAGAGAAATGAAGACTACGGATGAAAGTCAAAGGAAAAAGAAACTTGTAAGAGACTTCAGGTAGATATGCATAATATGAAAGAGATGTACGTATTTGTAACATATTGTAAATAAACTGAGTGCACAAAGATTTCGTGTCTGTGTCATCATTTAGCTTCACGACGCCACACTAGGCATAAGTCATTACTCAGTTCACCATTGCTGCAACGGACGTGGCACCGCACGGAAGCAGAATGCCAGCGACCGTCTCCCGCGTCCAGCGCGCGCTGGCTCGCCCGTCGCGCGCCCGCCACCGCGCGGGAGCGCGTGCGGCGCGAGGTGCGACGCAGGGACGGGGGCTGACATCAGAGCCGGCGCCCGATTTAGCCAGCGGCCCGCATTGTGCTCGCATCTGTATGCCGGCCGCCGCCGCCGCCGCATCCGCTGCCGCCGCCGCCGCCGCCGCCGCGCGCCGCCATCGCCTCCAACCCGTGCGGATGGGTATCCCGCTCTAGAGCTCCTCGACACAGAGAGTAGCACATTCCGATTCTGCCATTTTACATATAGTCGTCACCGGAATTTGAACTGTGCAATATGGTGTGCGTTGGAAGGTACCAATTTAACCTAAATCAATATTCATGAGCTCGAAAATCTCCATCATGTATCCGATTGTTATAATTTCTCCTTAATTGGACTACATTCTGTCTGGAGGAGCTGTCTGCCGAAACAGAATTAAAAGGCGCCTGTTGCGCTATTCTGTGTTTCTAGGGTCTCTATCCCATGTAAAGTCTCTAGAGGTAGAGAGTAGCGCACGTCTTTGACACTCGGAACCAGCTATCAATCCAAAACTAATATTAATATCCTTTAAAATCTCCAGATTACCTTCAGTTGTAATAATTTCTCATCTCCTGAATGATGACGATATGAAATGGCGACTGCTTCGCTTCACTGTTTATCTAGGAATCCTGGCCCTTAACGTAGCGGAAGTAGGTGTGAAAATTAACTCCAAACATCAATGAATCTTTTATCCGTATTCACTACAATTTCTTAAGGCTGATCTAAGTGTTGAAATGATGAAGGGTTACAACGTCAACTAAGTTACCTAATTGAAATGAATTCATAATTGATTTTATGCAAGTTCTGGCAATTTTCATTACTTGTTTTTAAAGAACTTTCCTTTTCTAAATATAATCAGGGGAGAAGGCTTCAATTTATGATTCATTACTGAAAAAAGCAGATATAATTTAAGTGCGACAGTTCATCTGTTCTTTCTAGAGACCAACAGAAGAAAAAGGTTCAAGACCTCTTAAAGCAGCGTGCACTCTCCACACAGAAATGGAGACTACGACTGAAAGTCAAAAGAAAAAGAAACTTGTAAGAAACCTAAGGTAGATATGGAACATATGAAAGATAAAGAAATAAACAAAGTATAGAAATAATATATTACAAAATGAAACGTGATACCAGAAAAGTAATGTGCTTTTAAATGCAAAATTATTGGGTCAATTTGTTCTCGTGTTAATACAGGTTCACTGTGAAAATTGAATCATTTCTCTCAATATTACAAGCCAGACTACTTCAATTCCTTTGTAAAGAAAGACGAAATTACAGTGTTAGGACCTATTACGTTAAACGGTTCCCATATTACTGGCTGTAAAGCGCGTTATGTGGTGAGCTTGTACAAGATTTCAAGCATCACATTTGGAGAACCGGTTATAAAGATAGTCTCGTGTGATACAGAGATAATCAGGAAGTAAATACAGGGAAATATCTACGACTCACTTCGCATTGAATATAGGAAAATTTGAGATAATTTAAAAGAATTAACGAAAATACATTTTTTGGATGGAAGAGATTAATATCGCTATTTTTGTCACATTTTTACCAGATTTAAGCTGCGTAAAAAATTTTAATTGTTTTATTCCGCTGAGACAACCCACTCGCCCACTTGCGCATATGTTTTTACATCAAAATGCAATCAATGTCATGCTTATTAAAATTATTTTTGAGTGCGAGATATATTTTAGAAAAAGAAGAATTAATCACGTGAAAGTGACCTGTTACAATATGAGATGTCCCTAATAAATTGGAAGTATTCGAAATAATTTGTCCCCACCCCCAAATCCATGAAGTTAATTATCTCGTAGGGAAATGGTTACGTGAATGGGAGCAGGGTCACAGCACACGGTACGACGCAATAAGAGCTGTAAACGAAGGAATGACGACCAGCGTACAATTGCATCTTAATGTTTTATTACTCGCAGGACATTTCCTTGGGTTAGTTTTGTTGTATCAGTTGAAATGTACATATGACTCTCAAAACAAATTTTGTAAATTGTATTGGAAGTTTTAAACAATTTTACAGGATTACAAAAACTGTTGTTTAAAAACATTGTCCCATTGACTCGAAGTGCAGGGCATCATGATATTGTTCTGTTTTCCTAATAATGGAAGATTGTCAATGTTTTTGAGAGGACAAATTATGAATGTTAATAACAAAATTATACATTTACTATATATATAGAATGCTGAGAAAATCAACAATGTATTATTTGTTTCATGTTAGTACGAAAAATGTTTGTGCAATATATTAATCCCAAGTCTGAAACTTTCACTGAAATTTATGCTCTGAAAATATATACAATTTTCAATTAACGTAACCCATTTATTTAACTGTGACAAATAAGACAAGTATTTTTCTCTCCATAAAAGTTAATCAGTAGCAATCGTGTGACATTAAAAAAATATTAGAGTGCGTTATATTTTTCTTGACCTCTTCAGTTTGTGCGATAATTACCTCGCGCAACAATTTTCGGGGCGTGGGGCCACCAGTTTGACAGGCGCTGGACTGTCGCGCGCCTTCAACGGGGCCGCCTGGGTTATTGAGGTCGAGGGGCCGAGACCGCGGTTCCACGCCCCCGGGCGCTCCTCTCCCCCCTCCCCCCTCCCCTTCCGTCATTGGCTTTCCCCTCCGCCGCGACCCGCTCCTTCTCGGTGCGATTCGCGCCAAGAAAACACCTCGGCCGCTTGATTTGAATAAAATTTCCAGCCTGAGATTGCTGACGCTTGTAGCTGGCTCTCGTCGCACTATGTACAGATTGCCTGAGAGATTCCTGAATTGATTGTTTGATTCACTGAATAATGATTTCAGACGCGTCAACTGCTCTCATTAGTCCCGTAAGTGTAGCGCGAATTTCTTTCCTTGGGAGGTGGCGGTAATCTTCCCCGGTTGGATGATGAGATCCGGTACCGACCTGCCGTCGGCTAACATGGTTTCCCCAACTAGGTATCTCCGACCAGCGAGGCTCCGCCCCAGCCGCGGCAAGCTCTAAACTCCAGACCAGTTTCCCGGCATGTGTGGCAGTGAAGTGCATGTCAGTGTAAGTGTGTGTGTGTGTGTGTGTGTGTAAGTAAGGGGTGAGTTCAGAAGAAGGAAGAGGAAGGAAAGATCACACGCGGTCCATGGCCCATTTGTTAGGGTAGTTCTCCGGCATTCAACTGGTGTTAATCAGAGAAACCATGGAAAACAACCGATTAGAGCAGGTTGGCGTTAGAATTATCTTCCAGACAGCGGCTGAACTTGATCTAGCTACCTAGCTAGTGTCCAAAATCCCGCCACGGCCGAGACTAGACTTCCGGTCAGATGCACAGCAGTGACGTCCGTTAATGCCCGGAGTCACCTCTTCCGATGGAATTAAGTACAAGTTTCTGGATAAGAACGCTACCTCGTAAACGTTTACTTGATGTAAGAATAAATATGAAGGAAGAAAAGTTTAAGTAAGAAGGAAGTTTGTTAAGAACGAATAATATTTTATCATGAATTTTAACTTTTTTTGTTACACAAGAGTTACACAAAATTTGAAATAATTTAAAATCGTCCCTAGGCTTCGGACCTTCACATCCTCTACGGGTTTAGTCTATTTTTAGCTATTCTCAGAATGAATGCTAATGAAGGTGATCTCTGGTTTGGTTCTAGACAATGTAGCTTTACACTTCCCCAATGACAAGAGAAAGTTCAATTTATTATACAAGCGTAAAATAAAAATTACTATTGGATATATATATTTTTTTGGACCAGAGGAGTATCAATTCGATGCTCCAATTAATCTAGCATCCTCACATTTTCCGAAATTTCAATTTTTTTTTGCGTGCAATTAGTGCAACTTCTTCAATGTTACATTGTTAAGATCTTTAGTCTTGTTTGCCCTATTTTGTCTGCCTAAGTTCAAATTGGGTACAGTAATTTGGACTCTGAATTCAGACTCAGTGGATATGAAAACATTTTTTTCGAATAGTACTAGCCACAGATTATTTTTTTTTATTATGCGCATGAGTTATTGACGTGATAAATTATTAGATATTTTATTATATTATATTTTTGATTGTATAATACAGAACATTTTGACAATGTGTTAATGTGTTATTCTAAATTAATTTATATTATTCTTCAGTAGCTCAGAAAGAAATATTTAAGAAAAAATATTATTTTATTTTATTTCGAGTTTCCCTCCTCGAGAAGCGATGCACACGATATTTTCTTGAATCAACAGATGATGTTATCAAGGAGGAGGGAATCAACCCACCTCTCGGCCTTGTGGAATGGATAAGTTTCATGATCAATTGACCAACGTACGCTTCATTGATCGGAGGAAACCACAGACACACCCGTTCAGAGTAGCTGGCTTATAGAATTCTCATTCAATAAGGGACAGGATTCAAACCAGCTATTTAGATGGTGTCGAAAATGCAGGTACCAAGGAGACTTTAACATAGGACCTCCCGATCAACGAAGTTTTTATTGCGACTCGATCACAGCCAATAGTCATAGGAACGACCAATAATGTTTGGAAAATGAAACCTTAATGTATTGTGCGACAAATTACTGTTCTGGAGATCTCTCTAGTAAGCTGATGTATTTTGAATAAATTTGATAAATTTCATAAACGTATTTGGTAAAACCTAACACAAAGATCATGGTACAAACTCAACATCATGGTCATTTTTAATAAAGCGTGAAGGTCCGTCTCCAGCATTGACTTTGTGTCTGAGTCCAATCTGCATTTCGAAGCGAGGTAACGGTGTGAAGTAATTTTGAATTTTACAACCGCATTCATAAATGCTAACCTGAACAGTCCAGATGGTTACGTAGGCAATTGCCGTTCTCTAGGGTTGTGAATTCAAATTTCGCGTACGATGAGGTTGTTTTCAACTTAAAATTGTAATATATAAAACACATTTTCCGTGTAAGAATCTGGCTCATCATGACTTCATAACTGCCAAGAAAAGTCATATCAGGTTGTTGAAAGAACTGAACTTATATGACTTTTGGAGGATGGATTGAAAATATTTAAATATTTTTCCTAACTCAAGCATATGATTTTTTTTACATTTTGGAAAATTCAAGTTCCATACTTCGTTACAAATCACTTTTAGAACCTCAAGATAGAATAAAAATCGGCAAATAACTTGAAATGCAAATGTGTGGTTTCCACCCGCGTGTCAGCTTCCCACACATTGCACCACTGACGGTGAGACGAGAGTAACGAGCCAATCAGCATTTCCAGCAACACGGTGACGAGGAACGATAGGAAATGCCATTACAACACACATTAATTGGAAATTATACACAACTAGGTCTACCTGGTAATTATGGAAAAAAGTCGACCGTTGACGACATCACGACATAATCGACTGGCTAACCTTAAACGGGAAAGCTGGGTCGAGACTACGTTCCGACACATAGTAAACATTGGGGGGGGCTATTTACTACGTGCAATTACTGTTCATGGATAAAATATGATAATATTAACAAATATGGTAGGAAATTAAAAATATTTATTTGAAGACTGTCAAAAAACAAACAGTTCAAAAATAGATCTTTCTTATAGTAGATCCGCACGTACCACACGCTGAGAAGAATCCATTTACGTATGTCAATGCTCAGGGTTCAAGAATGGGGAGGGAGATGTAGTGAGAATTTTAAAATGGCATGAGTACGATATAGTTAAAAGTAATACGACTCTGTGAATATGACAGAATACGTAAACACGAAAATATAAATATATTAATTGTGTCATTTTGAAATTACAGTATCATACTGACAATCAGGCGAATTTCAATACAATGTTCATATCCCTGACAATAATTTCGCAGTAGAATCTATTTTAAGCGGCGGTTCATAGTTACGGAGAAAAATAGCGTGTAGTATAAGCTATCGCTTAACTGAGTTTAGGAGAATGAGGGATGCGTACAACCGGCTCAATTTACAATTTACTACATTTACATTACTAGTGATTTCTTCCCATTCATGGTCTTGACTCTCAACAAGACTTAAAGCTGCAGTTCCCTCCTAGGGAAATTTCAGACCACGCACGAACATAATTTATAGTTAGCGATAGAAATCAATTACTCCGCCAGATAACACGACTAGATAAGTCTAAAATAATCTTGACATTACATTCAGACGAAAGAAGATTCTGAATAAACCCTAATATCACCGGTCTTACTCTTTCTGTGCCTTTACGGAACGAAATCGCTAAGTCGTCCAGAGGTGGCGACCGTGTAGGATAGAAAATGAACTCGGCCGCTGATTGCGAGCGAGATCACCGCTTACAAGAGGAAATTTTAAACGAATATTATTGGAAAATCAAACGATTTCAGGAAAAAAGTATATTAATTGAGGTAACCGCTTAATACAGATGGCCGCCTTAATAGAGATGGCAGGTTGCATTGTATTTGATTTCAATCAATATTACAGGCCTTGAATAAAAAACGGAATAAAATGTGAGGGAAATTAATGACAAAGAGCAATAACAATATTTTTTTAGAAATCTTAGTATCACAAACTCATAACTTGTATCGTGACAGGTAACAGACAGGACGAGTATGACATCGTATCGGCGATGTTACGTCACGGGTTCCAAAAGAAATATTATTGAGCGCCTCAAGCTTCGTAAATGATAAGATATAAACAACAGTCGAAAGTACAATTATTCGCAGATAATTGTTTGTTTTACCGAGTAAAAATTAACTGAAACCGCTTGAAACAATTCGTTGCAAGCTTTGTTTTTTGTATGAATATGTAGATCAATAGGTTTGGAGTAAAGCCACAAAACCTAAGAAAAGATAACGTATTAGTGTAGAGAACGTATTACATTAAAAAATTGGGGCAATCATGAAAATCAACAACAAAAACCAACAATGGACGCCAAGAAATGTTTAATTGACCTTAGAACGAAGACATTAAAACAGTCTTATTGCAACAATTTTCAAAGCTGCCAGTGGCAGTAACGCAACGATATCTAATATATAGTTACATATATTTTAATAATAATTCGTAACGTTTTTATTTTATTTTGTAAATGATAGTTGCCACATAGTTGTACACAATTGCAGTTATTTTTTTAAATACAAATGTGGACTTCTCATACAGAAATTAATTCATACTTTTAATTGCCTCTCACGAAGAGCAAGAAGTAACAAATTGCTTACAATAATTTTTCTTTAAGGGGGAGTTTTAATACAATATTTCGTTAATTTTCACTTACATTTTACTACGGATCAACTTCCCGAGTTTCTTCAGCGAGAAGCTGAAATATATTGTCGGTACATTTCACGAACCTTGATGTAACAAGTTTTGATCGAAAGGTCGACTTCATTAGATCCACCAAACTTCATATATTTCGTTCGCATGCCTTGACTTCCACATTCTTCTCGAATATCGTGCGTCGCGCTGCATTGACGCCGGGCGTAGGGACTCTCCTCTCCCCCTTCCCTTGGCTTCTCGCGCGCTGCTTCGCCCTTCCTCAGCCTCCACCACCGCGCAGCAGGGCTCCTCGAAAAGAACCTGGCCCATCCCGTTTGGCACCTGCCACCGTTGTAGTCATTCGTTTTTGACCATAATTGTGTTCAAAAACCGGCAAAATGAAATTATATTAGAAGTAAATAATTATATTTGGAAATATATTATATTAATGTATTTTAATATTCAATAATTATATAACATACATTTTATATATTGATAAATTATTCTTGAACATTCTTTCTGAAAATAATAGTCATAAAGAAGAATAGAGGCCAGGAAAAAAATTTGTACGATTTGTAAGGCGTGAATTATCCAAAACTCCCTAAATGTGCCATTGCTAGTTAGAAAATCACCATTCATCCAGGAGCGCATCAGAAAAGTTAAGAGGAAAAATTTTAATTTTAGAGGTTAATATGTAAAAAAAATACATGTAATTCAACACAAGTTACGCAATAAAACATGCCTGAAAAACGCAGTCTTAGGCCTTAAAATACAAAATGATATATTTCTGGGCCTTGTGTTACATATTTTTTCTTTAGGTCTTTTGGACATCACTTCCTCTTTCACGGAAGGTTAGAAAAGTGAATTTTCTCCTCGAAATCCATAAAAGTAGCAATACCTATTGAAACATTGCGCATTTTGAAAAATCATTATTTTGTGAAGAAAATAGCTTATTACTGGAACCCAACTTTGAACGGGTTCTCAATTGTGGCAGGTTCTGAATTGTGCTTTACATCCCACAAGTATACAATCGGTATTGTGCGTGATTAATTATTTAAAATGGAAAATATATCCGTACAATTAAACAGCGCAGAATATCAAATAGTCAGTATAATTTTGCACAGAGTTCTTGAAGTTTCTTATCACCCGCGCTACGGAGTGGGGAACCCAAGAAAGGTAAACCGCCAAAAATGTAATAGAAATTCAAAATCACCTCTAAAAGGCAACAATACCAAACACGAAGAAAATTGTCATTGTTACAATAGCAACATTAATTGCTGATTTCCAAGTCATATTTTCTGGAGCTCACTCTGTTCACAACATTCTACATTTAAAAAGAATAAGCAATGCATGGTTGAATGGTTCAAAGCGAGGACTCGTACCTGTTCATTACCTGCTACATCATGAAACTGTTGATTTGAAAATTGGACCACGCCTCTAACTCTCCCCTCTGCTTCCTTATTAATATTAATAAAACCTTGACTTTCATCATCACTGTCCGTCTACCTCCATTATTGGCAGTCAACACCACGTTGTCGCCTCAACGCATCTTCAACGAACTTCTCTTTTCTCTCTCAGCCTCTCGCTGCCTTCTTCGCGCGCACCACTTCGCCTTTCTATCACCTCGCGCACGTCACAAAGACTCTCTCGCCTCTTCGTAGGGCAAAGACGAGAATGTGCAGGAAATATCATTACCACACCTGTTAACAGGAATTTTGCGCCCGTACATCAGTTGACTGAGTCTGAGAGTTCCTGTGACATAACACTGCTTTTCTCATTCGCAGTTTTTAGAAGAAGTGTGACCATGATTTAAATTAATAAGGACCAATGTTTTACGAACGAATTTTCAACTTGGGTGTCGTAAGAAAATTTAGAAATGTGGTACATGTTTGAGTCTCAATGTGTTTCAGCAATAGTACATAAAATATGTAGAACTTATAAAACATTTACTGCCACAAGTTGTCTTTCTTGGAGCCTAAAGTGGCCACGCATTTCTGATATTTTCGATTTGGATTGAGCACCCATACGCGGTCGAACCAGTGTGACAGATCATGTTTCTTACTTGGTTTTACATAAAAATTAATTAACGTTTGTCTGCTACATATCGACATCGCTTATGCATTATTTTATTTTAACGTAACTAACACCGCCCTCCCGCTTGTAAAAGGGAAACAAGATTCATTTGGATGATTATAACTTATACAAAAAACATATAATTCAGACGAATCACAAAACATAAGTAAACTTTGCAATATTAGATGGTTTCGAGGGCTCGATTATGCCGCTTCCAGATAAACAGACCAACCGTACTCGTTTTGGTGTACGCCACAGATTTATTGTACGCATTTTGAAAGAAGGTCCTATGTCTGAAGTTCTTGTGACGCGTCTCGAACTACAAGGACTGTGATTTACTTCACCCCAAGGGGTGCCGCATTCTAAACTTTTCTGAAGGTGTGATAATTAAAATGAAGGGGTGACGTACCACATCATGTGGAAGGCGGCTGGGAAAAAGGCAGATTGGATATTGCGATGGAAATGTAAAAATCAAGTGCATAAAATTATTGTTTTTATTCTCCATAAGTAGGTATTCGCACAAAAAAATTAATGCGTCAACGTTATTTGAGTAGGACTATTTCACTCACGTTTCGCAACATGCCTTTTTACGTGCAAAGAATGGGCATAGAGGTTAGATGAGAAAAAAAGAAATTCGCTGCACAATCTTATGCTACGATGAAAAGTCACGAAAGGAGCTACAATGTACTACGGGACGACCGAGACTCAAGGAAGGAACCATCTCGAAATTGCCAGGGTGTTCTGCGAGTGAATCCAAAAGAGATGGCACATGGTTCAAGAAAATGTGAGAATAGCATTATCAGAGAGCTTAGAAACTAAATCAAACTATGATGGAAAGAGAGCTCTTAAATCTTTTGATGTTCTTCGTCAAAAAGAAGAATCATTACTGGCAAAGAATGCAGGATTGCGTACAGTGAAGTGTATGTCTTGTTAGGATTGGTCTCTGTTTTACGTATGCCAATATTTTCTTTATCAGCTGTGATTTACAGGAATGACGGACGGAATGACGGACGGAGCCACCACTGCGTATACTATTCCGTCTACACGTGTACGACAAAGTGAAAGGCTTCACTTTAATTTCGATCACCTTCGACCCCTTTGGGAGCATTGTAGGGCGCGTGGAGCGGCGCCGCGCCGCGCCGTTCCAGGCACGTCGCTCCATGAGGCGGCGGCGGGCACGTGCTACTGAGCACGTGCGGCTCGTTAACGTGCCGCGGCGACACGGGCGTCACCCGCCGAGGCCCTGAATAGACACCCGGGCGCGGAGGAAGAGCTCCGGGCGGCGCGGCGCGGCGCAGCGCGGCCTGGCGGCCTCCACAGGGACCTCTCACGCACGGCGAAGGAGCGAGTTGCGCGTCGCGGTCCTGCCCTCTTGCAGACGCTGGATGTTGGCCACGAGATCGTCTCAAATGTGTATTAAGGGCCACTAGCAAATTTGGATGTGTAGATAAAGGTCTGTTTAACTTCCAAATGATAAAATAATTATGAGTATGTCAAATGTTTGTTAATCAACGAAGTGGTTAGGTGAAATAGCATGCCCTGTGACCTAATCCTCGCCAATAATAAACATTTCCGTTTTAATTATTTATTACTTTTATAAATATACCTTAGATTCACGTCTAAAGATGGTGGGTGCCTGTTAAATATAAACACAACTCAAATTGCAACCAGCTATTAAGAAGCAGATCTAGTAACAGTGGCTCTACAATATATAACATTAATAACAAACGTCGTAATGTTAATATTCACATTAGCGGTGGTTTGTATACATTGCTGCATTTACGTGTATACAGGGCCGTTTTAACAGAATTGATGGCCCTTGGGCCTAGGTTGATTTGGGGGCCCCCCTATTCTTACTTTCACCTCCCCACCCCCATTGCTGAAATATAAAGAAAATTCTATTTATTATTACATATACTATTCCGTATACACGTATACGGCAAAGTGAAAAGCTTCATTTTAATTTCAATCACCTTTGACCCCTTTGGGATACTGTAGGTCGCGTGGAGTGGCCCCGCCCTTTGGGCCTGTGCGTTAACACGGCCCTGCTTGTACATGAGTTTCAAATGATGTCTAAAAAAAGTTTCTCGAAAACTCTTTTGAAGTTTCCTGCGAAAAGGAGATCTAAATTCCGCACTTTCAGAAACACCATTTTCTCAAAAACGGCTCCAAATTTTTTGGTAAATGTTTTTAACAGGTAGTGCTAAATGGACTGAATAACATACCATGTATCCCACTTCCATGTATTCTGTTGTTGTCATTTTTTATTCGGAAGTGTAAGTTTTTATCTTTCAAGAAGTTAATATATTACAGTACAAGCATTTTTATACGAATACAATATTGAATTTGTGAGTATAATTGCTTCACATAGTTTCTTATAAAGTTTCCCAAAATTTCAACATTTTGGGGTGAAAGTGAGCTCCAAATTGTACGTTTTCAGAAACGCTCAAACTGCATTTTCTCTAAAATGTCTCCACATTTTTCAACGAAAATTGTCATACAGGACGAGGTTTTACTCTTCTATAACATTCTTAAATTCATATTTCAGTTCTACCATTGTGAGACAGAAAAACTGTGACAGTGTTAAATTTACTTTGAGCGGCAATAAATGACAGCTGGGAAAATGATGCGGTAAAACCGAAACGCTAACCCAGACCAAATGAATGAGGAAACTAATTAGTAGGAGGAAGTTTGTGACATTCTGTCGCACCACTAATTTCGTTTTGGTTGGAAGATCTTCGATGCACATTGAGTAAATTGATCCACACACTTTTCGGCAAGTGTCCCGAGCATGGAAGTTCCAATTTAGGGATTTATTGATGGTCACCGAGATTAAACTTCAGAACAGAAATGTCAAGTACTGTTGTTATGTATGATATGAAGAATAATTAAACTTTGAAGTGTTTTGTAAGAACGACGGGTGCCAATTAATTCAGGTTTTAATGTTATTACCTTAAGGTCGTTTATGACTGACGTCACTGACCAAGTAAACAACCCAAATCGTGATTTGTTTTGCTAACTAAAATGGGTCACTTCAGGTTTCCCATCTGACGTAAATCGTCGTCTGAATACATCTGATGACTGCACATTCATAGCGTAGATGAGATATCATTCGCATAGATCAAGAAGAAAAGAGGACATACGACGGAGGCTTGTGGTACTCCTCAAAAACGGTTTTAAGTAAAGAGAAAATGTTTTAAACAACTGTAACCTGATGCCTGTTACTAAAATAATCTGAGATCCACGATAAGGTCGAATCAGAACAAAATCAAGGCATTTACATATTGTAGCGTCATGCACGCTCAAACGAGCAGACGGTAATTTCACCGGATGTGGAACAAAGGGCTGGACATCTGGCGTGGTGACGCGCAATGACGCATCGGTTTTTCCGAGCGAGCGAAGCGTCGTCTCAGGTGCAGGGACGGGCAACGGTGGCGGCGGGCGGCGCCATGGCGCCTATAAAAGCCGGGTGACGAACGCCCCATTCTTCTTTTCTGTAGTTCGAGCTGTGTGAGTAGGAGGCTGTGCGTCTAGCACGCGGAGGGGAAGCCGGCATTAGTTTGTCGTCAGTCATGAGACATGTAGGTTTGTCTCGGCAGAGCGGTGCATCACACCGGGGGGAAACGTTTGTCGTTTGGGCGGTGTGGTAGCCGCACTGTAATTTCACTTCTTGTGGTGGGCTGTATTTATTTACTTAGTAGAAGGCAGTGTTATGGTGTATTACGACTTCGGTCTGTGTTTTTTCATTAATAAACCAACTGTTTATTCTACCCACCCTCGTCTGTGTTTTAATACATCCGTATGACGCCACAGACGAAGGAGCGATCAAATGGTGGCAGCGGTTATCGAATCCACCGGCGGGGAGAGGGCTTTTGTTGATATAAGAACAAATAGAAGCAGCAGTTATCGAATTCCACGCGCGGTGTGTGCTATTGTTTGAAAATGATCAAATGTAGCAGCGGTTACTGAAATTCACGCGGGTACGGGCTATCATTTGCTGTGTGATCTGATGGTAGTTACGGTAAGGGCATTATTGTGGTAAGGCCATTTATAGTGAGTGTGGCAGCAATAAGCATAACCCACGCGATTTCATCTGTTAATTTGTGAGTAAATTATAGCAGCAGTTTATGTGCAGTATTTTGGAACTGTAGGCATTGATTTAGGCCTGAATAATTAAATCGTCAGTAAAAATAACTGGGTAGGCTTCGAGTAAGTGTTCGGGCCGAGTATTGTTAGCGTGTATGCTTTACCTAGCGTCACGTGATACAAGTTGCGGAATCATACGCATAGTTGATCGAGTCGTTAGGCCGCGAGTCAGTAAAACGCGACCGGTAGCGACGAAGGAGCGATCAAACGGCGCAGACGGAGCGACGCGGACGGAGCGGCGCAGACGGAGTGGCGGCGCAGACGGACCGGCAGCCGAAGAAGAGGACATCCCGAACGAGGACAGCAGATAGCAGACAGCATAAGGGTAAGTGCGTCTTTCTTGTAAGTGACGGCATTATCTGGAGCTATGGCGTACCTCACGCGGTTTAAGAAAGAGGGGATGATTCGGATCGCCAATGATCTGGGTATTCAGTTAGACGGGACAGAAACCGTGATAAAATTAAAAGGTTTAATAACCGGACACGAGGATTATGATCCGGATTTCATTGAAGGGCTAGGCGAACAACATCGCAAAGATATTGAAGAGGAGAAGGATAGGGAAGAACGTAGAGAACGAGAGGAGAAAGAGAGAGAACGAGAGGAGAAGGATAGGGAAGAACGTAGAGAACGAGAGGAGAAAGAGAGAGAACGAGAGGAGAAGGAGAGGGAAGAACGTAGGGAACGGGAGGAAAGAGATAGGGAGTTAGAGCGATTTCGCATAGAAGCCGAAGTTCAAAGGGCGCGAAATGTTGCGGACGCGGAACCACGTGGCGAGGCACGCGGCGAAACGCATCGTGATGTAATTAAGATTGGGCAAATTATAGGTCGTTTTAGAGGCGAGCAGGACGACATCACAACCTATTTAAACGCGTACGAGAGTCAATGTAGGCAGTTGAAAGTTCCAGAAGGCGATTGGGCCATGCATTTGATAGGATTGTTGCCTTATAATGTAAATAACTGGATCACTTTAGATGAGCAGGAAGAGGAATGGACATACGACGCGTTGAAGGCTAAATTGTTAGAATTATATCGATTCGATGCGGAAAGATTCCGCCAGTTATTTGTAAAACACAACAAGAGTAATAATTCAACTTGGGGTATTTTTGCCAGGGAACTTTTGAATTATGCTAGAGAATGGGTGTCAGGACTCAATGTACATACGTTTGAAGAATTATTGAACCTAATTGTAACTGACCAGATGAAACGAAAAGTTTCGTGGGAAATGCGGGACCATTTTATTGATTCTTGGTCGGAATTCAGCAATCCCATTGAATTCGCTAAAAAACTCGACGCGTATGAGAATCACCGGCAAGGGTGGAAGAAATCAGGTCCTTTTCAGGGTAAGCAGAAGGAGCCTGAATCTAAGGTCGTAACTGGGCAGACGAAGGCAACCTTTAATGTTAGTGATACGGGCAAGGTAGCTACGAATCCTGAATTTGATAAAAGATTCGTGAAGAAATGTTTTGTGTGTAAGTCGACGCAACACTTAGCTAGGCAGTGCCCTAACAAAAGAGTGGAGCCTATCAACCATGCGTGCGAGCCTGAAGCCAGTGAAATTTTGAAGCCTTATACTTTAGTTGGCAAAATCAATCAGAAAGAATCTTTGATTTTACGCGATTCGGGCGCATCGTTTGATCTAGTGAGTGAGAGTTTAGTAAATGCATCAGATTACACGGGCGAATCTATCTGGATTAGCCAGCCGTTAGAAAGGGCGCCGAAGAATTTGTGTGTCGCGCAGATTGAATTAGAAATACCTAGCGGTCGTGTTATTACAAGGGCGGCAGTTGTACCAAAAGAGTGTGAATTAGCGTATTATATTTTAAGTAATCGAACTATGTTATTGTTAGAAGAAGTTAAGCAAGGTTTTGTCGAACCACAGGAAATCAATGTGGTAGTTACGCGAGCCAGTGCAGCTAAGGAACAGTTTAGTTTAGGAAACTCTGTTGAAAATGTAGTACAAAATATTGAAATTAATAGGTCTGAAAATGATGTGGAGGAGGAGGAAAATACAGAGGCTATAAGTGCTGAATGTGATAGTGTAGTAGAACTTGCCAGTGAAATTAGAGATTTATTACGTGTAGACACGAATCAGTTTCGCAGGGCACAGCAAGCTGATGGAGAAGTTAAAGCAATCTATGATGAATGTAAGACTGTAAATAGTGAGCCAGGGAAAGATATGTATTTCATTAAGAACGATATTCTCTTCAAGAATAGGCGGAGCAAGAAAGGTGAGAATTTTGAAATGCTGGTAGTGCCGAAGATATATCGCGGGTACATTTTGAGAGTATGTCACGAAACTGCTTCCAGTCATTTAGGTTGTTCTAAATCAAAGTCTTGTATGTCGCGGTATTTTTATTGGCCGAACTGTTTTCAGGAGATGGAAAAATTCGTGAAAACGTGTAATAGTTGCCAGTTAGTAGGACACGGTGGTGACAAGAAAAAAGCACCTTTGATTATTGTGCCGACTATTAGCGAGGTATTCTCTAAATTAAATATAGATACGGTAGGCCCGTTTGCACCAAGTAGTACGGGGGCAAAACATATTCTTACAGCAATATGTGTATCTTCACGGTATCCCGAGGCCATACCAATCAGAGATTTACAAACTACTACTATTATTGAGGCCTTAATGGAATTGTTTAGTAGAACGGGATTTCCTCGTGAAATGCGGACAGACCAAGGCACGTGTTTCACCAGTAATTTGATGGTTGAGTTTGCGGAAAAATTCGGTATTCGAATTGTTCACAGCTCCTCATACCATCCTCAAAGTAATTCAGTTGAACGGATTCACCGAACTATGAATAGGCTATTTAAGGTGTTATGTTTAGAGGCAGGAGGTGATTGGGAAATGAATCTACCGGCAATTTTATTTGCCATGAGAACGACGGTTCATGAATCTTTAGGCTATACTCCAGCGGAGCTTGTATTTGGGAAGAACTTGAGAACACCGGTAACATTGTTGTATGAGAACATTGTAGGGAATGAATCAGAAAGCAACACGGTAACAGAATATGTTTTTGAATTGATTAATAGGTTAAAATATATTAGGGAAACTGCACACCTCAGGTTAGAGGGTGAGCAACGCAAAAGGAAGGTTGCTTATGATAAGAAGGCTGTAGTTAGGAATTTTAATGTTGGGGATAAGGTATTAATATTTGCTCCCAATAGAACAAAGAAATTATCTGTACAGTGGATAGGACCGGGAGAGGTTATGGAAAAAGTTTCTGATGTGAATTATCTTGTACAATTGCCTAACAAAAGTGCAGGAAAAGTGTACCACGTCAACATGATGAAAGCGTACCATCAGAGGACTGAGTATGTTAATTTTGTAGCAGAGTGTAGGACTGAAGATGAAGCTAACGATGACGTGATCGATAGGTATGCGCTTCGGTTAGAAGCTGGCGACTTCGACGCGGAATCGATGCTCATCGGCACCGATGCTACACCTGAAATGTACAATAAATTGAAAGCTTTAATTGTTGAATTTAGTGACATTTTCTCAGACAAACCAGGTTTAACGGATAAGGTTGAGATGGACATCGAATTGGTCGACAACACGGCGAAAGTTAGAAGTGCGCCTTATCGCATGTCTATGAGGCAAAGTAAAATTTGGCAGGAGGAAATTGCCAAAATGTTAAGGGACGGGATTATTGAAAGTTCTGACTCTGATTTCGCGTCACCAATGATATTGGTCGAGATGCCAAACAAAAGACCTCGAGCTTGTGTTGATTATAGGAAATTAAACCAGGTGATAAAGACGGAGTATTTTCCATTGCCGAGTTTAGATGAGCGTATCGAAACTGTAGCGGCGGCGAAAATAATTTCCACGTGTGATTTAAGCAAAGGGTTCTGGCAGGTTAAAATGACAGAAAGAGCGCAGCGGTATGCCACTTTCTGCACTAAATTTGGTAGCTATAAACCTTTACGCATGCCGTTTGGTATCAAAAACGCACCGTATGTGTGTAGCAAGTTAATGGCGGCTTTGCTTAAAGATTGCTCTGATTTTGCAATACCATATATGGATGACATAGCCATATTTAGCAATGACTGGACAGATCATCTGCGTCACTTACGCATTGTGTTTAATATTCTTAGAGAGGCGAAATTGCATATTCAGCCGGCAAAGTGTAAGTTTGCTCGCGGGAAGGTGATGTTTCTAGGATATGAAATTGGTAGTGGCCTATTGAAGCCGAATGAGATCAAAGTTCGTGCGATTCGTGAGTACCCGAGACCGACCACGAAAAAGGAAATCAGGAAATTTCTTGGCTTTATTTCATATTATAGGCGTTTCGTGCCCAGGTTTTCAGAAAAGGCGGCACCTCTCACAGATCTATTAAAGGGAACTATGAGACAAGGGAAGGTAGCGTGGTCGCAAGAGTGCGAGAAGGCGTTTATTGAATTGCGTGATGCTCTGTGCAGTGAACCAGTTATTCATGCGCCTGATTTCAACAGAGAATTCTTGATGCAATGCGACGCGTCAGATAGAGGGGTGGGGATAGTACTTTCCCAGGTAGATGATGATGGAAATGAGAATCCTGTGTTATTTCTAAGCAAAAAGTTTTCTCCTTCTGAGATCAAATATTGTGTTACTGAGAAAGAATGTGCTAGTATTATATGGGGATTACAGAAATTAAAACATTATATTGATGGGAATGTTTGCCTGAAAGTGGAAACCGATCATAATCCTCTGGTCTGGTTACAACAATGTTCCGGAAACAACCCCAGATTGATGCGATGGTCTTTGGCGATCCAGCATCTGAATATAAAAATTAAGCATAGGAAAGGTAACTTGAATATTAATGCGGATATATTGAGTAGAGTGTACGAGAATGAGCTCCAGGCAGTGCCTGAACTTGCAGAGAGACGTACGTCCCTCAGCAATGTGCGTGATGTGAGTGCGCATCAAGACAGTGCCGACATTGTGTCAGAGTGCAAAACGACCAGTGTAAAGCAGTTGTCAACAGACACACAAGTGCATCATGAAATAATGCGTGTGGGCAACGAATTGAAGCAAGATGGACTTGCAGGGCAGAAAAACAATTAAAGATTTCTTTTGAACTTTTGTGCATTATATTCAGACTCATGATCAAGAAAAGTATATATTGTGAAAGAGAAAGAGAAAAATGGAATTGTTAAAACTACGCATGTTTGGAAGAAAGTGTATATTTTTGGTAAAGGGTTATACTGTGTATTTGTTATGTCATGTTTTGAAAGGGATTGCATAATTTTGGTAAAGCGATATAATGTGTATTTATTATGTCACGTTTGGAAAGTTATTGCAACTTGGTTATGTCTTTATGTTGTTACTAGGGCATACAGTTCAATTATTTATGTCAAAATTTTTTTTTGAAAAAGTATACGTGAATGTGTTATGTGTATTGTCAAGGGGTATAAGAAATTTTTTTGGCTACCACATCGAGTTCATGTAATGTGTGTATACGAAATTGTTTATAATAAGAGAGAGTGAAAAAAAATTAAGTATAGGTTAGTAGGGATTTTATTTTCAGGTATGTTGCATGTATTTAGCCAGGTTAGGAGCAGTTGCGTAGAATGTGAGCCAGCAGGCCTAGGGCAGTAAATTTCGGGGAATTTTTGTTCTGTGTTGTGGCAACTGCGAAAAAAATTCCTGGGGGGGTATATAGGAGTTTGTAGCGTCATGCACGCTCAAACGAGCAGACGGTAATTTCACCGGATGTGGAACAAAGGGCTGGACATCTGGCGTGGTGACGCGCAATGACGCATCGGTTTTTCCGAGCGAGCGAAGCGTCGTCTCAGGTGCAGGGACGGGCAACGGTGGCGGCGGGCGGCGCCATGGCGCCTATAAAAGCCGGGTGACGAACGCCCCATTCTTCTTTTCTGTAGTTCGAGCTGTGTGAGTAGGAGGCTGTGCGTCTAGCACGCGGAGGGGAAGCCGGCATTAGTTTGTCGTCAGTCATGAGACATGTAGGTTTGTCTCGGCAGAGCGGTGCATCACACCGGGGGGAAACGTTTGTCGTTTGGGCGGTGTGGTAGCCGCACTGTAATTTCACTTCTTGTGGTGGGCTGTATTTATTTACTTAGTAGAAGGCAGTGTTATGGTGTATTACGACTTCGGTCTGTGTTTTTTCATTAATAAACCAACTGTTTATTCTACCCACCCTCGTCTGTGTTTTAATACATCCGTATGACGCCACAATATTTTGGCAGAAGCACATCATGATATACAGAATTGAATGTCTTGCTACAATCTAAAAGCGTTAGCGATGTTACATTGCCTCTGCCGTTAGAAACCAGATTGAAAATTCTTGAGATAATTTATGGCAAGATACTTATCTATTTTTTGCCGTACAATTTTTTCGAGGACTTTGGACATTGTTGATAGTATGGTGATAATTCGGTAAACCTCAAGGTTCTCACGAATTTGAACATTTCGGGAGAGCGTATGTAAGCTACTTCCCACAAATGCTGTTAATATCCAGTTGCTTAAAAATGAAATTATGATTTTGGTACTAAACCTTATGACGAAAAATCATTGGAACAGTTTTTAGGCATGTAAGATACCACAATGTCTTCATTTCGTGAACCAGGTGTGGGGGTGTATTTCTGCGAATCTGGATTGATTTCTATGACCGCCTGCCAATGTTGGAGAAAGTTACAAATTGGCACATAATTGAGGCGTTCAGAAGCCAAGGCGACTAACTCCATCAAACGAAAATTTGCAGAATTAACAGTTAAAGGTTTTATTTATAAAACTTCTGTAATTGTTTCAGCATATTTCGAATAAACTCATTCATTTTTTACTATTAAGGATATGTTATAGCAGCACTCTATAAATATATTGAAAAAAACTCTATATCTCTCTATCCCATAGAAATGCCACTTTATATGGAGTTAGTCACATTGCCATTGAAGAATTCTGAATTGCATTCTGAATGGAAAAGAAATTGAAATTGAATATTCTGAATGGTTTCTAAACAAGTTATTTTATTACACAAATACGCCCAGAACAAAACACTTTTCCCAGAGAAAGTTACCAGTATTACTGTAAGTAACTAAATCATACTTAAAATAAAATAAAAATTGCCTGAGATACAAATAAAAGTGTGTTAATTGTCTCTATTCTGCGTAAATGATGCAGCTGACATCACTATCAGGTTCTTCCAAATGTCATTCTGCTTTACCAAATGTCATTTCTACTAATAATATAGTTTTATATTTGGTAACAAATGCTTCATCCTTCTCAATCCGGATACATCTCATTGTCAGACGGTTAACTGGGTTACCTTCGACACTTCTTTTCCTGTTGGTGATACAGTTTTCTACGTTTTCTGTCGAATGAAAGTCTTCATGGTTCATTTCTGTGAGGAAATACTTGTTTTGTTTTCCTGTAGCCAAAAATGACGTAGCCGTCAAAAAAAGATGTGGCTAGTAATTTTTGCTATTTTTTCAATATAGAAAAAATCTGAATCATTTGGAAGGTAAATGTGTCCTGGTACAAGGAAATGTAAGCCATTGCAGATATTTCATAAGAGAGAGAACAACTTTGACGTTGCAGTTTTGACTGCCGCATGAGCCTGAGTACATGACTTTATGTTTGGTATTATTGCTATTCTTGATTGAAATAAGAATATTTACACAAGAAATACCACTCTCACAAACACTGTAAAGTTGGAAAACGCGAATCAATTCAGTTCACTTCAAAACAGTTCGGTTAAATATCGGTTGTCATTGAACCACGGAGTTAATCAACTGGCCACCGAAACTGAAACTGAAACAACTGAAAAAATGTTCCTTTGCCAGAGCAATTAGCACATTCTAGTTACCAGTTAAATGTAGAGTTCGTCATCATGGCCACTGACAAATATTTGCTTGTGGAACACCACCATGTTATTATTCACAATTTTAAAAAAATGGAGTTAATCAGATTGGCTTCTGAACGCCTCAAGTTTTTGACAGGAAACTTATTTTTCAACTGAACATTATTCCTTGTTAAAGCAAAATGCATGCAATAGTGTTTGTCTAGCAGTTAGTCTACACTTAGAGTTCATGTCAACTGTTGTCCGAACTAGTGGAAGTCCAAACTGCAAGCCTTCGGGTCATGCCCACGATCTTGCGAAAGGGTCCAGTTCTTTCCATTTAGTGTTTCTTATAATAATATTGATCATTGGTATGACCTCAGATACGGGACTAATGCAAAATTATATTTTTATACTGAACTAATACTTTATGCTTTTGTTGAAGTGGATTAGAAAATATATTAAGTTTCAAAATAAATATAAAAGGGCCTATAGTGTGGACAGTTAATAATCCTAGGTAAATACTCGTACGTTTTTGGCATATAAATTTCTAAACTAACCTAAATAACCTAACCTAATTTTGAAAGTAATTAATGATTAAAATAATACTGACACACTGACATGGAACAAGACTCATTTAAATCTTTAAAGTTCGTTGCTGTTGGACATATGAATGTATCATTTTCTCTCCATATAGTCACTCAGTATTCTCTGTGAGTCATCCGTGACCTCCTGATGTTGCGTGTCTTAGCCCCTCCCACCGCAAAGGGTCAGCACGGTGACAACGCAAACAGCATACGCGCGGTGCTTCTCAAAGCGTGCTACATACTCCAATGTCAACGCGCCCTCGCTAGAACGACCGGCACGCAGGGCTAAGGCTGCCTCCTCCACCTCACCACCCCTCCACCCCCAATTCTCGTCGCCCTCACCGCAGATCACACCGCCAACATGTCGCAAACCAGCTTAGGAGGCTCAGGGTGACAAATGATGTCACAGCAGAGCCTATGACCGGGACGTCGCGAACCGACGGTGGCAAGATTTGCGACAAATTGGCTCTTCGTAAAATGGACCTCTTCGAGCTGGGTCGAATTCAATAATAACCTTGTTGTCTCTTGTAAGAATTGTACCGGCCGGCTGAACTTGTCGACAGTTTTCTGTTGATTCTCTGAATAATACCAGGCGAATGCTGGAGCAGTAACCTAACGAACGGGCCACGGACCTTGCTCGATTTTTCCTTTCTCTCCCTTGTCCTATCATGCGGCCTTACACTTATATTTACGTGCACTACACTACCGCACGTGGGACACTAGTCCTGTGGGAGCTTAGAGCTTGTTCCGCTTGGGGCGGTGCTCCGCTTGTGGCAGATAACTGGTTCGGAAAACGGCGCTAGTCGACGTATAGGTCGGCGCTGGATCTCCCCTTCACACTGGAGATCTCCGCCACCTCTCGCGATGAAAATACGCACTACACTTACGGAACTAATGACCTTAGCAGCTGACGCGTCAGGAATCATCAATCAATCATCGCGCATATGCCATCTTCTCTGCCACTGTTACTCCGTTCCAGCCGTTTCCACAACATTGCGGTCCACCACGCTATTGCGTTCAGCTATTAGCGCTCCATCTCCGATTCTCTGACCCTTTCGCTCCCTTGCTGCGCCTACCCGTCTGCGGCTGCTGCTGCTGGCTACGGCCTCCGGCGCCCAGTGGGTCGGTAGTGGGCTCTGTACGCGGAAGCAGGCACGGCGCAACACGCAACAATGACGAAGGCAAAGAGGCGCCATCTTCAATCAGAGACATTGTTTTGCAGAGAAATAGTAGCCATTAGACAAAAGGATGTAAAATTTAGACGTAAATAAACCTTTTAGAAATGAAATCGTTGATTAAACTACCTAATACATAGTACTCGCAAGATTGTTTACCCTTTGCTGATAGGTTTCACTGAATATTTTAATTACTCAGATTTTCTTATTTACTAATTAATTAAATGCTATCTTCGCTCAGTTTGTCCTTTTATATTCCCTTCTCATAATTTCTCCCGTAAGAGGACGCGTTCAACTAATTTCATACAGATTACCCTCGAATTTCCCTCGTAATCATGCCCCTCGATCGGCTTCAAATTTTTTCTTTAAACTTTTGGTAGGATTACAGCTAAATGCAGATCACATAAACGCCATATTGATGTATTGTTTTGTTTTTTCAAAAGTTACAAAAATGTAATTTGTTTGATTTGTCTTTCACTTCGTTAATATTTACATTAGCGGCAATTTGTTCACATTAGTGTATTTATAAGTACATGCGATTCAAATAATGTCCTGTAAAGTATCTCGAGAACTCAACAATTTTGTGTTAATATGAGCTCAAAATTCAGTATTTTCAGAATTTCCACTGTTCCAAAATTCAGTATTTCCACTGTGCTGCTTACACTGTTAAAATGACAAAGTTCAGTTTGATGTATTCTTTTGTTTTTTGAAAAATTACAGAAATGCATTTTTAAAATATCTGTCATGCTGTTAATATGCACATTTCTAGCATTTTCTAAACACTATTGAATTTGTGAGTTAAAGTGCCTCCAATGACTTCAAATGAAGTTTTTCGAAAACCCAAAACTTTTCTGCGAAAAAGAGTTTCAAATTTCGCATTTACATTAATGATGAAGCGCAATTTTTTTAAAACGGCTCCAAATTTTTCAATGAAAATTGCCATTTATGCCAAGTTTTTACCCGTCTTTAATACTGTAAAAGTAATATTTGGACTCTACCTTTGGGAAAATGAAAAATTGTGAAAACGCAAAAAAATATACTTTTGGTGGCGATAGATGGCAGCTGGCAGATGTATGAGGCAAGACCGTAAAGTCAGGCCAAACCAAGGAAATTAGAAAACTTTACTACGACTATTCCACTCATGAAATTAATACCAATAGTGTTTAAATATTAATATAATATGGCCCAATCAGGGCAGTGCATCTTAAAAACTTTATCGCTTTTTCTATCCTATTTTTCATGTCTCTCCTACCTACTGGCCAATCATAAGCTCCGATTCATGTATATGAAGAGGCGGTATGTATACATCAATCACTGTGTGCATTAAGCAGCGTACGTATAATATAACCTCTTTCATTTAAACATCGCTTTGGGTTATTTTCAATAGTAATAACAAGGCGAGATTCGGTGACGCGTCTCACGACCAAATCAATGAAATAATTCATGAAGCTCCAGAAAAAAGGAAGAAGAATATAAAGTATATTTGATATTAATATTTAGATGCGTTTTTTACACAAACACTATATTTTTTTAAGCCAAAGTGCAATTCGTCACGTCTCCGTGAATATTTCTTTCTTTAGAGACCTCATTTATCAAGATTGGTAGTGGGACCCGCAAAAGATATGTATACTACTGAAATAATATAGGAGACGATGCTGGTACATCACTGAAGGCCTACCTAAAAATCAATGAGCAACGCCATTCGGTAATCATAAATTAAATTAAGATAGACACATTCATCATCAAACACATCTGTTTCAGAATCCAACACAATTGTGAGTGAAAACGAAGTTCCTTCAACACTTAATTTTAAAAAATGTGTTTAATAAATCTATACTCAACTGAAAGAATATATGTTTGTTACTTTAAATGTTAATATTTGTTACATCAAAAGTTTGTTACTTTAAAGCAAAATACATTTCGTGTCATCGTCTGTATATTCATTTGTTTATCTCGATTTTGATTACGGATCGACCGCGTGATTTTACCTTGCACATCTGCTACATTAGCAGATGGCCATGGTAGAACTAGCGAATTATGAAAGGTAATTGAATAAAGTACATTAATAAAATATTTATAATTGGCACTTTTTGTAACAGTGTTGGACGTTATTCTATTCGTGGAATAGTTCTATTAGAAACCACTCGTGCTTCAGAAATTCTCAGAAATTCCAATGCACTCGTGGTATGATCTGTGAGAAAGTCTGTACCAGTCTTACCATTAGTTTGAGGTTATTTTTTCCAAAAATGGTTTTGTGGATGTTGGGGATTTTACAATTCATTTCGTTTCACAAGTACCGTGGAAGGAGAATTCGTTAAAAGAATACTAGTCCTCACAAAAATGTAACTCCACAATTAACAATAATCATGAACTTAGGCCTAAATTCCAACATCACTGTAAATGGACTTGACAATTGTTCACATCAACATAATAGTAAAATAGTGCTCTTAACATAATTAGTGTTTCTTTCATTTAACCTGTGATACTTTTTCATAACGAGCTACGAGAAAAGTTTGATAATGTATTTACATTAAGACAATTTATCAGTAACATGATTTCCTGCTTCAATATCGGAACGTTTTAGTACGTATATCAGATGTAAGAAAGTCCATAAATTTTTAAAGGACAGATGTTTTTTCACTGAATCATATTTACGATTTTGAAGGTTAATATTTGCAGGGGATTTTAATAGCACATTGAAAGTCTTTTAGTGTTGCTTACAACAGTTAAACTTCTGAAGAAGAATCTCATTTTGTTAGGATATTATTTAATAATCAATTTAAAAATACCACGTTTGAGGGCACAGATTGTTTTAAAAGTCAAAGTTCGCAATATATTTTTGAATCGAATAGTCATTTTTTGCTAACTGATTAAGACAATCATAGAAAATTCAATTTCGCAAATATATATTCTCATGAATTAAAATACTCGTTAATCGCGTTGTTTGCTTATGTTTTGTGATGTAATGTTAAAAAACAGTTTTTTGACATAAATAAGCAATGATTTACTCTCTATTGCCTCTTCTATTATTATATGATACAATTAGTGTAATGTAATAACTGCAGTGTGTAAGTTTTGTACATAATTAGGAATACGGTCAGTGTCAATTGAAGTATTTCTAATAAAAGTGACATTTTATTTTACAAGTAGGAAATATTGCACATGAGGCCCATAGACTGAGCCAAATAAGATCACTTGTACCTCGTGTGTCATATACTATTTTAGACAGCCGAACTGACATTCATTTTATTTCAATTCAAGCATACAAATCACTATGTTAGATTAATTTCAGTAGTGTCTGAAGCGATCAGACGAAAGTATTTTGTTTTCTTTGTTATGGTCAGTTATATCTGAACATCGAAGCATCGCCTCACTTTTAGCCCCAGAGCTAAAAATTTAACTTTTAGAATACTTAAAAATGATGCCTTAAAAGTAACCGCTTTTACTAGAGGCTTTGTTAAAAGTGGATTATACGGTGATAACTTTACAAATAAAGCAGTTAAGTCCAGTCCTTGAGCATCAGATAGTACCTAATTTATTCTTAGCATCTCTCACACTTTTTCGTAATTCAACATTCTCATCAATAGCCAAGGATGTAGAAAACTGAAAAGCTTCCATCCTCTTTATAAGTTAAATTAGTTCAACTATTAAAACGAATAAATGCACTTTCTTACCAAATATTCATGAACTTGTATAATTACCCGAAAACGTTTTAAATGGGTGTTATATGCTACTAACTATGTAATATGTTAAAAATCACTCCATGAAGGGCTGTGGTCTCTGTTTATTCCAACGTCAATGAAAAATAACGACATTAATATGCGAATGTTTTCAACTAAACAGATCGACAAAAATTGAAAAAGGTCATTTTTCAAGCAAGGGGAGTTTTTTTCAAGTTGATATTATATTGCAGTAAAACCGCGAGCACTCATCGAATGGTATATAAATTCCCACTAAAAACGTGCGTAAATATCACCGTGACGGAGGTTTCCGTCAAGTGCTGCTTCAGGCCAGTGTCCTATTCAGATTGATTGCTGAAATGTTTCCAGGCTCGTTAACTACTA
This sequence comes from Acheta domesticus, assembly GCA_031308135.1. Lineage (NCBI taxonomy): Eukaryota > Metazoa > Arthropoda > Insecta > Orthoptera > Gryllidae > Acheta > Acheta domesticus. Next base: position 204,797,393 of record JAHLJT010009419.1, on the reverse strand, counting down.
TGGTAATTTCCCCGCCTATGTAGTGAATTTTTCGCTGGAGGTGGCAGTGTTCCTTCTCTCGCTGGATGCTGACCTACACGTTGGCTTGTGAGGTGAATTAGTTCTACAAGTTTGCACCCCCCCCCGCAGCAAGGCACGAGCTCTAAGATCGCGACTGGTCTCCTGACATGGGTGATAGAGTAGTGCATGTAAGAAGAGGAAGGAAAGATAGCGCGTAATCCGTGACCCGTTTGTTAGGGATCCACCATCCGCTTCGTATTGATTGGAAAATCCTATCAATTGATTTGATAGGATTGATTGGAGAAAACTGCGAACAAATTGGACATTGATTGGGGAAAACTACCGAACAAATGCTGCCGGCCGATAGAAGTTTCCTACAGATAGCGACTGAATTAGACCTAGATGTGTAACTGGAAAATCCGCCCCCGTCGGAACTCGAGCTCTGGATATCGCGCTCAGAGCCGCTGCAGAGTCAGTGCCAATGTAAACTCTAAGCTCAGCTGATTAAATTGGGGATCCGTTCCTTTTTGATTATCCTAGAGTATAACACTGAACATCAAAACAAAATCTGTGAAGTATTCGAACGCAAATTTTTCACACACGAAAACAAAACAACAGAATTACACACTTACAATTGTTGAAAAGTTACAGTGCGATGATCCACACATACTAGAACATATTTCATGGTTCAATGCATATTTCAATTTATTTGGATTACAACTCTTATCGTAATAACATATTCCTTTAAACCAGCATTGTTTTTCAGTTCCAGTCGTTTTAATCGTTCTGACTCAAACCTTGCCATTCCTTACAAATTTCTTTCTCACAAATCACGCAAGGCACATTACAATCCTCTGGGTGAAGTCTATCTTGTAATGGCACCTGTTCGCAGCCGCTACACAGATGACACGCAGTCATACAGTATGATCTTTTCATTTGCCAACAACCGGTACTTGACATTGCACAAAACGAGAGTACAATTAGTATAATCTTGCATACACTGCCTTCCATAGTTTTAAATCTAGACGATGGACCAACTGCACACAATAGAAACAATAACCATTCATAGAAACAATACCAACTATGCAAGAGCAAAATATGTATTATGGCAGGATCAAAATTCGAAGCGTATTTCAAAATCCTATCAGCATTTTTTGGGAGCTTCCACGAATTTTTATGGGAAAGGTAATTTTCATTAGATATTATATTCATATTCAGAGAAAACTGCAAGTTTCTAGCAGAAATGTCCAAAATCAGTTCATTCTTTGAAGACAAAAGATAATCAACTTGATAAAATAGTTTTATTAGTGAAAAGATTTGTCGTTCTCCAATGAAAAGCCTGTACTGAAAACCGTAACTGTACAATATTTTATTTATTTCATGTTCTCCCTCACAATTTTGAGTTTTAAATATGGTATTTCTTTCTATAACAGATAATATATGTCCGGTTTTTTGTTTGTAACATGTAATTTGTGAGTTTTTGATCGCTTCGCCTAGGAAATAACTTCTCACAGTTAAATGATTTTTTTCGTTCACTAATACGAGATTCAAAATACTAACGAGATTTCTTTGCCCTAAAGGGGGTTGTAGAAATTATCCACCTCCACTACCCGAATTCCTACAAATTGAGATGTTTCATTACATGTATTATTTTGATGTAAGTAATATGTCATTTATATTATGAGCATTGTTGTATTAAACAAAAATGTTCTAATAATTGGTGTCCGACTGGTGACAAAAATTAATATTCTAAAGATTACTGTATTCATTAATTACCCTTTTACAATCATTCAAAACGCTTCGAGCATCAAGACGCTAAAAAAAAGTTTATTATCTTCAACAACTGATTGTCATTCAATGAAGGGGTGTGGCAAAACCGAAAAAGTAGATCCAACTTAAAAGAAAGAGGAAAGAATTAAAACGAGAAAATTGTAGCATTATTTCGTAGCATCATTAGCTGTTTACGCAACTATTTAGTTTGTATCGTTGGAAACTGTTCACCTGAGAAGTTTCCATGTGGCCTTTTTACTTTTCCTCTCTATACTACAGAAAATCATTGGAATCACATTAACAATACGAATTCGAATTCGAATTTTAGGTCGTAACTTCGATTTATTCCCTCAGAAATTGTAATGTCAGCCGTTATGAGTATGTAATCTAAGATTCCTGCATCACCTAGCAGGGCCATTGCCGGTTCGTCCGATTTCGCAAAAACTAAAGACAGATTTCCTGGTAAAGAACAGTGCAAACCAGAAGTTTGCAAGTTGAATTCTCTTGAAAAAGAGAAGTTGCCTCGATTTCATTAGTTAACATAGCCTATTGCTTGTGTTGTTCGTTTGAACTAGTTTTGATCCATTTTTACGTCATTTATTTTTGCTTTTAGGACATTTTAAAAACATTTTAAGAGTATTTTATTGATCATTTTTGGCGATGTTTTAGGTCATCAAAATCTGCTCCTACTCATGACAAAGGCAAGGGCCGCTGCTACCCGAAAGCACGTAGCGCATACACATCAAGCGGGTTGCCTAAATAAGCAGTTGCCAGCTGTTCGTGGTAGGCACTGAGCTAATATTATTCATTCATGTTATTAACAACTGGTGGATCCGAATAAGATTCGCAATTTTCAATATATTAAATAAATATATAAACAATTCAAAATCAAAATCATTTTATTCATTGAAGATTAATTACGTATTAACTACACTTTACATTAAAAATAAAATATTCGAATAGTGTTGTGTCCCACCAGCATTTGGTTCAGACGTCCTGCTTTCTAGATCGCAACATTGATGTTATTCGATATTATGAGTCAAAGCGAGGTATGTTCAAAAATATATCCAAAGGTCGCACATCATGCAAGGTCCTCTTCATGCAAGGAACGGTGTAGAGTCGATTAACTTAAAAATAATAACTGTCACACATGCCCTGTTTAATTCAAACAACTCTTTAATACTCCCGATACTAATAAGTACAAATTAACAATTTCATCAAAAGCGGTCGAGTAATTTTTGGGTATGCACGCACGCACATTTTCATTTATTTATACATAATTTGTTTACAGTATGATCTATTAATCACTGCTCTCTGCAAAACATAGTTCAATCTCAAAAGTTGAATTGAGGCCCTTGGAGCAACAACATGCTATGCCACATTTCTGATGATATTGAGATATTAGTGTATTTGAACGCTCCATAGATGTTGGGTTTTTATTTTAAAGATTCGCCGCAAGATGGCAGTGTAATTCACAAATGAATGTTATTTATCCCAATGTGTAGAATGCAATGTCCAAACTTTTACTTGCCCATTTCTCAAAACATACGTATAGTGGCATAACGTTTTTGTCCCGAGGCCTTCCGGTAATACTCCTCATATAATCCAAAACAATAGAGCTAATATTTCTAACAAGAAATTTGGAAGTAATCTTATTTACATCCCCGCGATGTCCTGTCCCGCTTCGTCCTCCATCATTTGGTCCCGACTCGCTTCGCGTTTGTGAAAGTCTCAAGCACAGAAACTTCCCATCTAGAAAGGACTATTATTGTATGAAATCAAAAATTGTTGTTGTGAAATACTTTAAAAATATTTTACCGATTGTTGTATTAGTATTGCGTGAAGAAGAAAATGAAACAGGATTGTGTGATTTTTAGTTTTGCTTAGAAGAAAAAAACACCATGGCGACTTTGATTTGAGAAGACTTCATGCGAGAAACCCATGAAAAGGCATCACGGGTTACTAGATATTCTATAATAGAAGACAAATGTCTACCTATGCGCATACGTTGTCAGTCACTTCACTGAAATGAGGGATTCTTATACAGCAGATACAGTAAATACAGATACAGTAAATCAATCTGATTAGTGAAGCAATTTATTTAAGTCAGATGATCTACACGAGGAATAACAAGAAACAATGAGACCTGCGTTTAAAATATCCCAAAGTGGTAATTTGCTGATTGATTATTTTGTGTTTATAGAAGCGGCAACATTATTAATCTCAATAGTTATTATTGCTATTACAGTCATTAATCTCAATAGTACAGTGAATATATTTTTATCAAGGGAGATGGCGGCGTTCTTCCACCGCTGGATGGTGAGATCCAGCGGCGACCTACAGGCCAGATTGCGATATTATCCTTATCTAATTATCCTTGGAAAAGTACGATCAGAGCATCCGCTCTCTTCAGTTCTCCCCCATACAACGGCTGAATTCTTCCTGGCTGACTAGTTAGTGCTGAAAATTCTGCCACTGTCGGGTCTCGAACCGTAAGAGCTTCCCAATCAGAGGCACTGCAAGTGTAATTCGTGTTAACAAGAATAGAATAGTGGAACCCCTTCCCCAAGCTCTTGGATTATTGATTGGTGATTCCGCGTGAATCAACGGCTAAGGTCAATAGTCCAGTAAGTGTTTTAATCATGGGGAATTGGCGGTGACCTCCCCCCGCTGACTGGTGAGATCCTGCGCCGACCTACGTCAGCTAGAGGGGATTTTCTCAACCAGGAATCTCCCACCAGTGGGGCACCGCCTGGTGCGAATCTCTAACCTTCCGACTGGACTCCCGGCAAGTGGAATAATGCAGTGCATTTAAGTGAAAGAGTGCGTAAGGGGTGAGGATAGGACAAGGATGAGAAATGAAAGATAGCGCGCTATCTAGCGCGTTTGTCAAGGCCCTGCACAGGCATTCACGTGGCTTTGATAGGATAAATACCCACATCTAGCTAGAGTCAGAACTCTAGTACTTCCCGGTCAGAAGCACTGCAGTGACATCAGTAGATGCCCGGAGCCACTTTCGCCGGTCCCAAGCACTTGGGGAAGTTCTCCCAAATGGCGCATCGTGCGGAGTTTTATTTTTAATTTAATTATATTATTTGAATGTATAAAACATGGTTCAGTATTACAACTTTTTCACATGTAATTCTTCTGACTTACAGTTAACCTAAACTAAAACTAATTCTAATCTAACTACATAATTGGCTAAGGATACTCATTGAGCACCTACGCTTAGCTTACATCTGAAAACATATTGATGAAGGTGTGTAGAGGATGTCTATTGCGGATTCGGGTCGGAAATTCATTGGGTGTGGCTAGGTTGAAGTGGGCTATTTGATTTATTGAGAATATATTTGAGAAGAAATTGTTGGAGAGACGAGCAATGTGATGATTGATGGTTGGTAAATGTAATTCTCTGTGTAGTTGATCATTTGAAAAGAACCATGTGGCGCGGGTGGCTAATCTTAAGAATTTGTTTTGCATTATTTGAATTTTTAGATGTTTGTCTGTGAAGCGTTCGTCTAGATGGGGCAAGCATACAGCATCGTGCGGAGTGAGCACTCACCCGTCCGCTGGCGTCGGCCGTGTTCACGTCGAAGGTGCAGGGGCGGCCGGCGCGGTGCGTGAGCAGCTCGGCCACGGCGTCGTCGTCGCCGTCCTTGGCGGCGCGCAGCAGCGCGCTGGCCGCCGCCGCGGCCGCCGCCCCGGGCGACGGGGACGCCCCGGGCGCCGCGGGCGCCATGCTGGAGGTGGGGCAGGCGCGCGGCGGGGCCGGGGCCGGGGAAGAGGAGGTCGCGAGCGCGGTGGTGGCCGCCGCCGTCGCCACCGCCGCCGTCGCCGCGCCCGCCGCGCCCAGCGCTGCCGGCGCCGGGTGCGGAAGCGTTCCCTTGCGGTACCTGCGCAACCGTCACGAGCGAGGTGAGGCATCAATGTTAACAAAACACTCATATTTACAAACCTCATGTTCAATTGATTGATTCCAATCGCGACAACTGCTAAGTTCTTTAGTCGCGTAAGCGTACTGCATATTTCTATCACGAAAGATGTGGGTGATCTTCCCCTGGATGGAGAGATCTGCCGTGATGCGGCAGCCATAACTGGGGGGTGGGTTTGGATGACCTAAAATATTGCCAAAAATTATCAATGAAATGCTCTGAAAATGTGTTAAAATGCCCTGAAAGCAAAGAAAAGGGAGAAAAAAATTTGATTAAAGCCAATTCAGATGAACAACTCATGCTGTTGGATATATTACTGATGTAATCGAGGCTTCTTCCATACGTAGAAGTAAACTCAGCTTGCAAATTTTTTGTTTTGACTGTTCTTTACCAGGCAATTTCTGACTTTAGTTATCCCGAAATCCGCACCGACAATGCCGCTGATAGGCGTCACGGGAACGTTAGATTACATACAGTGGGTGACATTACAATTTCTGAGCGAAGATACCAAATAGTCTACTTAGTAAATCTGCGCAGAAAAGTTTTTGCATTTCGTAATTATTATTTGAAGCAAGTACATTAGAATGATATGAAAATCATGAAATAAGCGAAACTACTTAAAAATGACGTACAAAAACGTTTGAAAAATTACTTATTAGTCGAAGACGACGAAAAATGTAAAAAAATGTTGTGTGAAAATGTGGCATTTCCTTCTATTGTAACGTAAAATTAATTACTATACTAAAAATCATTGTTCTAAAGTACAAAGAAAAAATGACATTTCATTAAAACCCACCCCCCCAAGTTTCTTTGCTTCCTTCGCTGATATGTTGTAATGTCAGCCGTTGTGAGTACTGTGTATTCTGACGTTCCTGCCTATCGGTTTCATTGTCAATTTGGCCGATTTTGCGATAAATGAAGGCAGAGATTCTCTTTTAAAGAACAGTCCTAACCAAAACTTTGCAAGCTGAGTTCACTTGCACAAAAGGAAGAAGCCTCGATTACATCAGTAACATATGCAATAGCTTGAGTTGTTCATCTGAAATGGTTTTGATCAAATTTTGTACTTAATTTTTCTTTGTTTATAGGGTATATTTAAAAAAATTTAAGAGCATTTTATCAATATTTTTTTACCATTCTTAGGTCATCAAAATCCGCCCCCTCATAATAAATTTTTCACCGTACCTGAAAAATCTGATTTGATGGCCATGTTATTTACATGAACTCACTTCTCAATGGGGTATTAGTCCCAGATCCGCATCAAAATATTACGGCAAAAAAATTGAAGATCATTCCTAGAATATAATACAATGTGCCGACAGAAAATGCAATACACGGTACACGACGAAACATGATTCTATTGCTCATAACCCGGAAACCATGCTTCCTAGGCTCAGACGACCGGTTTCAGCAAACATTTTTTAATTGTAACTTAGTAAGGACATACTTAATTTTAAGACGCGTTTTAAGTCGTGCTTTGTTGCTAGTCGTTTCACCTCCATCTTTAAAGCAATGTTTGGTGAAGCATAACTTTAATGCATCTGAGAGTTGGTTGGCAATGTTGGACCCTGGTGAACCAGCCAGTGGCCATAACCAACATTGTTTTGGTTCTGCTGTGTACTTTGGTGCAAAGAGGTTATTTTTATTGTTTTTTTGTAATGGGACAAAGAGGCAGGATTACGAAATTTTCATCGTCCGAGAAAGAAGTGCTTATCAAATGTATGAGGAAGTACATTCTACTATAGAAAATAAAGTTACAAATGGAACAACAAACCGACAAAAAATGAAAAGTGGGATAACATTTAACACAATTTTAAAGTACAACGAACTACAAGATAAAATATAACAAAAATTAAGTAAAGTTGTGGAGATGTTTAAGTTTCGGTCAAAAAAGAAATGCAATAAAAATTACTGTTTTTAGCTTGTTTTTTAAATGTATTTTATCCTTCTTCGATTACAGACAGAATTTTTCAATGTATTGAATACATAAAAATTACTAAATCAATAAATAATTATAAGTGAATTAACATAATAAGACAATTTAACCTATGCACATAAATTACGAAGGATACCCTCAAAGGAACCTTAACATCTGGTTTTAATTGATAAATACATTTTTTTAAACAAACGATGGTACAATATGTGTTATTTATATATAGTAGTCAAATTAGGGAAGTCGTATAAAATCTTTTAAAAATTTAAATTTGATTCTTGAATTTATTGAAGATGTTCTTTCCTCGTTTAAAACGTTCATAAACTAGATTAGAGTGTAAGGATGAGTAGAATTTTTTGAGATTTTTAGTATCCACGTTTTTATGTCTTTAGTTGAGAGTTCTTTGTGTAATTGTTGATTTATTATAAACCACAGTGCATTGACTGCCCAAGGAAGACATTTATTTTGTATAATTTGCAATTTCTGAATGTGTATTGGAGAAGCACCTCCCCAAATAGCATATGTTAATGAAGGTCGTATTATATACCTTAATATTGATACAGATGTTTCAATGTGTAATTTGAGATTTTTGTTAATTAGTGGGTATAACTGTGTAATTCTGATAAAAGAGTTTTTTGCTACATTTGTAATATGATCTCTCCTTGTGAGTCGTCGATCAAAGTGAAACCCTAAATATTTTGCTGGTTGTGAAGTAGGAAGCCATTTAATTGCTTCACCATGTGGAAGATAAATTAGATTAGGTCGAACATTTTAGCCTGATATTTAGAGTGATTATTAAGTATGTTCCATTTGTTGAACCAAATTGTATATGACCTTGCAGATTATCTCTACCTACAGATAGATAAAAATTACTGAATATTAAACTTCGAAGTTGAGAGTAGCTACGTGGTCATGTAAACAGAACCTACAAAACACTCGTTATTAAACAAAATTGTTACTTGCAAAGCAGTTATGTACCAAATTATTGAAATGCTCATTTTGTTAATTAATTAAGACGTAAACTTTAAAATTTCAATAGGTCTTCAATTAGCTCCAAAACGTGTAGTATTGCCATCTTTGAAAGGCGAAATCAGGTGCCAAAACATCTTTTATCGAACTCTTCAAACTATTCGACCCGTTCCTGTATCCACCTCGGCCTACGAGAAGGCTTCCCAAAGCTCTCGTTTGCACAATTGCCGCAGCAATCACTATCAAAAGCAATACTCCACAATACGCACGCTATTTGGACTGTTTTTGCACCGTAAAGCACGACTTAAAATGTGTAAGTGCTGCTGAGAGGTGTGCTTAAATTTAAGTCGAACTTACCGTTTTAGTTCGCGTTAAACGGCGTAGTGAAACGGAAACTTCTCCTATGTCTACCTTAAAATTTTAAATAATTGTGGTGAAACCGGCCGTTTGAACCAGGTTTTCGTCTTTCAACGGACCACGGTATACGCTTCGTGTGCTTAAGCTACAAAATGAGACATTTGTGAACCTCCTGTTACATTTTTGTAATGTATGCCTACTCTACAAAGTGAGGCATTTTTGGACCTCCTATTCCATTTTTGGAATGTACTCCTACTCTGTAGTACGGGTTGTCAGGAATTATAGAAATTGGATTCCAGCGTGAAACTTTTAAATCAACGATGCGTAATAGCAAAAGGTTTGCATAGGTCCAATTAGTTTTACAGTATTTCCCAAATATTTTATATTCGTAATTCAACGCTTCAAATAGGATTTCCTCAGGTTATATTTGAACTCCCTTGTACGACACACCATGTGAGTCCAAACGTTTCTTGGATACATCATTGGTGACGCGTTATATGTGGTGATATTCTACAAGTAAAACACATATCAGCAGGGGCGCCCAGAGCAAGCAAAGGGCCTGCGGCACTTCATCTACGGGGGCCAGCCATTTCAAACAAAAAATTCCCTCCTCCCCGAATACATAAACATAATTAATTTCTCCGTGCATCAGAAAAATCTTGTAGTGTTAGATTTGCTTTAGAAATTAATATATTTTTCATTTCTTTTGAATGAATAAAAATTCCGGGCCCCAATGAAGTCAAGTTGCCCCAGCTGCCCCCTCTCCCCTTTCATATCTCACGCACTGAAAGGATTGAAGCTTTCGCGCAGGCCACCTGGTGTGCTACTGGGGATGCGAAAACAATGTCGATGTTTTAAAAACATCCAAGTGTTCATAAAACTTGGTGCTAGAACAGCACGCACTTTCTCGCCCGCATTTTCACGCAAAATTACGCAAAAAGTACTCAAATTTTCGAAAAATTGTACAGGACCTTATTTGAAAACCTGTTTTTAAGGAACAGATTTCATTAAGGGAACATATCTATCTTTAATATTTTCGATGTAGGAACACGCCGAAAAACTCTGAACTTTTGTAATTTTCGGAAAATCAGGGTTTTCAAAGAACATGAGACCTGCCCCATTCTATTAAACGTTCTTCACACTTTTGACCAAAGTTTAATCGAAAACGTTGGAGCCAATTTTTGAAATTTTTTAAAATGTCCTAGGGACTTCACGAAAAGTACCCACTAAGTTTTTGCTCATGTTGTTGTTCTTTTATGATTTTTTAATGTACTTGAGATTTTTTGGTTAACATTTGATGCGTATCACGAAATTAATATCTTTCATAATTTAGTTTCGGGCACGCGTTTAGAGTTTTGCTATTTCAGTAAGGTTTTGTTTTTTTTATTCTAAATACTTTATTTTTGTTGCTCAATGTTGAAGATCATACACACTTGCTTTGTTTTCCCTTGTTTTCCACAGCCGCTTAAGGCAAAACAGCCATTTAAGGCAAAAATAAATTGGCCGAAAGGTTTAGCCGCTAGCGTTGTTCATGGACGGACGGACGGACAAACAGACGTTTTGCAGTCATTCGATTTTTCGGTATCAAAGACCCCCAACTCAGAGATTCTGATTACACCAAGTGTTGGAGGACTTTTTCTAAATTTAGCTACTGGATTTATCCACTTTTTCGTTATCAGGGCTCTGTAATAAGAGTTCAATTTTTTGACGAAAATTTGTCGTTTTTTCGCGCAACACAATCGCACGCAACCAGTAAATAAGATTTTACTGGCCAAAAGAAAGCCGAAAAATATCTAATGATCATTATATAAAAACTACTATTACAAAGACTTACTATGCATTATTGATTTTATTATCTACTTCTTGTATTATTATTCAAGTCACATCCACAGAAAAGAAATTTCTTCAGGTAGAGAAGGGTTGCTCTTTGAAAGACAAGGTGAGTAGTGAAGATACACGCAAGAGTTGCAGATATTTAGCCTGCAGGAGCAGACGGATATTCGCTAATAAAATTGTAATTTTCAAATCCAAATAATATTTTAGTCTGTAAGGATGTAAGTTACTGATAACGTCTATAATATCCATCATAAGTCATCTAAAATTGAAAAATTTAATATAAAAAATCGAAATGTTTAAAAAGAAAGAAGGACATTTTTATCGTGCTGCTTGTTAGAGTGTAGGGTAGAATAAAATGAAACCTATCGGCTTGAAACAGTTCTCCTAAATAAATAGTCTGCGCTTTCACTAATCACGACATCACGACTAATCACGAGTTCTAGAGAGCAGTATCACGGAAATGAATGGCTTTCGAAACTAATGAGTTCAAATTATAATTGACCTCGTGGAGCCCATTACCCTTATGAAACATCGACTCTGAACGTGTTTAATTCGTTTCTGCACGCGATGTTTTTGAATGAATTTCTTCTGATATTCGAAATCTTTCGTCTGAAATTTTTCTTCCACTTTTGTGCATGATCAAAGAATTTTGTTAATATTAATGATGAAACAAATATTAAAATGTACAAAATTCAATCAATGAAATATAACATGTGCACAAGGAGAATTGATCCATAGACGTGATCATTTTATTAAGTTCATCAGAGAAGATATTAATGACATGCGTTTACAAAGAAAGAAATGGAACATGAACGAACCTTCAAGGAAACACAAAATATATTCCTTCATCTTCAAATGGCAGAAAGTTCTGTTCAGAGAATATTGTGCCCACTTGTAATACGCTTCTATTCTCATGTTTTGAAAACGTTTTACAGAAACATTTCTCTCATTGACTTCTACGTCACTTCCAGTTCCGAGTATTTGGTTTCTGAGCAGCGAACACGTCACACGAATCGTTCCACGTCTTCGATGAACAAAAGAAGTCGTTACGGACTGCGGAATCTTCCCATTGAAACTCTTTGAAGAAGGTTCTCTGGAGGGTTACCTCTAGGTGGGACCATTCCGCGGAGGCGGCAGCAGATTCGGGAAGCTAGCAGGCTAACAGGCGGTGGACACGCGAGCATCATCCAAGCGCACCCACGCGAGATCGAACGCTGGTAGCGCCTCCGTGAAGGCTCTTGCGGAGGCGTGGAGAATTGGGGCTCGGGATGAGAATTCTCTTGGAGAATTGATCAGATATCCGAAACTCTCTCTGACGTATACGTTGGAGTTTCCTAGAAATTTTGTTTCTAGAAGGGCAACAAAGGGTCTGAAAAAGAAGTTTCTAGATGTTAATTCTAGTAGCTCACAGAAAGTAGATATAGGGGTGTTCAGATTTCCAATATGTGATAATTAACTGAAGGAAATACTTTCCTGGTAGACATCAAAACTTTTTTAATTTTCATAATTTTTCCTCGTTACAGGTGGTAGAGGAAGTGGTGTGAGGTAAGTATTGATTGCATAGGCTTCCGCGGCCGAAGTTTGTATTGTCTAGGCCAGGTATGTGAAGGTCGTGGGCAAGGTACAAACTTCCGGCTATCCGAGATGAGCCGCGTCTCTGCCGTGATAGCTAACGAAACGTTAGATATCGGCCAACATGGCCTTTCTCAGAGCGTATTGATGCGTGGCCTTCCTCAGTATGCACTTAATTGTGGAATATACAAGGAATTAATAATAAATTACCAGATTTTTTACATGAAACGGAAACATTAAAACAAGTTATAGTTACAATGAAAAACAAAGAAAGGCAATAGAGAGGAATATCAGCGAAATTACGTATATTTCTGTAGCGGAGTACCCAAACATAAACGTGCAAAACGAGAAGTGTCATTATTGATAAATAAAATTTTTCAAAAATATTCAACGCATTGGAAAGCAGTAAATGAAATTCTGATATCAGTGAATATGAGTGATACCAGTAAAACTCTGATATCAAATGTTTGGAGCCACTTTTTACATTTTGAAAATGTTTTTGTGGTTTGATGTAAATATCAAAATATCCCGTTCAAAATCCCAAAGCCTTGAGCTCGTTCAGATCAATCGGAGAATATCAATTTTGAAGAAAATCGGCTGAAGGGATGGACGTTTTGCCATCAATTTTTCGGTGTCAAGGACCCTCGAAACATTAATTCCGACTACACCCAGTGTTAGTAATGTGTATATATATATATATATATATATATATATATATATATATACATGCAGGGTGGAATGGTTGGGCCGCAATGAGAACTCAAAATTTGGTTTTATAAAAATTATTTCTAGGGAAAAATTTGCATTATGTAAGCATCAAAACACTCCAGAAACATGTAAATTGTTTGTTATTTACAAAAGAAATGAATATATTTGCTCAGATGGAAAAAATTGAGTGAGAAATAAAAAAGCAGTCGAATTGTGTAAATAGGGTACTTTTTTATTTCTCGCTTAATTTTTTTTCTGAACAAATATATTCATTTCTTTTGAAAATAATAAACAACTTATATCTTCCTGGAAAGTTTCTATGCTTCTATAATGCAAATTTTTGCCTAGATATCAATTTTTCAAACCAACCTTTGAGTGCTTATTGCGACTTAACAATTCGGAATATCCACGTAGTTGATTAGACAAAATATGCTTAGAATTGTCTTAAGAGCTTATTTTCGAAGTTTCGACGTTTCCTCCCCGGACACCTGGTATATATAAATATTAATAAATTAATTTATAATTATATATAGAAATAAAATTATATATAAGCAGATATTGTTCCCATTTTCGTTAATAGGGCCCGGCAATAACAGTTTTTTGCCGAGAATTTACAGTTTTCAGGCGCACGTATATATAACTTTCTCTTCACACACATTGCAAGGAAGGTAAAATGGAAAGGACATTTTGAGCAGCTACTTTCTGAGACATGAACAGAATTTATAGGCGACGTAGTAATATACAGTGAGAGAACACATGCAATTGCAATTGAGATGATGAAATTAGAAAAATAATTAAATCTTTACGAACAGAAAGACAAGGAAGTAATTATAGAACAATAAAATTATTTGAATTAACTTGTGGAGTTCCGACAACACATACTCTCTCTCATTACTTCTAACTGTCCGCTATATTATACTACATAATATAAGTGTTTCAACCAGCAAAAGTGTTTCAACCAGCAAAAATTATTTTCTGTGCCGAGACTCGAACACAGTTCCTACAGTTCTTTCAAAATCTGTATTAAGATACACGGTTCGTATAGAACTGTATAATATATCACCAAGCCATATGGTTACATAAATATTCACGTGAAGGAAGTAGTATGTCCATTACACTTTAAAAATTATTTGAGCATATCTTTGGAGTTATGGAAGAAAAAAAGTTCGAATATGGGGATTTGTCTGGGAAACTACTTGATATACACGTTATTATTTGCAGATAATTAAGTATTGATTGGTCAAGATTTTGAAGGAGCCGAATATATGACCAGAAAATTGACAGAAATTGAAAAATGGGAATTTAAGAAAAAAAATGAGTGAGACGCAAAAATTTGGTAATGCAAAACGGCAGGATTAAACTTCAAGATTGTAATGAGTTCAGTACATAATTGTTAAAATTAATAGAAGTGCAAATGATAAGCAAGATATTAATCTTAGAAGAGATACACGGAGATCAAGTTCAATGTTGAACGGAATAATATAGCAGAAGTGTACATCGCATATTGTCAAATTGAAAATTTTTCATAAGTTTTTACAGTATGGAGCAGAAACGTGGGCAATAAAAAATAACTTCGGTGAATATTATTAGTGTTGGAAATGGATATTTTGAATGATATCATAGGTATTACTGTTGGAAATGAATATTTGTAAGTTATTACAAATTCCACAAAACTAGGAAAATAGTGATTAAAAAGGAAATTAATATAGTTCACACAATTTTATATTACATAAAATTTAAAAAACTGGATAGGTACGGTCATTTGGAAAGAATGGAAGAAAATCGGTTACTTTGAACCGTTTTCAAGTGATTTCCTTAGGGAGGAAAAAAAGAGGAAGATCCAGAATCCAATGGCTTGGAGAAATTGAGAAATTTTCAAAGAAAAAATGAATAAGGAAGATTGGGAAGCCAGACGTAAATGGAGAAAGAAGAATGCGTACGCAAATCTGTGAAGACGATGACGATCATAATAATAATAATAATAATAATAATAATAATAATAATAATAATAACAACAACAACAACTCCACCTAGGGAGTACACGACCTTGCAGTTGGTGGTGGAGCTTGAGTACCTCCATGAGCCTGAGAGCTATGTCAGTGGTAGCCTAGCTACTGGTAGGGCCTCCCTTGCTGAATAGGTTGAAGCTGAGGGGTCCGACGAAGAAGTACTCCATTTTGAGGAGAATGGGAAGTAAGTAGAGAGGGAAGGGTCATGAACCTTTGGACTTCCTGTTATCGGCCCGTGGAGGGTACAGGAGAGAAACTGGGTTGGCACACCAGGCCACTGATTAGAGTGGAGGCCCGAACCTTGCATTAGCCAGTAAAGGAGGCTGCCTTCAGCAGTCAGTAAAAATCCTGTAGGGTTTAGTAATGCCGACTGGCGATCGGAGGGACCCCTTCCTGGGCCCTGCGGGGGATGCCCCGAGGCCACTATGGGTCGCAGTAACGGACCGCAGGAAACAAACCAAAGGTTAAGTGTGATCTGTGAACTCGAACTTGCTACCTGCGAATCTTCACTTGAAACCAATGAGCAAAATGAATAGAACAAGCAATGTAATGAACCTTAAAGTGCCTTGTTCTACCAATGTCCCATACCTGCTCAGAAACCAAGCTAATGTCACCTTGTCGACATCTGGCCATCCCACGGATGTTAGTCCCAGGGACCCAGAGCCGGCAGTAGCTCGAAGCCGTCGTCAGAGATGGACACGGGATGAATTAAAGGAGGTGATGTGGTGCTTTTACTATGCAAAAGCGAAAAATGGGGGCTCAGAAATAGAAGTTATTAAGATATGGAGAGAGCAGAACCCACATATGAGACCTACCCTAGACTCAAAGAAGCTTGCCAGTCAACGACGATACATACTCAGCAGTGGAAAATTCACAGCAGAACAACTTGCAGACATCCAGAGAAACGCGGAGTATGTTCATCGATCAAACTATCCACATGACGAACATTTAGAACCATCTAATATCCCTGAAAACGATGATCCCCTTCAAGGTTCATCTCTTCCAAATGAAATATCCGTCAGTGGTGAAAATTAATCTGGCCATGAGTCACACGATAAGCACATGATGCGGAACCTCCTCCGACGCGAGATACAACGAGTTCGTCTACTTCCATTCGAATCTCGTGCACCGTTGAGGAGAATTTACGAAAATGCTAAAGCTAAGAGAGTGATAGAAACAGCGAATTCTCTCTTAAATGAGGTTGTACTGACCTCAAGTAGAAATCTAGATATTATTGAAATCAATCACATCGTGTATGCAATTGAATATCTAGTATCTCAGATAATCTTGGGGCCAGCCAAGAACACCGATGGTCGACAGCCAGACAAAGTAAAAGAGCTCCGTACCTCCATGGATGAAAAGAATTATGAAACGGGTAGCCGACACACGGCGTGAAATATCACTCCTAGCCAAGGCATCTTCTAAGTCTAACCACAAGTATAACGTTCAACAAAAATTACTCTATGTTGAACAAAAATACCTAATTGACAATGACATAACCAGGATAATGGTAGCTGAAAAGCTAAAAGAGAGAATCCAAGCATGGGCTCAACGAATAAGCCGGTACAAACGTAGAATCGATTTCCGTGTACAGAACCGTTTGTTTGAAACAGACGCGAAGAGATTCTATCGCAGTCTGACTCAAAAACCGAATGGCAATGCTGCCCCTCCTTCAAAAGATGACGTCAAAACATTTTTGTCAGGAATCTGGGAGGAAACCAGATCCTACAAGAAAGACGCATCGTGGCTCCAATCTGAAGTTGATGCTGCCAATGGACTCGTGGAAACAGTGGAACATGTTTAAGAATTCTCGAAAGAGGACCTATGCCAAACAATTAAGAATATGGGAAACTGGAAATCCCCTGGGGTTGATAAGATCCAGATTTATTGGATTAAGAAATTAACAGCACTACATTCTCATCTAGCAAAGACTGTTAATAAAATTTTAGAAAACCCTAAGGAACTCCCGGAATGGCTCACTCGCGGCATCACGTATTTGCTACCAAAAGCAGGAGACAGCTCTTTGGCGAAGAACTACAGGCCAATTACATGCCTGCCAGTAATGTACAAACTTATAATTGCAGCCATAGCTGAAAAAATGTATAGGCACCTAGAGAAGAACCATCTGTTGCCAGTTGAACAGAAAGGATGTCGTAAAGGTTCCTATGGCTGTAAGGAAATCTTGCTTCTGAATAAAATAATTTTGAATGATGTAAAGAAACGAAAACGTAATTTAAGCATGGCTTGGACTGACTACCAGAAGGCCTTTGACAGTGTACCACACGATTGGATTATGAAAACCCTGGAGATCTATCGATTTCATCCTAGACTTGTTGAGTTTTGCAAGGCTAGTATGAAGTCGTGGAGCACCTGGTAATTAATCCACAGCGGAAAGGGAGTAGTAGAAACAAGAAGTATTCAGATTAACAGGGGAATTTTCAAGGAGATTCACTATCCCCTCTGCTGTTTAGCATTAGTTTGATTCCTCAATCGAGACAGCTGTCGCACACTGAATTTGGTTACAAGCTCCATGGTGATGAAATGCCTGTATCACATTTATTTTACATGGATGATCTCAAAGTGTTTGCTAAGAATGAAGCTATTCTCTTCCAAATGCTGTCTGTCATCAATGATTTTAGCAATGACATCTGCATGAAGTTTGCTCTTGACAAGTGTGCAAAAGCCAGCTTAAAAAGAGGCAAAATGACCACGTCAGAGAACATTGAAGTTGATAGACACACTGTGATTCAAGATTTTGAGCCAGGGAAAACTTACAAAAATCTGGGCATTAAAAAATGTGAGACCATCTCGAACGACACAATGAAAGAGAGAATTTGCAGGGAGTATTATAGAAGAGTGAGACATGTCCTGCAGTCCGCTCTGAACTCAAGGAATAAAATATCACCAAAAGGTAATTTGGCACTGCCTGTAGCCGAATACAGTTTCGGAATAGTAGACTGGACTGAACAGGAAATTTGCATCATGGATCGAAAAACTAGAAAACTGCTTACAATGCATCATGTGGCCCACCCCCGAGGCGATGTACATAGACTATGTGTCACGTAAGGAAGGAGAAAGAGGCCTGAGACAAATTGAATCCACCTGGCACAATGCAATAACCGGGATGGGAAAGTATGTAGTCAGCCATCAAGATGACACTCTAATGAGGCAGGTCATGAAATCTGACCGAAGAATGGGAAACAGAGGCACTGTAAGTGTAGCAAGAAGCATTGCGAACAAGACTATGTAAGACACCCAGAATGACAGAGACACTGAACTTCTGATGCTTCTTACCATGAAATGTGAGACACAAAAAATGTTAAAGAAATCGTGGAGAGACAAAACACTCCACGGACAATATCTACAAAGAATGGACAAGGTGCAGATCAATGAAGATCAATCATTTATGTGGCTTAAAAGGGGAAGAATGAAGCCAGAATCGGAAGCAATTCTAGTAGCTGCTCAAGCTCAGGCGTTGAGAACACGACATTATGATAAAGCGGTTCTCAAAATTTCCCAAGATGACAAATGCCGAATTTCCCAGGAGCAAGTAGAAACCATTGATCATATTGTCTCAGCTTGTCCAATTCTAGCAAAAACCGAATACTCAAAAAGACACGACAGGGTGTGTAGTTACCTCCACTTGCATATCTGTACCGCCCTCGAAGTTCCAAACACATGCCCCAAGTGGTAAGAACAGTCACCAAAACCGGTGACATAGGTTGGATTGTGTATAATATTGTACGACGAACAAATTCAAACGGATCGCACGATAGCAGCAAACAAACCGGGTATTGTTATCCGGGATTTTGAGAAAAAGTCGTGTCTACTTTTGGATATTGCTGTGCCTTGCGATCAAAATGTCGTAACCAAAGAGGCAGAGAAACGTCTTAAATACAAGAATTTGTTAATTGAGATCAACCGAATGTGGAGCGTAAAAGCACAGGTCGTACCGATAGTTATCGGAGCTCTGGGATTTGTTCCGCAAAATTTGTGTAAGAACTTGGCTAAACTTCCATATCATTCAAAGGACTGGAAAGTGCAAGAAATTGCTTTATTTGGCACAGCTCACATTTTGCGCAAAGTGTTGTAGAGGCACCGACAGTCCCTAGATCTGCTCCTTAGGTAGCTGGTTGCAGCCTGAAGTAGATTTGATTCTCAGCCGACTCATAACATCTGTAGTCGTGATATGGAGCAACAATAATAATAAAATCTAAAAAGAATGGGCAAGGTGCAGATCAATAAAGATAAATCATTTATGTAGCTTAAAATAGGAAGAATGAAGGAAGAAATAAGCCAGAATCGGAAGCATTTGTAATTGCTGCCCTAGATCAGGCGTTGAGAACACGACATTATGAAAAAGCGGTTCTCAAAATTTTCCAAGATGATAAATGCCGCATTTTCCAGGAACAAATAAGAAACCATTGACCATATTGTCTCAGCTTGTCCAATCCTAGCAAAGACCAAATACTTGGAATGATCTACAGGGTATGTTGTTACCCCCACAGACAGACCTGTAGCGCCCTCAAAATTCCAAATATATGCCCCAAGTGATACGAACACTTGCCAAAACCGGTGACATCGGTTAGATGCCATACACTACTGTACGACCAACAAATTCAAACGGATCGCACGATAGCAGCAAACAAATCTGATATTGTTATCCGGAATTTGGAGAAAAAATTGTGTCTACTTGTAGATGTTTCTGTGCCCTATGATCAAAATGTCGGTACCAAGGAGGCAGAAAATATAGTCTTAAATACAAGAGTTTGGAAATCGAGGTCAGCCAAATGTGGGCCGTAAAAGCACAAATCGTCCCTATAGTTTTCGGAACTTTGGGATTTGTTCCAAAAAATTTATGTAAGAACTTGGCTAAACTCCCAGGTAATTCAAAGGACTGGGATGTGCAATAAATCGCTTGATTTGGATCACCTCACAATTTTCACAAAGGACGAGAATTGTAGGGGCACCGACTGTCCCTCAATCTGCTCCTTAGTTAGCTGGTTGCAACCTGGAATATATTTTATATTCAGCCGACACATAACATCTTTAGTCGTGATATATAGGAATAATAATAATAATAATAATAATAATAATAAAACTTGGCTAAATTTCCAGGTCATTTAAAAGACTGGGAAGCGCAAGAAATTGCTCATAATAGCCGACTCATAATACCTTTGGTCGTGATACAGAGGAATAATAATAATAATACAAATTCATTTCAAAACGTCCCGTCAACTTCTACTAGCTCAAATATGCAACTACCTAGGATCTATGCCATAAAATTTAATTTAATTTCAATGAATATTTCGCGGAGATACAACTGTTTCTAAAATTGCATGACGCGGTGACATCTGGTTTATCATCCGGCGCAATAATGCACCTCAAATAGAGATAAACTCAAATAAAGACTACCTGAACGAAGAGTTTTGATATTCCAATTATAAGGGAAAGCCGACCATCTGACACACTTGTCGTACGTATGTGGGTTGCTGTGCAGCAGCACACTAGGTAACGATTGCAGAGGATACGGCAGCGGTGGCAGGACGGGCTGGATAATGTAGCGGCGGCGGCGGCGGCGGGCGCGATAGCAGCGACCGCCACGTGAGCGGAGCCAGGGGAAGGGGGAGGGGCAGGGGGAGGGGCAGGGGGGCAGGGGGAGGGGCAGAGGGAGGCCGGGAGCATATCGTGCATATCGCGCATATCGTGTGCTGAGGGGGCGTCGGGCCGGTCGGCCAAATGTCAGGGCTGAGCGCGGGAGCTGCTCCTCGCCGCCGAGCCGCTCCGGAGGCGCAGATATCGACGACCCCGAGCCACGCACCGCGCGTGGAGGAAGTAGACACAAGCGAGTATGACGGAGGGCTAGAGGCATCGTTGCTGACATTTGGAAAAATCGGAAAATGGACTACCGATATCCTCAATGTTTGATGTTTTTTTAATTTGCCTTCTTCACGTATTGGTAATATTCCTGTGTTTTGGTATCATACGTCTATATTATCCGTAGGTATGATTATATATTATGTAGTGTTATTATTCTGCCAGAATGACATTGAAGTGAGGCGCAGCTATCAGCAGTTTGATGAGTTTTTTCATTTGCATACTTCACCTATTGGTAATATTCCTGTTCCTTATACTTATTGGTAATATTCCTATTACTTATTGGTGTATATTGTCCGTAGTTATGATTATGTATTACGTAGTGTTATTATTCTGCCCGAATGACATTGAAGTGAGGCGCAGCTATATTCTTGATTCTCTTCTCTTACGTACACTCGGGCTCTGATTATTTGTAATATTGTAATAAGCTCCTTCGAGTTTTAGATACTCAATAAAATCACTGACATCATCGGCTCAATGACAAAAATGCACAAACATGCAACTTGCTCACGCTTATCAGTGGAGATTTTTTTATTAAAATTTTGTATTTTCAAAACGTATTTTCTTCTTGTACATGGTACAAGGCAAGTATCTCAGACTCTCAATCCATCGTGTACGCAGAATTCAGGCTGACATCTTGCGCCTATGGGATTCGATACCCTCCGGACATCAAACCATATAACGCTTCAACGCGCGGAGTCTCATTGCGCACGCAGCGGACGACACGTCCACCTCGCCGATCTCGCACGCCGATTTTCTCGCTGTCCCTGAGACCTATACTCAGTAACTATACTACGTAATTGATTTCTTCAACCCGCCGGTACGGTAGAATATTATACCCCCATTTAAACATAGTAGCACTTCAAGGTTCACTAGCTGGGAGCATAGGGGGACACAATCGGCAGCTTCGTTACGGCGTAAATTTTTGGTATGGGAGCTCCCGATTGAATGACAATGTTCCCGTCTTCTTCCAGTTCGTGACCTTGAAGTGGAACTACTGTATGTTTAAATCGGAGTATAAATCATCCGTTAGAGATGGTTCCTACATCATCCTTTGAGAGGTAGCGTCGGTCGAAACTTTTTCACTCTGCTCAGAATGACATAATTACGGTATTTATTGTGTTAGAGGTATAAAACCGTAGAAAGTACCACCTTGCGAATTTCAAGCACGCAACTTGACAAAAGTGAAAGCTCACCTGAGATTACTAAGATCATGTCAACACCTAGCAGACGCCGCATAAATTGCTTGGCCAACCCTCTTCAATGTGGACTTACGACTGTTGATCGATCGCGTGGTGTAAATTTCAAAACCCGTACCCGACACCGGCTCATTACCATCAATGCACAAACATGCAACTTGCTCACGCTTAGCATGTGGAGAATCTTTTACTAAAACTTTGTATTTTCAAAATATGTGCCCGTTCTCAGCTGTATTTTTCGGACAACAGAAATACGGTGAGGCTCATTTTTCCCCCCGTAACACCTACACATGTTTCGTTCGCTTCATCTTCATCTATCGGAGTGGTCGTTTCTTGGTCCGAGTGAGTTTCAGGAGGGAAGTTTTCAAAATTTTCTCAATCTTCAACCGTTCAAAACTTACAGGAGGTGCTAAAGTTACGTGACTCACCCTGTATTGAACCTTGTATTCAATAAACAATTGAACCCTGTATTGAGTTTTGTTATAAACAATTGAACCCTGTATTGAGTTTTGAACGGTTGAAGATATTGCAATGCAGTTTTCACGGAAGTGGATGAGGGAATGGGGCTAATTGATATGTGTATTGATTTCTCTTTTATCACTTGTATTTTACGAGATATTTGAGGTAACTTTGTTTTTTCAAATGGGACTATACATATTTTTTCAGTCTACCATGACAAGCGTAAAAAGACGAATCCAAAGATATAAATATTGCCATATGTTAGATAAGCATTTTTTTGAGTAATTGTGATTTTTTTGCGACTAGTGTTTAACAGATATTTTCATTGTAACTGTCAGCCCCACAAGGTCACGCAGCGCTCCCCCAGCAAACGCAGGGTCGAGGAAGGGAAGATATTTTAGTACTTGAGGATACGAAAAATATTCACAAAACTGTTGCTTTTTTTCCTGAACTTTCCTTTCCATCCTGATCCATTTTCAGATATTTTGTGTTTCTTAGGGATTGAAAATACGGATTTGTCTTAAGTAGTATTTATTGAAATAAGAGTATTTCTATCCCTAAGTTATTATTATATTCTTATTAACATTGAAATTGTTTGTTCAAAATATGCAATACTTTTTGAACAGTTTTAATTATTTATTCTTATTGTGCTTTGTTTCCAGATCCCATTAATACTTACCTTATGAAACCCCATTAAATGGAGTTGAAGTTATAAACAATTTCATTACGATACAAACTTATGACAAATCCTTATTTTCCATCCTTTAATTCCTTCAATCAAAGAAAGACGAAAATCTGAAAATGCGGAAGAATGGAAAGCACAGTTCAGGAAAAAACTGCAATGGTCTTGTGAATATTTGGTATACTATGTTTCGTATTTTCAAAGAAGATCCCTTTCCTTCCCTTTCTTTCCCCGGGCGCACGTGTGCTGGTGGAGCGCTGCGTGACCTTGTGTAGTGGACTATTCAAAATGTCCGTTAAACCCCAGTCGCAAAATCAAAATTAATCAAAAAAATGCTTATCTAACATATGACAATATGTACATCATTGGATTTGTCTTTTTACGCTCGGCATGGTGGACTGAAAAATATGTATAGTTCCATTTGAAAAAACAATGTTACCTAAAAAATCTCGTAAAATAAAAGTGATAAAATAGAAATTAATGCACGTATCAATTAGCCCCTTTCCCTCATGCGCTTCTGTGAAAACTGCATTGCAATAACGTCAACCGTTCACAAGTTACAGGAGGTGCTAAAGTTACGTGACTCACCCTGTATATATATGTATATATATATGTATATATGAATATATATGTATATATGTATATATATGTATATGTATATATATATATATATATATATATATATATATATAACGACGGAAAGAAGAATTCAGAAAAAATTGCAGCAGTTGTGTGAAAATTTGGAATACGTTTCGTATCTTCAAAAATTTGGATCACTTTTCTTTACCCTAGCACGTTAGCAGTGGAGCTCTGCGTTGCCTTCAATGACGGATTGTTACATCAAATATATCTGTTAAAAGCGAAATTAATCAAAATTATATTCGAAATATTTTTACGTGTGAAATATATAATGGCTCCACTTTTAAAAGAATTTTATTAAAGCATTTTTTTAGAAAACTCGTCGAGTTCGATTTATATCTAACAAAGAGAATCTATTGATTGTTTCCATATCAGCCCATCTCACTCCAAGCTCTCTATTGACTTTTCCATTTCCACCTCTCCCTAGATAATCTCTTTTCAAGGGTATGTTCCACGGTGTGCGTCGAGGCATTTAGGGCAACGAAAGACCCCCATCAAATTTCTTCTCGTCCTTTGCTGTCCGAGCACCGTCTTCCCTCTCCTTGCTCTGTTAGTACTACTTGTATCTACGTGTTGGATTTTGCCGAGCAGAACGTCAACACGCACGCCGCGCTACTGAAAGAAGGAGCGCGGAAGAAAGCGGAGTATTTCAGAGCGCGGTATTATGCCGGCGCCGCCCTTGGCTTCTTCAAAAGCCTCTTGATGCGCGAGGCCTCGCCCGTATTGATGTCCGCGCGCTTCCTTTCGCGCGCGTTATACCTGTGGCGACGCGGTGCGGCCAGGAAGTCGTCTGCGCCCTCCTGCAACGCAGCCCCCGGCGGACGAGGCGGCCCGCGCATCGGCCTTTCGATCGCCTCTCCTTTCGTCACAAGAGCGGAGAGGGAGGGCCGCCTCTGTGGGCACGGGTCGAGTCCATGGTCGTTCGGAATCTTTATGTCCATTACACAGTACAGTCGTAGTAATGCGAGCCTCGCTAATCCGAGATTCCGTGCAATCCGAGATGGCCTGATGGGCGACGAGTCACCAAAAATTCGGCGAAAATCGAGAGCTGGCAATACAACGTCAATGTTCGAGTGTGCGATATGTCCGAGGCGATGTCGTAGGTATATAAACTCGCCTCGGCCCCCGTTTCGGTGGCTGCCTCGCTGCGCCGTAAGAGCGTGCGCTGCCCTGCTGCGCGCTGGAGTCCCTGGTCACAGAGAGTACAGCAACCGCCGCCATCTAATATCCAATACCCCTCAACCCCGTCAGGCATCAATCAGGAGCTGAAGGGAAATTATAACATTCGGTGACGTAGTGAAGATTTTCAAGAAAATTAATATTGGTTTCGGATAGATTCGTGGTTCTCAACAAACGGAATAACACACAGTTCGAATTCTCCTGACAACTGGACGTAAAATGGCGGGATCGATGGCACAATGGAATGCGCTACTCTCTGTATCTAGGGACTCTACTGCGCGCTTGCCAATAATGGATGCTCCTTACGCGTCCATAACCTAAGATCACTTTTTGCCAATAAACCAGTGTTAGGAAATCTCATTTAAGGAAGTTGCACGCGTGTCATTTGCTCCTATAGGCAACTCCTCATGCACTAGTGTACGACAAACAAACGAATACAGTTGAGTCTCGGCAATCCGAGCCTCGCTAATTCGAGATTCCGTGCAACCCGCGATAGTCTGATGTGCGCGGAGTCACCGAACAAGCCATCAAGCGGCGATAATAATTATTTTGACAGGTTGGCAACACCGCGTCGAAGGTCACGTGTGCGGCGGTTACCTCGGATTATCGCGACTCTACTACACTATACACTGTATGCGAATAGAAATAATTTAAAATTGTATTTACAGTTTATTATCAGTAGGTTGTGAGTAAACTAAGAATTTCTACGCACTTTGAAGTAAACCGCGAAATATTCAGAAATGATCTTTCATTTGAAGTTTGTGTAATACATTACATTTAATATGCTCGGTTTTCATCGCGCTAAGGTATAGATATGATGACCAAATGACTCGGGTTTGAACATTTCAATATTGTTACTGTTATTCCCAAAAAAGAGTCGTGTGTTCTTAATGTAAATTCTGTCTTCCCTGTTACTGAAGAGACACACTAAAATCAGAAATTGTTCAACTTTTTTTCCATTTTTCGTTCACAGAAAACTTTTGTAATGCAAAAGGGGAGAAATTCAAGGCGTTAAGTTATCTCACAAAGTATTCAATGTGTCAATCGTAAGAATGTACTCGTATGTGTGAAATAAAAACAAACAGCTAACACAAAGAAAACGAACAGGAGGTGCTAAAGCAAAATAATATTTTTCCATTTTTGCTGCAACACTTAATATTATGGCTGAAGGGGTATATTTTTTTCAATTTTTCAAGGTCTCCTTCTTTCTTTCTTTCCTCTCCCTCTTCCTTTCTTTTCATCTCCCTCTTCCTCTTCCTCCTTTTTCTGCCTTTCTTTGCTTCTCGCTCTCTCTCCCTCTCACTCTCGTCCTCCCAAATTTTGATTTTCAACATAATACTTTAGTTTTCTAGCTAAAGATTATACTAGTACTCTTCATTCATTCTAGAACTACTACTATTCATTCTAGTACTCATTCTTGTATTTATATTGGTACTCACACTAGTACATGTATTCTTACATTCATACTAGTACTGGTATTCTTACTAGTACTGTGTGTGTGTGTGTGTGTGTGTGTGTGTGTGTGTGTGTGTGTGTGTGTGCGTGTGTGTTAGTGGTTAGGCGGAAGAGCGGGCCTCATGGCCCGAGTCTCGTCACATAAATAAAATCACTATTATTATTATTATTATTATTATTATTATTATTATTATTATTATTACTGTGCAAGTTATTCATTCTAGATTTGAAAAAACCCATTTATGTTATTAAAAATTCATTATTGTGAAAGTTTAGGCAGTTTCATTGCTGCCACAAATGAGAGTGTCGTCGAAGATTTACTTTTTAAGACGTTTGACTCATACGAAACACATTCACAACTCCATTTTAAAATACCATTAACTTATTCTTGAGTTTACATTGTCCTCTAATCATTTTTGCGAAATAATTGTGTTGTTACGAACATTTAACCGTGCTATACGAGTTTCAGCTGCGAGTCTGCTTCTGAAGCTTCGTCGTCTGGGAGGTCGTAAGTCCTAAATTCGAGTCCCTAAGGAGACACGATTTTCGATAGCTAAAACTCCGCTTGGAAACCTGCCACTGCCTGGATAAGAAATTTAAGGCCGACGGCTCTGACCAAACATGTGCATAGTTTGCTTGGATCAATTCCAGGCGGATGATTGAGTGGTATGTTAGCTGAAGTGCTATGGGCCACGCGCGATCCTTCCTTGCCCAATTTCGATCTCCCCACTTTTTCATTTCCAACTACTGGTAATCACTGGGGGATCCAAGAAACAAACAGTTGTGAGCCATGAGAGACTAAATATGACTCGAGGTAGAATAACTAGAATAAGGAATTGAATAATCATTTATAAAATATTTTGTACGAAAATATAAAGAATCTTCAATGACGTTTTAGGAATATAATATTAAATTTAGTTCATAGTTATGACTTAAAAGTTATTGTAGGGTCAATAACAAAGGGGATAACTCTATTGATTAATATTAATCCTTAATAGAAACTCTGTATGAGCGCTCTTAAACGAGTTTTATTGAAGTTTTTGCCTGCGAAGTTCTTGAACAGGTGAGCACCTGACCTTTACTGAGCTATACGCCCCGTTTCGGTTGTCACACCGGCGAGACCAATTATCAGAAAAAGTGTCGAGAGAGGTGTGTAATTAAAAGCAGTATCAATCACAGTTCGATCATGCGAAGTCTGAACGCCCGCAACTCGTCAAGAGCTCGATTAAACGCGGCCCCCCAGGTGCTCGTCGGTACACGTGTCAACGCGCGCGGCGAGGGGCGGCAAAACAACAACAACAACAAAAACAAAAACGAAGTAATCGCATGTCACATCGGCGGACGCGAAGCGGGAGCAGCGCGCCAATCGACAGGAGCTCAGACTGCCCCTCCCCCCCCCCGTGCATCCAGCGCCGTTGGAATGATGGATTATTTCGCGTTGTCGGGCGCTGCTAAGGTCATTAGTTCTGCAAGTGTAGTGCATGTTTTTCATCGGGAGGTGGCGGCGATCTTCCCCCGCTGGAAGCTGAGATCTGTCTCTAGTCTACACGACAGCTAGCGGGGTTTTCCCTAACCAGGTATCTCCTACCAGCGAGGCACCGCCCCAGCTGGGACAAGCTGTAAGCTCCCGACTGATCTATCAACATGTGTGGCAGTGTAGTGCGTGAAAGTGGCGAGGACTGCTCAAAGAAGAGGAAGGCAAAATGGGGCGCGACCCGTGGCCCGTTTGTTAGTGTTCTGCTCCGTCATTCGCCTGGTATCGATAGAGAACCCACGGAAAACTACCGATCAGAGCAGCCGGCTGCTAGAATTCTCCTCCAGACAGTGTCTGTACTCGAACCAGCCATGAAGCTAGTGTCGAAACTTTTGCCGTCATCGGGACTCGAGTCCCGGTCAGAGACACTGCAGTGGTATCAGTTGATGTCCTGAGCAACGTAAATCGGTCACTGTCATTGGAGTCTCAGGGGAAGAAGCAGTTTGGGAGCCGTTTGCCACACACTTCTATAGCTATTAACGACTGTAGACCGATAAACAGCAAATAACGAGTAATGTGTTATTTGTGTTATCGCCCGTCTGTCCTTTAATACTGTTTATATTTCATTTTATAAGAAAACTTGTGATGTTACATAAGCACGCACATTCCCTCATTACTTGTACCATTTGCAAATTTTCGAAAATTCAAGGAAATTAAGGAAAAGGAATCAAGGAAATCAAGAAAATTCAAGGAAATTTCGAGAATTCAAGTTAAACATTTGCGCCATTCTCATAAGAAAACTTTGCATTATCAGTGGTGAAAAAAAATAAGAAAAAATTGGAACCGTTTTTGAACAAAGTATAAATTGCATTCTACTCAAGCAATAATTACGCGAAAACCTTTTTTCAAAACATTGTATACGACCCTATTGGAAGATCTGATTCTTTAGAACACATTCAACTAAAGAATTATCAATATCAAATCAATACGGTAATTTGTGATGTTATTTTTTTGCTATTTTCGAAAATATAGAGTGTTTCCCGAAAATGGGGCCTGCACCAATTTTTACAAGCAGATGTTAACTTTCCTTCTGACAGTGGGAAAAAAATTCTGACGAAAAATTACCACAATTCGCGATGTTGGCAGAGATTGTGATTCTGAGGCTCTTAAGATTATTGTTTGCTACGAAGGAATGTTTTCCAAAGGGTAAAAGAAAATCCCTTTATGAGCAACAAAGCTTAAAATATTCTAAATGTTTACCTAGTATACCTCAAAAGCAGGAAACGCAGTAATATTGACTACGTGACTAAGTGAAACGGGTACTAGAACGCGCAGGTCTGGGAGACGTTCCTCCGAAGATGGTTTGGGGATAGGGGTACACGGGAGATAGAAAGGTTAATTTCAAGTAGACTTTCGCATATTAAAAGTCAAGATATCCTGGCAGCATCGGCATAAAAATGTTCGTTAGTGAAACAAATTCACACGAGTCCTGTATGGGGATGCGAAAGTTACGAACACAGACTTAAAGGGATTTTTGTTTATTCTTCAAATAAATAAAAGCAAGAACAGTTTCTTAACTCGCTTCCCTAAATTCTACCTAAGTAAAAAAACTTTGATGTTTAAGGGATTACTGAAATTTTTAAGCTCTTACTGTTGAGATGCATTTTTAATATTTAATGAAATTTCAGTGTTAAGCTTAATATGCCATTTGGACTGATTTTATAAGAAATATGGCAAATATATAGACTTTTTTTCAAAAACGTACCAAAACCCAAAATATGAAAGAAAAAAAGGATGGAAAATAAATGTAGCATTTGTCAACTGTGAACATTGTGAAGCAAAGATAATGCAAATTAGTCTCGATGTTAACTTATTTAGTGAATATGTTTTTACACAGAAATTCGTTCCCTGCTCATAAGTCATCTCGTTACCTACAGCAGGAGGCATCTAGTACTACACGAGTGCACCGGAATTCCGAGGTCCCATTTGTGTAAACTTGTTCCGTAATGGAACTTATATCAGACGCAAACCTCTTGGACTCACTTTGCTGTGGATACGAAGAATTCCATGATTTAAAATACAAACAGCAACATTTGTCTAACTTAATTTCACCCTTTCAAAACACTTTTCAATTTACTCCTCGCCATAACGAGGCTGGAATATTACGTTTTCTGTCACTAGTCTGCCACTAGTACTTGTCCACTACAAACTTATATGTACTTCTTTTTATGCATACGGTTAAATTTAGGGGAACGCGGGATTCGCCTAGTAGATAGATATAATTCTCTGACTCTTGAATAATTTTCAATTCTCTTCTTGTTTCCGAATACAATTAAGAAGTTTATTTCAATTAAAATAAAAAGAACATCCATAATGAACAAAATTTATGTTTATTACGTACAACCAAACCTCAATACAGCGCCCCTCTGTATTCATCCACCCTCAGTTATTGCCCATTGCAAGCAATAAGCAATCATTCTCATATTACTAAATCATGGTAGTTGCCCCAATAAAACGTCACCCTCACCTACCACCATTCACCTTGGATCGCAGAGGTACGGAACGTACTGACATGCTAGAAGCGCTTTCTTCTCGGATAATTTTGTCACGTAAAGAACTACTAATGGTATCCCTTCCTTCCCACCACGCTCGCTTTTCGCAGGAACTCCGTCGGCTCTGAACTCTGCGAGTGGCCCGCCGCTCTCGTGACCTTGACAGGCTTGCAGATTGGGAAGTGTAAAGAGTCACGAGCTAGAAGGACGTCATCCAATCGGAAGCACCAACACCAAAATTTAAAGTCGAAACGAGGCTCCCATTGGGATGAGTGTCCCTTTCTTCGTCCAGCTTGTGACCTTGAAGTGGCTCTGTGTTTAAATCTGAGTTTAGTGCTTTCACGAGCAAGTGAACGAGTTTCACTGTGAAGGAGAAACGAAAACAAACCCTTCTGATAGTCAGCAGAATGTTTCAAATCATTTTTTGTTATTTTGAGGCAAATGAAACGCAGACAAAGTGTGGGTGAGGTTCTCAGCGAAAAACGTAAGAGGATGAAGGAAACATGTGCGTCTCCTAGAAACTCTAAATGCAAAATATGACAAACGAGAAGATGCTCTGGTATGGAAATCGCTATTTGGATATCGTAAATAAACGCTAGAAATAGAACTGCAACTGATGAAAAATAGGAGCAAGCCAAGAACATTGGTGAGAAATTAATGGGTAGAAAATTGATGACTTCGTTGTAACGCCAACCTTTTCCTTCGTAGCACTTGCTGACTGCGTCAGTAAGAGCTGTGAACGAACCTAGGCATTATAACGACGTTGGACTATATTTCTTTTACATAACGGCATGTTTCTTTGCTATTACGCTAAGTCATCTAAAGGTTCTTAATTCACTTGAATATTTTTATGAGGAGTTGGTCAATAAATAGATTCGTATAGTTGGCGACGTTTCTAAACTTAAATGTCCCGTCAGAGCTTGCCATTGAATTGTGAAATCACCTATTATATTTTCGTGCTACCACCACTTGGCTCATAGGTACTTCACAGTACACACCATATCTCTTCACTCATGAAATAACAAGCTCATGAAAAATACAATGAGAGAATACTGAAGTACAGAAACGTCGGGAAGCTAAATAAATCTATTTATTGACCAATTATTCATAAAAAAACTCCAAATAAATTACTACTTGGTAGTCAAGAATTTTATAAGATGAATTCTTGAGGTTTAATTAGCGTAAATCGCAATATTTTAAATTTGTACTTTTGGAAAAATATGGGTCGGGGCTCTGGGTTGCAGCCCAAGAGTCCATCCTTAAATGTGGTCCTGGACGCACGTCTGATGCTACGTAGTGGGCATTGTCCGTGTTTATCTAGTTCTTTGTAACCGTACATGTTTTATGTCGTTAATACCCGTATCTCTTCTAACTGATCAGGCTTATTTATTTTAATTTTTTTTAATATTTGGGTTAATCCGATCCCTCTTATTTATTTTATATATAATAAAAAATAGACAAGAAATAAATAAAAAAATTGAATAAAAATAGACAAGAAAATTGGCCTAGCGAGAAGAGACTGGGAATACCACAACTCCTGATTTCAATTGTGAAGTTCAAGACTTACATCAGGCGCAAGCGTACGGGCGTACTTTTGTATTCTGTAGTACTGAATCTCACGTTAACAAATCGAAAATAGACGTATTATATCAGACCCGTTTAAATTCAATGGAATGCAACAGTATTTATCGGGTGGGAGAGTAAATAGAAACAGAAAATATCAAGCATTCTTTACAATACTAGTTTAAAATCTTAATGTAAACACCAATTAAAACAATTTAGATTGTTTATTTTGGATATTATTTGTTTATCAATGAGTATGAAAATTTGGTTGCATAACACCGTATTCATTTTAATGTATACTTTCTCTGAAAAAAAAAAACCATGAGAAAATGTCAAAATTCTGATTAGGAAATCCACTCTTCGAACAAATGGCATTTTTATGGAGGCACGTTGACATTTAACTTACGAGTGTGATTTCAAGGATAATGATAAACAAATAAATATTATTGGTAAAATTAATATAATAGTATATTATAAAATTTGTCAACTGTTTCCATTGTTTTGCATTGACAAGGCACGTACTGAATGTGCGAAACGTTGAGCTAAAAATAAATGTATTTATACTAACGTTTTAATTCCAGGAATCAACATTGATTGATCCTTTATGGTCAAAAATACATTTTTATTCGTACCATGTACGCATCTAAGTATATTTTGCAGCAATATTTCATCAAGTTCAACGTTTTTGCACGAATACGAATTACCGAGCACTTTCCTAATGTCGCTCTTTCGTCAATTCTTGTTCGTGCAAACTCTTAAGATTACGAACGAATTGTATACATTATTTTTCTATTATATCACCAAAAATTGATTGCAAAGCGAAAAAAAGATCGGAGATAATTTTAACACACATTCAGCTGTCTTGATACATGGAACTTATTATACTGTACACAGTATATGCATAAGTACAAACTCATGTGGTAAATGTACCACACATGACTTCATATTTGTACAGAAAAAGCTATGACACAATAACTTCTGGCATAAAGTACCATTTTATAAAAGAATTGGTGGATCAAAAATTGTCGGTCACATGGTATGAAGAAACTCTCCTACAGGCTCTTTAATGTTTGCATTAAAAAGCAGGAAATTAAAGTTCGAGGAAAACTGCCAGAAAACTCCAAAGGATAGAAAGAAATGCCCAAACATGGGTGACTAAATCTAATATCGATACACATCCATGACTCCCCTTTATCGCATTGAGTGTCATGCAAACAGCAGCCAATTACACCATGAAAGATAAGATAAAATAGCAGCTGACATGATGTTTTTACATCATTGTAAAAGAATAAGATATTTGACACATAAATGGTATTAACGATTAATGGCTTAATAAAAATAATTCACTTGCTGCTAATATGTTTCTCTGGGAAATGCATTACAACGATATTTCAATGAATATTTTAATCAGTTTATGATGTCCTTCAACATTGTCGAACATCGGAACATTATTAACTCCTTGTAAATACGATAAGGTAATACATGAAGAAATCATGAAATCGATTAAGAGCGCTGTATACAATAGAAGAGTTTACATTCATCTCAGTCATCTTACTGTTAATATATTACAAGACTTACCTTGAACAATACATTTGAAAGATTTTTTCTAAATAATTTTGCTACTCTCATTTAACAATGGAGCCTGAGTAGAGGAAGTTCTAATCAGTGTTTATTTTTTTCTTATTAACTATTTTTGCATATAATTTAAGACATGGGCAATGGTACATTCAAAAGAAAAGCTTTGGAATAAATATATTATTACAGTTGTGTTTTTACAATGTACAAATTGTTCTTTATCGTACACCCATCGTATCGTATCGTATCGTATCGTTTACCCATCCCTATACAGTATTTGAGTAACTTCTCTAACGTGCCTGCGCTCGGATTTGTGATTCCGTCACTCACGGCTAGACCACTTCCCGTGCACCAATCGAGACATATGAGGTGTCATTCGACGCGTTTCGGTCTCATGTAGGGGAACTGATAATTTGTTTTCGGGCCCCGCCGGGAGATTAAAAGAAATGTCCAAAAACGTGTTCCCGCTGCCATATCCGTGAGTACGCCAGGAACTAAACCACTGCCACCTAAATAGATCTATGTAGGTGGCGTTGATTAAAGTCCAGTGTCCAAAGGCATTTTTTTCCTCAGAAGGTAATCATTTTCTTTCACGACGTTGGCAACACTGATGCTAACATATTTACGTGAAGAATTGAAGTTAATTTGAACAAGTGACGCGCAAGGTACATTTCATTTTAAATTTTATCTGTAGGCCGAATATCGTACTTTAAAAAATAAATTTGCAAAATCTACGAACAGTATTGCCTTAAAACTTATTAAATTTGAAGAACTTCTAGTGAATACGGAGAAAACAAAACTTTGAGTAACATTAGAGAATGAATGAACGTAATGTTCGGCTTCTCACTTTACTTTCCTAAGTGTACAAATGTCGATACCAATACAAATGCCGATTTTCAAATGAATGTGACCCACAACTTATTAATTCGTAACGTAATTCATGCATTCACATAAACATACAAAACAGTTGTCTTTTAATGTTTATTTAGATTCGCATGCAAAACGATTAATAGAGCAATTGTAGAAGTGGAAGTGAACCAAACTAGACTGGGTTTGAGGAGTTTTAATCTCTTCAAAAATTATGGCAGTAAAATATGGAAGTGTTAAGCAAATCCGGGAAAGGATCGCATATAGTTGTAGATGATTTTGAGGCAGAATTTTCGGAACTAATGGAGAATGGCCTTTTATTAGGATTAGAGAATAAACTAGAACAACTTACAGGCGATCTTTGTGCATTATTGTGCATATTAGGAAAATTCGTAATAAGTGTACCTTTACTAAACTAACTATTTGCATCATCAATACCTTTAAATATTTCTTAGGACGATTATAATTTTAACATTGCAAATGTTACCAGTTCATATCCCTTTTGGAGGTAACGTATAAGGCCATTGGATGTTGGGAATTTTTGAAGGCGAGTGTAACATTATCAGCAACCATGATTCATTGGTAACTCCAATGCCAGATATTGATGAAGTATGAAAGAAATTTTCAACACATGAAAATACTTTTAAAATAGTTTACAGCGTCGGCGACGCCACACTCAGCTATTTTATAGAATAACATACGTATGTAGAATAGAAGATATTTTGAAATTCTGTGCGTAATCGATTTCCAGATTTCAAAGCCAATACACATTTTACTTTCCGCTTATACCTAATACTTTTTTCAAAACGTCGGTCTGTTTGTCCATCTGCCCGTGTCTCCGTCGAACTAGCACCTAAAATATGCTAGCACCTAATCTTCCTACTAATACTATTTGAAGATATCTATTTTTTTCTTCAAATACAATTTGTTCTCAACAGTTAGTTCTTTAATTAAGATCTTTTTTTTTCAATTGTAGTAATTTTCGAACAATTTTAAGTGAAATATGAGCAATATTAAAAATATCAAAATTAATCTTTTCCCCAAAATGGCTCTAATCTTGAAAAAATAGTTGTTATAGTTATAGTTAATGCCTTATTTTACGTGGCGAGACTCGGGCCATCAGGCCCGCTCTTCCGTCTGACCACGCAAATTTCGCTACGCTCCTTTCACCTAGCGGAGAAAGAAGGTATTATCTCGGGCGACGGAACAGGCGATTTGAATTTAGCTCAGAGGCTTTACTTCCCCTCCGCGGAAGGCGTACGAAGGATTTTTTCGCCCTTAAAAATCCACGGCTTCGATCGGGTTTGAACCCGGGAACTTGGGTATGACAGTCCGGCACGCTAACCGTCACACCATCGAATCCGCAAAATCCGCAAAATAAGATAGGTAATGATAAATGCATTGAATAATACATTAGTTATTTCCCTGTATTTATTTATTTAATTATTTTGATGACTCTCACGTCATTAACATTTACATTATAGCCGATTGTATGCATTATTTCAGTTGAGTACAAGTTTTTGAATGATGCCGTATGATGTTTCTCGAAAACTCGAAAGTTTTCTGTGAAAATTAACTCAAAATTGGGCATTTTCAGAAATGTTCTAATACCAGTTTCTTGAAAACATCTTAGATTTTGTTCTTTAATTTTATTGTACGGATGTTGCTAAATGTATTGTATAAATTGACATCAATATCACTTCGCAGTATTCTTTTGCATTTTCAAAAATTACACATATATAACATGCTAATATCTCTCTCAAGTCGTTAATATTTACATATTTGCATTCATTATTGCATTTGTGAGCACAAGAGCTTCATGTGATGTCTTATAAAATTTCTCGAAAACTGAATTTTTCTGTAAAAATGTGCCCGAAATTCTGCATTTTCTGAATCTGATTTGGTTATACCTGTTAGGTTAGTCCAAATGCAGAATTTAAAAATCAAATAATGTTTTTGGCAAATATATTAATTCATCAGAAACTGACCAGTGTTGATCAGTTTACGAACTTCATTAAACATACTAAAAGAAGTGGAAATTGATATAACTAAGGCAATTAATAATTTTTACAATTCTTAAATTTAAAGACGAGTATAATTTGTAAAATAGTTATTTATGCATTAAGATCGGTATAAGGGTTCTAATAATCGAGTGGACAAAGAAAGCCCCAGGGCCTTTCGTTCGTTAACCCCCGTGTTACATGTGAATCAGTAACGCCCGTGCTACATACAGTACAAAACTGATTTACCTAATTTTTTATTTAATTTGATTAAAGAAAAAAATACGAAACAATTTCATTAAATACACTCTTGATGAACATGAAGAGACAAAATGTTAATATGTACTTACTGAAAGTTGTCAATTCTTCAGAAAGTAAATCACATTAAAATTGGAAGAAATCATTCCGAACCATTTTCTATAAATAAAGGTTTACGGCAACGGTGTTTCATCGCCTCTACTCCGTTTAAATTACATTTAAAAGAAGCTTTAGAAACCTTGAGGAGAAAATGTTACAATCTGTTTATAAAAATTGACGTTTTCATGCTCCTCTCTCTTAATTACGCAGACAACCAAATCATGTTTGTATATGTTGCGAAAACTGTGTTGAAGAGTACTTAAATTGGAGGCTTGAAACAAACTTTATAAAACAGAATACTTGGTGGTGTGGGGAGAAGCCAAGACTATGTAAACACAACGGATCAGAATTGAAATCCTTTCAGAATATTTCCTAGCTAGGTACTCAAATAACAGCAAATATAGTAGTACACAAGATATTTAGAATAGAATATCAAAAGGAAAAATAGCTATAAGACAATTGCATCCCTTAATACTGAATCAAATTCTGAGGAATAATGTTAAGAGAAAATTATATAAGACTATAGTAGAAAGTACTCACGGGTCTGAAGTTTGGGAAATACCGAAAGGTAATTTCAGGCAATGGAAACGGACTATTGACGAAGAAGCTATGGATTTACATTGGTTAACAAAGAAACGAAGAAATTAGAAAAGCAGAAGGAAGTTTCAATATTATCGATACCATTGAAATTAAAAGTTCAAAATGGTATGGTCACCTAAACAGAATGGGTGAAAAACGATGCCCACTAAAGCAATGGAGTTGGAAACCAACGTCACGTAAAAGACGACGAAGACCCAGAAGTACATGGAAAGAGTGGAGAAGGCGATGGCAAGAAGAGGATTAACTGCAGAAAACTGAGACATACTCAAATGGAAACTGGAATGCGAGACATGTCTAACGGCGTAAACTACCAGCAGAACTACTATTCCCGCCTAATTTTAAGAATTCAGATTTACTTATTTACTAATTAACTAGATGTTAACTTGACTCGGTGCGTCTCTTCACATTTCCCTCCCAAAATTCCCTATCATAATTCGTTCTCGTAGATCCTTCCATAAGAGAACATCAAGCATCAACTGTTTTCATGCTTCTCACGATCCTCCATGAACCACGATCCTCTCGATCCGGCTAAGTTATGCAGTGAACATCGAGCTCCGCATGGAAGGCAGTGGCAAGCAACAACGTGCAGTAAAAATACTTTATTGTAACAAACATTATTTGGAGGATTAATATTTATTACTTAAAATATTGAAAAGAATGCTCAAATTTTGGGACACTTTTCACATTACTAAAAAAATAGGCTATAAGGGTTTCAATAGATAATTGACATTAACATTTTATGATATTGAGAACATTCTATGTGAAGATCAACTTCAAAATAATGTCACAATTAGGATAATCATCTAAGGACCGTATAATAATGCAATGATCAAAAGCCAGATTAGCTGAAGGCTGTGCAATTTAAGCACACGTGGCTGAGAGTAACTAGGGATACGACATCGATAATGAAATATTGATGTTTCCAAACGCTGATATTCAAAATTAAAATATCGATATTAATAATATATCAAACAAAACCCATCAATGTTTTTAAATTTGGTTTTAAAGCTATTTTAGTAACCTCTAACTTTAAATTCGTGCACAACAAAATTCAATTTGGCAATGGCATTTTTTATTAATTTATAACTATGATTTACGTGAAAACAAAGCTAAAAACGGCCTTCCACGTGTGAAATACAAGGAAAGACGTATGAAATACCATGTCGTAGGGGTCGCCTCAGCCGAGAGACACCTTGTCTTCTAGAGAATGTAGTACAAACGGCGCTTGTTTGGATCGAGCACAAAAACTGAACAGTGATTATCATTAATTATTATTTCATATGTTCACTTTGACAAAATGTTGATTGTGAGAATTTTCATTGACAAAACATCAATGTTTAAAATATCGATGTGTCTATAAGAACATTGATGTCGCATCCCTATTAGCAATACTACTACTTAAGAGAATTTTGGATTCACAAAATATCGAGCCCAAGAAAACTATGTTAAAAAATCTTTGATGTTTAAAATATCGATGTTTCTATTGATGTCGCTTCCCTATTAGTAACCCTACTACTTAAGAGAAGTTTGGATTCACAAAATATCGAGCCCAAGAAAACGATGTTAAAAAATCTTTGATGTTTAAAATATCGATGTTTCAATTGAAGTCGCATCCCAATTAGTAACCGTCCGTCAGACAGCGGCGCGACGGCAGCGCGGCATGGTGCGGCGCGACTTGGCGTGGCGTGGCGGGGCGGGGCGCCCACTCACCTCACGGTGTCGTGCACGCGCGGCGAGAAGGCAGCGTAGTCGTAGCGAGGCTGCGCTGTGGCTCCGGCGCCGGCGCTCGTCGCACTGCCGCGGCCGCTGGAGCCCGCGGGCGCCGCTCCGGCGTGCGCCGCGCCGGTGGCGCCCTCGCGGCCCGCGTCGCCCGGCAGATCGAAGCGCACCCGCCGCCCGCCCGGCTCCACCGCTGCCGCCGCCGCCGCCCCCTGCCACAGCACGTGCGCACGCGGCGTTGGCGCAGGCAATGTTTACGTCGTAACACTCGTACCTTCAAACATCTATTGTATTCTTCAGTTTTTATTGATTGCCTTTCAGAATTGCATAAAGAAAAGGTTCCATTTGTTATAGACAAACATTTTTTTGGTGAAAATATCGTATAATTCAGAAAACAAAGTTGAAGTTCGTACAACGTTTCAGAGAATTGTTTGTCTTCATCAGGTACAAATTTCTTTGGCTAAAATCAAATTGATTACATAAATATTGAAATGAAATCAGTGTTAATAAAAGCATCATGTAAGCAAAAAACAATATTAAATAATGGAATCTTACCTTATAGATATATTAAATATAAATTCTAGGTTTAGTTCAGCAAACGTAAGAAAAACAAATGAATAGAATTAGGAGGTAAGGGGTCAGGTAACCACACAGAGAGAGAGAGAGAGAGAGAGAGAGAGGAGGGGTCAATAATGGAAGATTGAATTCTGATTGACTGAGACTGATTTAATTTGAATATTAATGTAATAAATTTGATTTTAGCCAAAGAAATTTGTACCTGATGATGGAGACAAACAGCTCTCTGAAACGTTGTACGAACTTCAACTTTGTTTTATGAATTATACGATATTTTCACCAAAAAAAATGATTGTCTATAATAGATGGAACTTTTTCTTTATGCATCTATTATGCATATGTTCTATTTTTATATGCTCGTACCATATCTGATTTTTTTCTATCACGTGCGAGGAGTTACTCTAAGTAGGGACTATTTTAATACGTCGGGAAACAAACGAACGTCATGTAGGGTGATGGCATTTCAAGAGTTAGTGATGAAGCCGTTTACAAAATGAGCGAACAGTAAACGAAATCATTGACCAATTGAGCGCATGGACATAACTCGCAGTTATGTTCCCAGCAGTAACTAAGCAGACTTTCTGGACCCCAACCTGTACTGACAACTAGAAGTGGTAAACATTAATGTGTTCGGCAATATATTGAGTGTAAATAATTGATTTTATATAAGGATACGTTATACAAGTTATTTTCCATTACACTCTAAATATAATTCATTGGTATAAAATATTTCTTATAAAAATAATGTCCACCTTGCATAGCCTCCGTACGTTACCGTAAAGAATAAATGGCCAGTGTACGTATGCTAGCTAAAGAGCTAGATCGAATTCAGTCGTCTGGAGAGGGAAATTCCAGGAGGAGGGCTGTTCTGATCGGCAGTTTTCCGTTGTTTCTCCGACCAACATCAGGACAATGCCACAGCACTACCATAACAAACGGGCAAGGACCGCGCGCGATCTTTCCTTCCTCTTTCCTATCCTATCCTCACCCCTAGCTCACGCCCAATTATACTCATATGCACTACACTACCACACAGGCGGGAGACAAGTCGGGAGTTTAGAGTTTGTCCCGGCTGGGGCGGTGCCCCGCTGTTCGGAGATACTTGGTTGGGGAAAACCACCGCAAGCCAACTTGTAAGTCGGCGCTGGATCCAGCGGGGGAAGATCACCGCCACCTCCCGTGATAAAAACATGCACTACTCTTACCTTGGCCCCCCAGAACCACCAATCAATCATCTTGGTTATCCTCCTCCTCCATAGAGGCCACAATAGCAACGAAAGGATTATTTTGCGTGTAATTGTTTTTATCTTAAATATTCATTTTAGACAATTTTGCAAATTGCATAAGATAGTATTTAATGTTTTTCGCACGCTAATTACTGTGTCCATTAGACCCGTAAGTACATTGTAGGTTAAATTCCCAGAGATGACGTTATTTCTCCCCACCTGTTACGTGAGATCCGGCGCCCACCTACACTTTGGTTTGCGGGATTTTCTCCTCCTGCTGCCTCTCAGAGCTGGGCTCCGCCCCAGTCGAGAGAAGCTTGATTATCCGGCATGTGTGGAAGTGCAGTGGAAATAAGTGTAAGTGTGTATGTAAGGAGAGGAGGGAGTTCAATTATGAGGAAAGAAAGATTGCGCGAGGTCCGTGGCCCGATTGTTAAGATACTGCTCCATTATGCGCCTAGTATTGAGCTGTGAAACCACGAAAACCGATCGATCAATATTTCTCGCTAGATCTCTCCTGCAGACAACGGCTGAATTCGACTAGCCAGGGTCGAAAATTCGCCACCGTAGATACTCTAGAACTACTAGTAACTCGCGGGTCAATTTTCGGTAGATCGAGGTCATGCCCAAAGTTGGCCAAAGCTGTTAACAAATCTGGTGAAAAATCTCACTTGCATTTTTAATTTGTTATTATAACTATTTCAATTTTTTGTAATGTGCAATTACATTTCAACTTATTTTTCTTGTGTACAAGAAAAATTAATGTTTGTAATGCTTTAATTAAAATTTGTTTTATGCTTAATAGCAACACATGTTTATTGACAATAAACAAATGTTAAGATTTGAAAAAAGAAATATTTTTTCTGACTTTGTTTCTTGGTAGCTCACAGCAGGATGGAAAAGGGATGATTGCTCACAAGCTTCGTAAGTTCGGCGATCAGTGCTCTAGAACCTCCGAGTAAGCAACGCTGCAAAGGGAATTGAAATGCTCCACTGGGCTATCGCGTCTGCTGCGCAAGGGATTTGTGGAAGGGAAGGAGGATGGGTCGCTGCTGGAGATGTGACATCGACAACAAAACATATATGTTTCGAAATATCGATGTGCGATGTGCGAAACCGATGTTCAAAATACCTCCGCCCAAAACCATAGATGTTTTTAAAACCATTTTAGTAACCTCTAACGTCAGTGTTCTCATGGGGAGGGGCAATTACGTGTCACGGTGGTCGTGTTTGGTATTTTATAATTGAAGTTTAGCTGACAAAAGAGTAAAAAATTGTAAACAATTTATTTATGGTTATTATTTTTATGGATAATACAAAAATAATACACTACATTTATTAACAAATTTTCGACTAACATATTTTTCACCCTTGGTGACTTCAGTCTGAAGAATATTCAAACTAAGCATATGAGAAAAATTTTGTAATTTACTATTACTATTATTATTATTATTATTATTATTATTATTATTATTATTATTATTATTATATATTAAATTCAAAAATAAAACCTCGTAAAATGTCGAATTCAAAACATTGATGTTAAAAAACATGGGCTTCACAAAATCGATGTTAAATAAATCAATAAACATATCGATGTTTTGAAAGCATCGACATGGATGTCGCATGCCTTGACGCTTTTTTTTTATTGAATGATTAGTGATTCCGGACGCGTCTGGAACGGCTGAGGTCACTAGTGCCCCCAGCTGA
Organism: Acheta domesticus; assembly: GCA_031308135.1. Taxonomy (NCBI): domain Eukaryota; kingdom Metazoa; phylum Arthropoda; class Insecta; order Orthoptera; family Gryllidae; genus Acheta; species Acheta domesticus. The sequence goes on along the minus strand of JAHLJT010009419.1, from coordinate 204,754,598 downwards.
ATGGTGATCTGACGCCGAACTACCGTCGGCTCGTGACTTTTTCCCTAACCAGGTATCACCCACTAGTGGGGCACCACCCCAGCCAGAACAACATCTAACGTAAGTTCCCGACCGGTCTCCCTATATATGGTAGTGAATTGCATATAAATGTAAGGGTGTGCATGTAGGGGTGAGGATAGCACAAGGAAAAGGAAGGAAAGATGGCGCGCGGTCCCTGGCCCCGTTTGGCAGGGTACTGCTCCGGCATCCTCCTGGTGTTGATCGGAGAAACCAGGGAAGTCTACCGGAGTCAGAGCAACCGGTCGCTAGAATTCTGTTCCATAATTTGCTCGAAAATCATTCATTTTAAGAGTAAAATTGATAAATATCTTGAAAAATATCTTACAAGATAATTGAATAATATCAGTTAAATAAAATATAACTTTGTACATTAGACAAAATGACCTTGAATTTGAAATTCGGCAGCATATTTAGTCGCTCGGGAACTAGGCGCTAGGAAGGTTTCCAAGCAACAAAATGTGCTGGTGAACTTGAAATTCAAAGCCGTTTCGTCTAGGTGTACAAAGTTATATTTTATTTAGCTCGCATTATTTAGTTTTATTGTAAGATATTTTTCATTAGTATCAATTTTCCACTTAATATGAATGATTTTCGAGCAAATAATGAACTGTATAAACAAGAGTGTTACCAACTGTAACTATGCAGCTAATGTCGAAAATTCTGCCACTGTACGGTGTAGAACCCTAGGACCTCCCGTTCAGAGGCACTGCAGTGGCATCAAGGTGGCTCCACACATTCGGCATTCGCCGAGCAGCGAGCTACTGCTCGCCCGATCCCGACAAGCTGATGTGTTTGGCGAATGTTCGCTCCCTTTGATGTGACCAAAAGCCCAACACGAGATGGGTAGGGCGAGCGCAAAATGTTCGTCACTTGGCAAATGCAAGCGACCCATCCACGCCACTCGGGATTCGGCGAGCGGTTGCTCGCTCTTCGCCGAATAGCGCATGCGCAGAGCCGCCTTTTCACTTGATGCCCTGAGCCACGTGGCCGCGCGCTGCGCTGGGCTCGCACCTGCAGGGCGACGGCGCCGGTGCCCACCAGCGCGTCCGTGTGGCTACGGAAGTAGCGCGCGCGGCGGCCGGGCACGGGCGGCGGGGGCGGCGCGCCGGCCACCGCCATGCTGGAGGAGGAGGAGGCGGCGGCGGCGGCCACCGCGTACGAGGAGCCGGGGGCGAAGCGGCCGAGGCCGGCCAAGGACGGCAGCACGGGCACGCGCGGCGCCGCCGACGTGCGCCCGCCGCTCGCCATCGCCTGCACACAAACAACGCCACGCACACTCAGTCAAATATACTGCGGTTTTGCCCCTCAAGGCCACTCAAATCCCATCTTCGCCATGGAATATGTCACGATATTTCGCATCTTTCTCAGTCGTTCCGCTAGATTTCGCATGATCCCGACCGTATCAAGCAGTGCTTGCGATCATACGACGTCTACCGGCAAGACCGAGAAAGACGCGACATGCTATGTGATATTCCATCGCAAAGATAGCCCTTGAGTGGCCTTGAGGGACATAGAGAAATAGCAGTATAAATCTGTGGTCACGGGGTAAAAGTTCTTAAGTCAATTTTTGGCAAAATTGGGTTAAGTACTGAAACTACAAGCGAAATATCTATATTTTATTTTAGTAAAACGACCGGATTTAAATGTTGCCTCCTTAACGACAAAAACACATTGGGAAATAGCGTTGAGAATAGGAAAAAGCGTTGGCTCAATAATCGAACCCTTGTTTTCTCTCAAACAAGCTTTTTGACTTAAGAAACTTTTGCCCCGTGACCACAGAAATATGAAATGAAACATTTATTTCAAAATTATTATAACGTACATTATTTGAATTATGTTTGCTTGTTGTTGTTTTTTTTTTGTCGCGAATTGGCCGTCTAGGACCACGCGGACATACGTACACCTGCACTTATAATACCGAGGCATATTTCGTACACAAACACACCCATGCTTATGTTCGAACCCGCTATGCTTCCGTCCGAGATCGCTACGGCACTACTGCTTTAGCGATCTCAGGTATCCCGATCGGCAATATTATTATTATTATTATTATTATTATTATTATTATTATTATTCCTCTAAATCACGACTAAAGATGTAATGTGTCGGCTGAATATAAAATCTACTTCAGGTTGCAACCAGCTACCTAAGGAACAGATCTAGGGACTGTCGGTGCCTCTACAATACTTTGCGCAAAATGTGGGCTGTTCCAAAAAAAGGGATTTCTTGCACTTCCAAGTCTTTTGAATTATCTGGGAGTTTAGACAAGTTCTTACACCAATTTTGCGGAACAAATCCCAGAGCTCCGATAACTATCAAGACGAACTTTGCTTTTACGCCCCACATTCGGCTGATCTCGATTTCCAAACTCTTGTATTTAAGACGTTTCTCTGCCTCCTTGGTAACGACGTTTTGATCGCAAGGTACAGCAACATCCACAAGTAAACACGATTTGTTCTCCAAATCCCGAATGACTATATCCGGTTTGTTTGCCGCTATCGTGCGATCAGTTTGAATTTGCTGGTCGTACAATATCGTACATAATCCAACAAACGTCACCAGTTTCGGTGAGTGTTCGTACCACTTGGGGCATGTGTTTGGAACTTCGAGGGCGGTACATATCTGCTAGTGGAGGTAGCTACACACCCTGTCGTGTCTTTTCAAGTATTCGGTCTTTGCTAGAGTTGGACAAGCTGAGACAATATGATCAATGGTTTCTACGTGTTCCTGGCAAATGCGGCATTTATCATCTTGGGAAATTTTGAGAACCGCTTTATCATAATGTCGTTTTCTCAAGACCTGATCCTGGGCCGCTATTACAAGTGCTTCCGATTCTGGCTTCATTTTTCCCCTTTTAAGCCACATAAATGATTGATCTTTATTGATCTGCACCTTGTCCATTCGTTTCAAATATTGTTCGTGGAGTGGTTTGTCTCTCCACGATCTCCATCATTTTCATTTTTTGTGTCTCAAATTTCATATTAAGTAGCATCAGAAGTTCAGTGTCTCTGTCATTCTGGGTGTCTTGCATAGTCTTGTTCGCAATGCTTCTTGCTACACTTACAATGCCTCTGTTTCCCATTCTTCGGTAAGATTTCATGACCTGCCTCATTAGTGGGTCATCTTGATGGCTGACTACATACTTTCCCATCCCGGATATTGCATTGTGCCAGGAGGCTTCAATTTGTCTCAGGCCTCTACCTCCTTCCTTACGTGACACATAAAGTCTATGTACATCAGCTCGAGGGTGGGCAACATGATGCATTGTTAGCAGTTTTCTGGTTTTTCGATCCATGATGCGAATTTCCTGTTCAGTCCAGTCTACTAGTCCGAAACTGTATGCGGCTATAGGCACCGCCAAACTACGTATTGCTGTTATTTTATTCCTTTTATTATTATTATTATGATTATTATTATATTTATTTCCTTATTATTATTATTATTTATTATTATTATCGTTTATTTTTCACAGCTTTCTGGTACATGTTGTAGGAGTCATACAGATATTGCATGATTTCCGTAGTACAATAATTTTAACAAACATTTATTTGAAGAACTACTCAGGGAGTAAACAATTCTACAAATATAAATTTTAACACTTAAATTGATTTAAAAATTAAAAGTAAATAGTTTTTTAACACAAATTTTTTAGAAACTCGTAAATCTTCTGACTAAAGAACACGTGCTCAGGATCACAGCTTTCTGTAGATTGATGGTAATGTTCGTCTCGATCCCCAGTTTATTCAGAGTGCTTCAGGACGGTAGGTATCTCACTTGTTGCTGAGAGGACGATTGGTACAATCTCCACGTCCGAAACATGCCACACAATCTCCACGTCCGATACATTATTATTATTATTATTATTATTATTATTATTATTATTATTATTGTTGTTGTTGTTGTTGTTGTCATTAATATTATTATTTTACATTTCACCACCTGACCACAGTTGCAAGTTTAACAATTGCATACGAGTATGTTTACCGTTTCGCAATTGCCAACTAGCTTTGCAACCCCGTAGCTACTTAGCAAATATAATTGTTATAAATTTTGTTGAAAGAATTGATTCCCGACGGAAACAAGTCACATGTGCAGTCAAACATCCATTATTATTCTAAATAATCATCTGAATCAGTGGTGTTATGGTCTTCTACTGGTGGCAGCGGCACGCTTCGTGGCTCCGTGGCATGTCACGAGCTTCTCTGCGCAACTAGCGTCGGGAAAGGAAACCATTAGTAACCCTGCCGTTTTACAATAGGAATGGCGTTGTCTCTGGTGGCGAGGTGACGAACTTCGTGAAGGGGCGCTTTCGTCACGGCACTCGTGCCACGGATTCCCGCTCGTAGCATCGACCCTGAACACTGATCTAGTCATACTCTAAATAATCGTATCACCTTCCCCCTCTCCCCATTTGGAACAGAAATTTACACTGATAAACAAGCTATAGATATCTGGTATGGTGTTTACTTTTTTCAATGTAGTTTTGCACGTTAATTTCAAATGTGATAACCGTTTTTCTCTGCCACGTCAGGTTTTTAAGATATCGACAAAAATTAATTTTCATCAATTTCTTTACCCCCTGTTTTTTGTATATTTTCACGGAATGCCATACAATATTTTCATCGTCTGTGAAAATATTTATCTTTAGGGTAGTACTTGAAAGTATTTTCGATATCGCATTACTAATCTTTCGTTTGTTTCCTTTTTATTTTCAGTATTCTGTCACTCGCGCATCCATTCGTAGCATGAATATCCGCGTGCTGGACTACATTCGACGCACTCATTATTTAGCTTTCTTCGCCTTCTATTATTTGCATTTTTGCACAATAACAAAGAGAAACGCTTAAACACTTGTTAACACAACATTTGAAATATTACACATCATAAGTATAAATTGTGTATCTATGGTGATTTAAGAAACAACACCGTTCTCTTGGTGACGTTTGACAGGGAACAGCTCGTACGGCTGATTTATTTGCAAGTATGACATTAAAGATAGAAAGTAACACTATCTAAAGAAAAATTACCTAATCAAAACTGAACGCAGCCAGGAAATAAAAAATGTCCTTCGGGTGCGGTTGATTGACCCTGACAACAAACGCATGCCACCGCTTCAGATCAAGCTGGGAATCATGAAAAATTTCGTGAAGGCACTAGGCAAAGACTCGGATGCTTTCCAGAGTTGAGTTATGTGAAAGTTAAAGAAGGTATGTTCACCGGTCCGCAAATAAAAAAGGTAATTGATGACAGCCACTTCCCAGACTCGTTGAATGATACCAAAAAAGGGCATGGAGTGCACTCAATTAAGTTGTAGACAATTTCCTTGGAAGTTATAAATCCACTGTGTAAATGTTTTGAAGAAGTGCAACAGTACCTACAAAACGCTGGGCGTCAACATGTCCCTCAAAATTTATCTCCTTGACTCGCATCTTGATTTCTTCCCCTAAAACCCAGGTTTAGTCAATGGAATACAATACTAACTACTGCTGGACACTTAAGCGTGACATGCTAAATGCTCAGCACAAACGTAAATCGGCAGCGGAGAAATTCAAACGAAATACATCTTAGATTAAGTATTTTCAGTGCGTATGGATTTTATGTGTGTATTATATCTTGAAATTTATATAACTATAAAGTATGCGTGTCATGTAACTCTATCTCACTATTTTCTATACTAATTCCAGGTTAATGAGAACTCCTTGTAACAAAAAATGTTCTAGTGAAATATAAGTGGTTTAAGGAGTGTATCTAAAAACCGGTGGGTGATAGACACAAATGATTTGCATATTTTGAATCAGCGCGTTTCACTTATCTTAGAACAAGTGATAGATACCAAGTTATCCGCCAACTTTTAAAATTTGTTGTTCAGTGTTATCATATTCAAGACGTCCAAATCATTCCGTCGCTGGTATTTCATCGCTGTATGTGTCGAAAATAGGCATCTCCTTAGAAGTGACGGCCGCATCGGAGGTCGCTCTCCGAGATGAGCAAAACACAATCGTTTGAACCAAACTGTCGATGCCTACGGGTCGAAACGCTGACGCCAGGAAGCTGCCTTCGGAATGGTGCTACCGTGTCGTTGGAAGACACGGCTTCTAAAGTGGAGCTTGCGAGAAATTTTGGAAGATTATTTCATGCAATGGCCATGGGTCATCTTTCGAACTCTTCTTCATTGTACAATTCTCTTTTCTCGCATCTCAACTTATTTGTAATTATTCGCTAGTAATTGAAAAGTTTTAAGACGTTTTTAACATTTCGTATTAATTCATTTTGTTGTGGAAATCCAGTGAAACTCAAAATATTAGCCACCCCTCTGGGCCCCCCTAAGTTACCTCATAGAGACAATGGAAAGGATAGAGCAAATTAACTATCAAAGTAAACAAATTTTAATCTACATTGATAACACTCATAAATACATAAGGGAACCACATAACTAATTATTAACTATGTAGTTCCCATTATACACTTATCGAGATTTGGTAGGTTTTATCTGCAATCGTACCCTAGTTCACTAATTGACGAGGGATTCACGAGATCGACGAACGGAAGACGGATCGAGGGCTACAAACTTCGACAAATAAGTAATTTGGAAATAATACGTTGGAAATTAAGCGATGGACAGACTCAAGGGTGTTTTATGTCAATCGCTTAGGCTGAAGGCTGAATCGCACATAAACTTTAACATACGTAGGAAAGCGTCAACTTCACCTTAAAACTCCTGTTTCTATTCATCTATGGTCTGAAGATGTCTTTCCGCTTGCGGGTCCGTGCTATCGTTTACAATGTTCTCGCGGAAGTGAGTCGACTCTTTCTCTTTCTTACGATAAGGGATATTAGTCATTTTTCCAACATACATTAAGATTGTTTATTATGACTAATTAGTCGATCCTTTTCAATTCTTAGTGCTCTATAGACTATAATTTACAGTTTAAAATAGTGGCAAGCTGATTCAATCATAAAATACTCCTACGGTTAAATAGAAAAGGAAGTATATGTTGCAGGGAGATACATCTACGGGGAGGAAGGGGTATACATTTTTAGGGAGTCAAAGTTAAAAGCTTAAGAAAAGAATGTTATAGAAAAGTGAGATTTGTTTCTCATGCAGCACTGGATTCAAAGAGAAAATCGGCAATTGCTTTTTGGCAGTTCCTGAAGGAAAATGTAACTTCGGGTGGGTAAATGTCACTCAAATCGTATCCATAGAGTGAAAGAGAAAAAAATATGGACAAACTAAAGACTCGCGAATCTCAATTCCGCTAATAAAAAGTTTTGAGCAACTTGCAAGAAGGACGATCAAGTTCTAAGGTAAATGTAGGTGCCTCGTCAAAACGCTGGAATTGTAAAGGAATGACGTTAAATGTAGACAACTCACTCATGAAAGAAATCCTATGAACCGCGGTGAAGAATTGCAACACAGTTATTTCCTGAGTAACTCAAAAATTACAAACATGTCTGCAAAAATACGCGAAAGATAAAAACACATTTTTCGTCTACTTTACGAGATATGATTTGTAGATGGCTTGGAAACACCGTTTGAAGGCTAAAGGACGTTTCGGAGTTATTCACGATAGTAACGTGTCTTGCAGCAAAATGAGTGATGTGAATTGCATGCACGCCTGCTGCCTTCTCCATATCATTATCTAAAAAATTCTCCACTTTTCGTGTTTAATATGCTTGATCCCCACAAAGGGTAATTTTGTATTTAGCAATATAAAATGTATGAGGTGTTGTACCTATGACGACTTATACATCGGTGAAAACTTCCATTTTCCTTAGCGTATTAAACTATAGAATGGCTCGCCGAAGAATTTCCCACCAAATATCTTCTGCAGATATTCAGATGCGGTTTTCCGAAAAACTGCGTTCTGGGGTCACGTGAGGACCTGCATACATTATAATGCATATTATTCTATAGTCGTTAATTTTTTTCTGACGTAATTAAAAAATATGCGTTTTTGCCTATGACGCATAACAATATTTTTGGGAAATGTAGAGTTTTTATTACGCCTGTAATCAAACTGCCTGTATTCAAACTTCATCGCGAGGAAGTCGATGACACACTGTGAAGCTCTTCAGTTGCGCTGCGATGGCCCTGCGCGGCCACAGAGACAGCGACACAACGACGGGTTTCAGGACAGCTATGAAGTGAAATACTAAAAGATTTCAAAGAAATATTGAGTTCTTCTTAAGTTTAACAAAGGCGGAGAATAATGATAGCGGTACGCTGTGAAGTAACAGACGTATGTGTAGAAACATGAAATTCCTCAATGCCAACTATTCTTAGAAATAATAATAATAATAATAATAATAATAATAATAATAATAATAAAAACTTAGCTAAATTTCCAGGTCATTCAAAAGACTGGGAAGTGCAAGAAATTGCTTCGTTTTGAACAGCTCACATTTTGCGCAAAGTATTGTAGAGGCACCGACAGTCTCTATATCTGCTCCTTACGTAGCTGGTTGCAACCTGGAGTAGATGTTATATTCAACTGACTCGTATCACATCATCTTTAGTCGTGATGTAGAGGAGTAATAATAATAATAATAATAATAATAATAATAATATCAGGAATAAGTATCATACACATGAAAAAGGTTATGTAAAGCGTTATATTTTCTTAGCAATAAACTATCAGGATCCTTCAAAACTCACCCTAGAGCCTCAAGATAATACCTTCTGCAACCATTCAAGGAAGATATGCGTATGTCCAAGCGAATATTTTTAGGATTAAGGTTTTCATGTAATATGTTTCTAGTTTTATAGTAAACTATCCGGAATAATAAAATGAAACGTTATTTTAATCAATGTCCAACGTATAATGATAAAGTTACTAAATAAATTGATATTTGTCGGCTCAGTATCTTGATACTATTTTTACGTCACGTTTGCAATTTCTTGCATCACAAAGTAACAGGTCATTAGAAAAACCTGAAGCAACTAATAAAATAAACGAATAATTCTTAAAGTGATGTCCCTAGCTGCCTATTAGCATGCCTGTCGCAAGCAGCTGGGACGGACGGGGTTTCGAAGGTCTGTGACCCAATTCACGAGTCCGGTGCGATTCAGCATGGAGAGAGGTCATCAGCGCTAGGTCACAATATTTCCCCATAGCGACACAAATGTGCAATTTCATTGCATTTTCAAAACACCTTTCCCAATTTCTTTGATCCATGGCGTAATTTTCGTTTGATAAATTCGAAAATTTTTAAGGATAAATTACCAAATTGTTTTATTTTTCTTCCAATGTCCTGAACAATTTTTTTTAGAGGACATCAATATATGGTCGGAATGAAGTTTTATGTTACACAGTAATAGATATTTTCACAATTGTGAGGAGAAGGAAGCACTACTACAGCAATACATAATACTCGTAAGATTATTCCGGTTGACCAGTCTGTTATGAATGACATAATTACGCACTAATAACTTTTGTCAGCACTGACATGCAGCGCCTTATTTCACAAGCAATACGAATTTACCTACGATGATAAGAAGCAGTAGTTTTGATAACACCATTTTGCAAGGAGCCGTCAGGTATTTTTTACTTACGTACGTACACTATACGTACTTTCGACCTTTTGTTATACATTTACACATTAATCTTTTAGAAATTATTTATTGTGAAATATTTTAAATAAAAATGCTCTCAGAGAATAGCGACAATGCAGGAAACGCAACTATGGTATTCCGTTTCGCACTAGGAAATTTCAGTGAATTACGTGGCATTGTTGTGACTTGATGTAGCTGTATCAAAAGGAGTTATAATTGTTACATTTATGTTGATATTTGGATGAAAATATTTAATTTTCACACCAAATGCTTTACCATTTGTAGTAAATGGAGTATTTTTGCATGGTTTTAGAATACTCTTCTCTAATCATGGCTCTATAAAATGCATTTCTATATTTTCCGGGGTTTCATGCTTCTTTTTCCAATACTAGTTTACAAAACTTTTGTATTATATTTTTATGCAGTTGTAAAATCCACATAGTTCTGATGACACTGCGGTGGAAACAGTGAGTTGTTTGCTTCTTGGTTGAATTGGACGTTTTCAAATAATAGCTAAGACGTGAGTATATCAGAAAGTGCAATATTTCAATAATACGTAGCTGTTTCCAATAACGCGGGAAAGTATGTGCTGCTGTAGCATCACTAGTTTAATTTTTGAAATAATAAAATTACCAATTAAATGTGTTGTAAAGTCAAAACTGAAGTAAAGGAATAATAAGTATTTCTTGAAATACAGTTCAAAGATTCTTCGTAATTTTAGGATATTACTATTTAATTCATATCCCATTAAATATGAAAAGACAATGGTGATAAACCATGGCGCATAAAGGATATGAATAAACAAAGATTCTTATCATTAATATTTGAGTAATAGATCGAAGGTTGATACAATAAGATAAAATAATTACTGAGGCCAAGGTTAATGAGACAATAATGGCTTCGGGCAGATCAGCTTGGTGAACCAAATATTGACACCAGTCACTAGACTATGATTACGATTTTCGCGCCTTAGCACAGTGTTTGCAAAGTCAATGCTCTATGATGTCACAAAAATATGCTCACCTGTTCTGAACCAAGCCGCGGAGGAATAAAGGATATGCTCTGCTCATGAAGTGAAGAAACATAGGAGGCATTGCAGATCTGTGTTTAAAGAATTAGAAAGAAAGCAATAGATAACAACTCGTAAGTTTGTAAGTCAAACAGATAGATTTTTATTAATACGATGGTGTGCATATTAATACGAAAGGTGTGCATGTCAGACGTAATTTGATATTTTCTTAATTTCGTCGAATAAGTTAGCCATTGTAGGCTTGGCGGCTATTACGCCAAATTATTTATCTGTTTATTTCATGTCGAATTTACAAAAACGAATAGATCTTACTTGTCGTAGTGTAGGGTAAAATAATTAAGTCATAAATATTAATTGTTTGATTCTCAGGTTTATGATCCATTACAATAATGTGGATAATCATGAGTGTAGGTCAATAAAAGTCAGTCTTTCATTGACCTACTCTCACGATTATCCACATTATATTTATAATACGAGGTCAAGATCAACAGAATGAAAAAAAATTGCAGCAAAATTGTTTAACGCGCCATCCACAGCGAACAACAGTAGATGTGTCACGTCCATCATACATGGACAACTTCCACAAGAAAAGTTCTTGTTTTGTCAACTTCTCGTTATGCTTCCCTTGGTGAGAGTTCGTTAATCATTTTACATGATACTTTGAATTTTGGAAACACATGAAAATTCTACTACATTGTCGCACTGTTGCAAAATGCTATCTTCATCTCTTATAACTATAACGGCTGTCCTAACAATTGTTGGCCCCCCTCGTATCTTCTAAAAGGTTCATGATCTCGAAGTTTATTTTGTGTATGTATTCCTTCTCTAAAATCTGAGTAAAAATACTGTTTAAAATGTCTTTAGAAATATATACCTTTTTCCCTATTTTCGGCGCATTTTTCAAGAACTACTCATACAGCTGGTAATATTGATAAGATTGTAATTAATACGCTTTCAGATGTGAAGGAAAATATATTACGTACGTGAGAGCTGCAGAAACATTTTATGAGCTCTTCAAGGTTTGTAATAAGAGTTTAAAAAACTTGGAAAAAACGCACCTAAAGCCACCGGTGGCTACATCGGCCGCTTCACCTTCAGCGCCAAGCAACACCAGTTAACGAGCTTTAACATGCGTCTTGCGCTCGGACGGTGTTTGGATCGCCCTCCGGATACTGGGAGGGGAAGCCATGATTCCGTACCTTGCGCGGTTAATGGACGTAACTATAAATAATAAAATGATTCCTCAAAATTGGAAGGAGGCAATTGTAGTACCGATTCACAAGGGAGGAGACAGAAGGGTTGTTAACAACTACAGACCTATTAGTTTGACATCAGTTGTATGTAAGCAGATGGAACACTTAATTGCAGAGTATATTAGAAAAGTTTGGAACAAAACTGATTGGCTATTTCAAAATCAACACGGTTTTCGTCCTGGGTATTCGTGCGACAGCCAGACTATTGCTTTATGTCAGGACATAGCAGATTCACTAGACAAAGGGAGCAGGGTCGATGCAATAATATTAGATTTTTCTAAGGCATTCGATCTTGTTCCACACGGTCTCTTAATTGCCAAATTGTCAGAAACGGGACTAGATAATCGAATAATCTTGTGGATAAAAGAATTTCTTTCGGGGCGCACTCAAACAGTCAGGATAGGCGATAAATATTCATCAAAAGTCGATGTAACTTCTGGGGTCCCCCAGGGGAGTGTGCTAGGGCCACTACTATTTTTAGCGTTCATTAATGACATTGCAACTGGAATAAAATCGGAAGTTAGACTTTTCGCCGATGATTGTATAATATATAGGAGTATTGGCTCATCTTCGGATGAAAATGTTTTACAGAACGATCTAAACTGTTTATGGAACTGGGCGTGCAAAAATAAGATGGAGTTAAATCCGGAAAAGAGTAAATTCATTTGTTTTACCAAGTGTCGTTCAAATGTACACTCCAATTATGAATTAGGAACCAACGTTATACCACGTGTAAAAAGCTGTAAGTATTTGGGTTTGGTCCTGAGAAGCGACTTGGATTGGTCGGATCATATTAACAATACGGTAAAAAAGTCCTGGAGAGCACTTCACTTTGTAATGCGTATCCTAAAAAATAGTAGTCCAAATGCCCGATCCCTAGCATATACTACACTTGTTCGTCCTATTTTAGAATACGGATCAGCATGCTGGGACCCGTACAGGAAAGGGCAAATTGAGGCGTTAGATAAAATTCAAAAACGGGCCGGTAAGTTTTCAAATCATGGGCGCATTGTTGATGAACGAGAAAAATGGGAGTCCTTATCTAAGAGAAGAGAACGGGCGCGTTTATGCGTAATGTACAAGACTTACAGAGGAGACACAGCATGGGCAGATATCGGTAAGAGATTGCATAAACCAGATTACAAAAGCAGAGGTGACCATCCGTGGAAAATACGATGTAGAAAGCAAAGAACTGATGTAGGTAAGTTCTCCTTTGTGAATCGCACTATAGTAGATTGGAACAAACTACCTGCAAAAGCACTGGAGGCTCTTCCTTCTAATGTAGGCAAATTTAAAAACATACTAAATTCTATTTAGATCACTATCAATACTGAGACAATTACCTTTATTATTATTATTATTATTATTATTATTATTATTATTATTATTATTGATATAAATTTCACCATTATTAACACTGCTTTTAGCTTTGGTATAATTCTTAATTTATTATTATTATTGTATATAGTTTTTGTTATTTTTATTATTATTACATATTAGCGTTATACAGTGAAGTGAAGTGAAGTGTAGTGTAGTGAAAGGGAAGGGAGTGTAGTGTAGTGAAGGGGAGTGCAGTGTAGTGTAGTGAAGTGAAGTGAAGTGTTAGTGAAACTAGTAGTCAATTTAGAGATAACTAGAAATTAATTAGAACTAGGATATCCTCTAATTCTAATGGTAACTATAATTGTTAATAGTTTTTATTGTTCTAATTCTAATTGTCATGTTTGCCACCGAGCATTAGCTCAAAGCGAACTAATAAATCTATCTATCTATCTACTTTCGCGTGCAACATGTGTCGAGAGTGAAATGACATAGTGAGAGGTCAGATATTCCTTGCGGACATATTTACTCATCAGACAGTGCTGCCTAGGATTTTCCTATTTCGGTGTAGAGCAGTGGTGTCAAGGTGTCACTAGTGGCACTGGCACGCGTCGTGGCTCCGTAGCATGCCACGAGCTTCTCTGGCAACAAGCGTTGGGAAAGGGAACTATTAGTAACCGCGCCGTTTTACATTAGGGATGGCGTTGTCTCTGGTGGCGTGATGGGGCAGTTTCGTCGTGGCACTCGTGCCACAGACTCCTGTTCGTGACATCGACCTTGAAAACACTAGTGTAGAGTGTGATTTCGTTGACGATTGAACAACTTGCAAGGAACGGTCTGTACACCATCGCGCGCGTATTGCGAGAAACAAACTCCACAGCACCAGCAAAATATCAGAAGAATTTTGTATATTCTGATATTTTACCGATATTTCCGCTTTTAATTTGTCAAATATATTATATATTTATTGATATTACGTATTACGTATATGTATTTTATTTTTAGGCGTATTTAGAAATAATATTGCTCGTTTTGGGTGAAATAATATCATCAAAAACCACAGCAAACATCACCACTCGCGCAGAATTGTTACACCAATTGACGTGCGCGGTGCAGAGTAAATGTACCAATGCACTATATTGCCGAAGCACTGAATTTTGCATAATTTTGAAACTATTTAAAATAATATTAATTTACAGAATAGATGAAGAATGTGTTTACCTTGTCCATCTTCATAAATATAATATCATTTAATTATTTTGCACAAAAGATCCACATTTTTTCAGTATATTTGTTTTAATTTATCACACCTTGTTTCACGTACTCGTACCACATGACTGACAAAGTGGGCTCGAGATAAGCGTCCGTCCCTGCGATCGACCCAGGAATCGACTTGGTGGGCAGTGGAGTACAAGCCGTGGCTCGTTGGTGGCTCGCATGAATACACCGTCGTGACAAAAACGACAATGAAACGAACAGATAATGGTCTATACTCTAACGAAAGGCGGCGAGAAGGTCGTGATCGCGAGTCATGCGAGCTCCCGTCGCGAGAAAAGCCCCGGGATGCGCGGATTACGCGACGAAGAGACTTCGTAAATTACTCGTACTTTTACAACGGATTTCATTTAACAAAAAATCTAGCATTAATAGTATATAAAATTTTATTGTAGTTTTTAGTAGAGTTTTAGTGTTTTCAAAAATACCGAGAGTGGTCCCAAAAAGAAACCATACATGTTTAAAAAATAAACATGTAATTTTCTATCCAAGGAAGAATGTAAACAAAAAAATTCCAGCCGCTTTCAAAAATATAATTGTTTAAAATTTGCCAACAAAATTGAGAGGAAACATATCATACTTTCGAAAACTTATAAGGAACCGTACTTAAAGATCTGTATTTGAAAACATATTTTATTAAGAAAAAATCTCTATTTTCAATACTGAAGTTGCAGGAAGACACCGGAAACATTTTCAACTTTTGCAATTTTCGAAACTAGAGATTTCAAGGCAAATGAGACCTGTGCAATTTTTTTGCTCCTTTTCCGCTATCCGAAGACAAAGTTTAATTAAAACATTTGCATCCATTTTTGATGAAAGTTTTAAAATGTTGTTGGGGCTTAATGTAAGGTATCCCCAAAACCAAAACAACTGTTTCAAACTTCGAGAGCGTTGAATCGATCGGGAATATCAATTTTGGAGAAATCGTGTTAACGGGTTAGGCGCTAGGGTTCACCTTAGACGGACATTTTTCGGTACCAACGACTCACCAAATGGTCCAAAACGCTATAGGGCCTCTAGACGGAGTGGGAGAGGGCCAATTCTTTGAAAGAGGTCCGTTGATGTGCGTAGCACAAAGCGAGCTCGAGGTTGGCTCTCACGGTGTCCTAGTCGGCAACATGTGTGAATGTCCTCTGCATCGTTGGGTCTGAAGCTGCAAGCTCGAGGAGAATGTTCACCACCACGAGTATTTTTCTTTATCACGTACCTACAAAAAGATTCTGGGGATTCTGGCTTCAGAACGTTTTAGAAGAAGTAATGTGTGATACATAGAAACAAGATTAATCCACTTTTTCGATAAAGCACTTAAATATTTTCTCTTTTCTGTGACGGATCATTTAGAACCATCATAAGGGATCCAAAAACATCGAAAATATTAAGTTCAATTACGCAAATGGTGAGAAAGTGACAAACGAGCAATGTAAAGGGACAAATCAATGGTGATTTTTGATAAAAGAAATAGAAGAGACGAAGGTAGGCAATGACAAGTAAAATAAAATGACATATTGACAAATACATAAGACAAATTAAGAGCAACTCTTCTTGACCGATGACCTTGCTTCCCCTTCTCTAGCACAATAAATAGTTGAAGGCAAAAGCTCGCAGTGAGCACTGATGACATTACAAACACATCTTCAATGGCGCGAGATAGAAACTATTTTCTGTTGGAGACGAGAACTTCTGTCCATGATTTTCGCCAAAAAATCTAAAGAAATAGCCGAAATATGTGAAGATCCATCACAGAAAATACCTCAAACTCCTGAGAAAGACAGAACACAAATACTGAGAAAGTTGCGAAGATATGATTGATTATCCAGAGATTGACATTCCTTCATTAAATTTAGTGGCCGATTTAGTAACTAATACTTCCACTCTACCCACATTTCTTCAATCCATCAGTCAAGAAAAGTTACGCGAGTAATATTTTATCAATAGGATACGTATGAATGATTTCTGCTTTTGTACAACACAATTTATCCACTTTCATTACAAGGGCCCGTCAATAAACTTTTTATGACGAAAATTCACCGCTTTTCCCCGCAGCATGACAATACTTTTTGCATCTGCGTAAGCAATAGGAGGGAAAGTAACTAAAGTCCGTTCTCTCTAACTTTACTCAGCACGTAAACAAATGCACGTGATCGTCACTTGTTCTCATTGGCTGACGGACACCATACTCCCCTTCAGGGCGTGGTGCGCTATAGGAATTAGGTTCCTTTCAAAATCAATTTATTTTCTGACTCTCTACACAAACAGTTGAAATAGTTTTCTCCTTTGCCTTGAAGTAAAATCAGACACCGAGCGTGACCTTAACTGCGAACCTTCAGCTGCCAACGGACCTCTTAGATATAACGTTCGTTCGCCAGGCCGTCGGCGCCGCTCCTGCCAAATTTTATCACTAGCAGTTCTGTTCTCGAATAAGAAAGTTTTAAAAGAATGCTGTATTTTTGTTTGGTTAGTGAACGGTGTGTTTGATCATTGCGTTGATTTTTGTTTCCACATCGAACACAATAAGTGAAGCAGTTCCCGACATAATCATGTTTGAAACATTAGCAGGGAAAACCCCTCAGAAGTGGTGAGAAGATGTGTTTCAATAATTAGCGACTAAAAATCCGTTAATGACTTTGTGACAGGTGGGAGAAATGACTGCTGAATTGTAGGTGCCGGTGCCAGAAGTGTTTGAAAACTGTAATGAATTAAGTCATTGTAAAGGTAACTTCTCCACGTAAAAAGAGATCTAGAGCAAAACAGGTGGAGGGCAAGTGCGATGAATTTGTTAATCTGCCATTCGTATTCATGTGCACATTTTTTCGTAGAAACGAATTTCTAACATAAAATAAAATTCTTGATGTGGTTAAAGAAGGTTAGCGACTGCGTTACTGGAAGTGCGAAATTTGAAACTCTTTTTCCCGGAAATTTTTTGAATTTTCGAAAAACTTCATTGGAAGCCATTTTATGCACTTATACTCACAAATTCAATAGCGTTTACAAATTGCAGGAAATGTGCATTTTAGAGGTATGAGAGAACTTTCAAAATAATTAAATTTTTGTAATTTTTGAAAAAACAACAGAATAGAGCAATATGGCTATAGAGTTAATGTCATCACATAGAACACATTTAGCACTATCCCTACCAAAAGTTTAAAGAAAAAAATTGTAGCCGTTTTTGAAAAAATCTTGTTTTTGTAATTTTTTAAAATTGCACATATTGCACGCAATATTGCGCGAAAACTACTAAAATTTTCAAGAAAATGTACATGTTCTTAATGAAACAACTCACTTTAGATAACAATTTTTATTTGAAAGAAAAATCTCTATCTTCAATTTTGTAGTTCTAGGAAGAACTACAAAATTGAAATATGAAAATTCAATTATGAAAATTGAAATATGAAAATTGAAAAAAATTCAAACTTATGCAAGTTTCGAAACTTTAGAGTTAAGCGTGAAAATCGGACTTATACCACCTTAATAAGTGTATTTTAATCTATTCTTACGAAATATAAAGAAAAAATATGGAGCCGTTTTTGACAAAAAAATTTGAAAATGTCCGGGATGCTTCATGTAAAGTACCCTCAAATTTTAAAGAAACTTTTTCAAAATCGAGGCGCCTCGCGTGGACGCAGATCGACCGTCGAATATCCATTTTGGAAGAAATCCCACGTATGATTTACGCGCTAGTGTTGTTCACTGACTGACAGACGGACAGAACGACTGACGAACAGACGGATGGACGTGTTGAAATGACCCACTTTTTCGGTATCAGGGGACCCCGAAACGTGTATTTCCGTTGAAATCTCGAATTCGATTTTCCGCAGCATTACATAACTTCCCCTATACTACGTACATTACTCCGTATATACGTACGTATACGGGAAAGTAAAAGTAGTAAAAACCCCGCACCAGATCTGGATAATATTCCTAATATAATATAATAATTCCTAATATAATGGATAATATTCCTAATTCTTGAAGAGTATTTTTAAATGTGCCGTAGACTACCTCTTAAAACTTTATAATGGCATATGGATCTCTCAATCCTTCCCTGAGCAAATGAGTGAAGCTCTAAAACCAATAATTTTAGACCTAAATCATTGACGTGAACTCTTTGCAAATTACTAGAAACTAGTGGTGCTACAGAATGGCACAGACTTTCCCGAATTAATTTGCTATTTCCTTGCGTCTCGGCTAACTATTTAGAATTGCCACATTCTCGTGCCAGCTGTCATTTATAGCCGCTAAAAGTAAATTTTTTGACATTTTATTAATTTTTAGCTTTCATAACCGTAAAACAGAAATATTAATTTTAGAAGATTAAAGAACAGTAAAACCTCATTCAAAATGTCAATTTTCTTTGTAGAATTTGTAGCCGTATTTAAATAATTGGCGTTTAAATGCTACTAAAAATGCGAAATTTTAAGTTCTTTTTCACAGAAAATGTTTGAATTTTCGAAACATTTCATTTTAATTCATTTGAAACATTTACAATTACAGTAGTCTTTACAAATTGCTGGTAATGTGCATAATAAAGATGTGAGAGATCTTTTAAAAAAATACATTTGAGTAATTTTTGCAAAATAAAAAATACCCCAAATTTAACTTTACGTCTTCTTAAAAAGTGCAATTAGCACTATAAGTTCGAAAAGTTTGAAGAAAAAATTTGGAGCCATTTATGAGAAAATAGCTTTTGAGCGGTTCTGAAAATGCGGAATTTTGACCTAGTATTCACAGAAAATGGTTGAGTTCTCGAGAAACTTTACTTGACATTATTTAAAGCACGTGTATTCATTAATATAATAATGTCAACAAATCGCTGCTAAAGTAAATATTAACAATGCGAGAGAAAGACAAAAAAATTACATTTTGGCAATTTTTGAAAAAACAAAATAATAGAGCAATATGATAATAATGTCATCTCGTAGAGTACATTTAGCACTATTCCCACCAAAAGTTTAAAGAACAAATTTGCGGCCGTTTTTTAGAAAATCTTGTTTTTTGTAATTTTTTAAAATTGCAAATATTTCATGGTATATTGCCAGAAAACTACTAAAATTTTCAAGAAAACGTGCCTGTCCTTAATGAAAGAACCCACTTTGGAGAAGAAATTTCATTTGAAGGAGAAATCTCTGTTTTCAATTTTGTGGTTGTGAGAAGACGCCAAAAGAAATTCAAACTTTTGGAATTATCGAATATTCAGAGTTAATCCTGAAAATCGGACCTATGCTACCTTAATAATTGTATTTTATTCTATTCTTTCAACAAATTTAAAGAAAAAATTTGGAGCCTTTGTTTTAATTTTGAAAATGTACGGGGTCTTCATGAAAAGTTCCCCCAAATTTTGAAGAATGTTTTTCAAAATCGCAACGCCTCGAGTGGAACCAGATCAAGTGGGGAATATTGATTTTGGAAGATATCTTATTTATGGTTTAGGCGCTAGTGTTATTCACAGACTGACGGACGGACGGACAGACAGACGGACTGGCGTTTTGAAAATAACCACTTTTTCGGTATCAAAGGACCCCAAAACGTGTATTTCCGTTGATATCGCGAAATCGATTTTCCGCAGCATTACATAACATTCCCTATACTACGTATATTACTTCGTATATATGTAGTACGTCTACGAGAAAGTAAAAATGGTTGACAATCGTCTTAGATAGCTCGTAGAAACAAGAAACTTCCTAACAGATCTACCGGGGAATATAGATTTTGGAAAAGATCCTAAATATGGTTTAGGCGATAATAGTGTTCGCATACGGACGAACATTTTGAAAATAAAATACTTTTTCGGTATGACGGGACTCCAAATGTTGTATTTCCGTTGAAATCTCGAAATCGATTTTCCGCAACATTTCATAACTTTCTCGTATATTACTCTCTACACGAGAACTACGTATATTACTCCCTTTACGAGAATGCAAAAATCGAATCTTTAAAGAATATCATAAACACTATTATAAAAAGTCGAGTATTTTCACGTAATTTCAGCTTGATGTTAATCCAATTTTTTCTTGAAATTTCTTCCCCAAATAGAACAAGGGACTTTTGAAAGAATGGCTCAGGTCTAATTTTTGTTGAACTCTCTGAATTTTTGAAAACTGCAAAGTTCAAAATACTGCTAAAAAGTTTGTCTTGTAACACAATACGGTTAAAATGCCATTCACGTCGTTAAAATTTACATTACGCGTATTTTTATACATTATTGCATGTCGGAGCACACTACATAATAATATAACAAATAATATTAATTATAATATTTCTGGGGGGACAGCGGAGCGAATACGGCTCCTTAAAATTGTAAGAAAGCACGTCTGTAAAATAATTGAGCAGTAACATTTATCAGCTTCATTCCGGCACAAAGCGAAAACAACAATCAAACAGCGAGCGCTTCCGAGAAATCGTAATCGCTGTCATATAAAATTACAAAATCAAATCAAATCAATAATGCGTTTAAAACAAATTCACCAAATTCAAAATCTCAATCAAAACATTTGCTAAATTTATAAAACTCAAACGTTTTCATTTTAATCATTAGAGCTCAATTTCCAATGTCACTCGCTCATTGGCTGCGAGTTTTTCTCCGTGCGTCACCCGACGCATCCGGAGTTCAGTCTTGTGTGAGCCTCCTGGCAGTATGCGCGCTGAATGCAATGCTCGCGGAACGCTGTTTTCCCACATGTGCTACAGGTTTAGTTTAAGGCCTAGTTTGTGCAACGCTCGCCGAGTGTCGTTTTCGAAGTACGCTACATGTTCAGTTCAAGGTGCAGCGCTTAGCAACCGTAAGCTGCAACAATCTGCACTACGAGCCTCTCCCTTGTGTCGCCTAACGCGAGGGGAATGCAACACCACTGCCTGAAATGCTGCCTGTGCCACGTGTTGTGTGATGATCCAGCAACGCTGGTTTGAATTGCCGTCTAACCATGTGTAATGAGTCTGAAGAAAGTGCCTGCATGTCTAACTGTTGATCAAACACTGTACCTCTATTATGCTTTAATTTAATATATGTTTTTTATGTCAATTGTGAACTTACTTTCCTTAAACTATAATAGCAGCAATCTTACACAACAGATGCAACCTGTCCAAAGCTGGTCCTTCGAATACCTCTAAATAAGTTGAACTATTGAAGGTGTTGGGGGAAGGAGAACAGGATATTCCCGGATATACAAAAAAAGGGGTCCGCTGCTCTCTCTCTCACAACCTCATTCCCCCACATTGCATTTGTGAACAAGTGCTTCACATAATTTCTGATAATGGTTCTCTACAATTCAAAAGTTGTCTGTGAAAATGAGCTTACATTTGTCCATTTTTTGAAACGACCAACCTTTTTTACACCTATCTCTCTGATATTCCCGACTTTACGTACTCAGAATTAGCCCTCTTTGCTGATGATACTGCATTCTTCATTAGTCATAAAAATTTAACAACTGCCAAAAATAGACTACAATCTGACCTCCTGCTTTATACAAATTGGACTTCTAAATCGCAAATTAAAATTAACATGAATCTTCACACTCTCTAAACCAATCACCCCTTCAGAAATATTAATTCTTAATCAGGCTACAGATCTGGATATCACCCAACACACCTACTAAATATCTTGGACTCCTCTTAGACACTAAACTTAAATGGAATGCCCATATTAAAAACATTATATATAAATCTAACACTAAAATTTATAAATTACACTCCCTCATTAATTATAAATCACTTATAAACATTCTCTCAGCAAAATTAATATATACCACAGTTATTCGTCCTACCCTTACTTATGCTTGCCCCATCTGGTCCAATACTGCCAAAACCCATTTTAATAATTTACAAATTCTCTAAAATAAATCCATCAGGAAAATATTTCACGCACCCTGGTATATTCCCAACTCCATAATGAACTGAAAATTGACACTATCTACTCCCTAATTCGTTCACAAGGACTTAAATTTTTCAACTCCTTGGATGACTTACAACAGACCCGCACTTTCAATTTAGGTCAAACATATCATTTTCCTCGACGTATACTATCAAAATTTCCTAAAGTTATAATTGCTACATTTACAATATATTATCCTTCTATTCAAAATCTTATTTACAAAATTCTTTTTTTTTCATAGAATAACCTCTTTTCAAAAATTTAATTGTTAATAATTCCTACTACAGGTTCCTGTGAGTATCAAATCGCCAGTTATTTGTTTGTAATGTTCAAACCCTTAAAAGACAAACATGTCGAACAGGTATAAATAAATTTAAAAAAATATGTTTTAATTTTTTTAATACGTTTGCTAACATAGAAGCTTCAAAGTATCTCTGATCATGAATATTCAAAAAATATTTGGATTAATTCAAAAGTTATTGAATTAATATGAAATAAAATGGCGTATTTTCGAAAACGTTCAAACAAAAATTTTCAATAACGGAAGCAATTTTTCTCTGAAAAGTCTGTATTGGAAAAGATTTTAATTTTCTACGATGTATATATCTCTACGATAAAGGTATTGGGGTCCTGAAAACTAAAAAGTGCTGAATAATGTTCATGTTTCATAATCAAACACAGTATAAAATTATACAGGAACGAAATGTAAACCCTCACGTAAATTGAAGTGTTCTTTAAATAATGTATCAACACATCTGAAAAGTTTGTAAATATTAAGGAAAAATTTCATTTTTGTATCTTAGCACTTATGAATAGGGAGGTGGAATGTCGAAGGTGCCAAGTCTCGGATACCTCCTAATAAATTGTTGAACCTCCTTTTTCCCAACGAACTGCTGCAACTCGAGGTTGCATGGTCTCAACACATCGTTTTAAGTCCCCTGCAGAAATTTTGAGACATACTGCCTCCATAGCCGTCTATAATTGCGGAAGTGTTGCCGATGTAGGATTTTCGTGCGCGAACTGACCTCTCTCTTTTACGTCCCATGAATGTTCAATGGGAGTGGCCAAATAATTCGCTTAAATTGTCCAGAATGTTTTTCAAACCAATCGCGAACTATTATGACCCGGTGACATGGCGCATTGCCATCCATGAAAGATCCAGCGCTGTTTGGGAACATGAAGTCTATGAATTGTTGCACATGATCTCCTAGTAGCTGAACATTCCATTCCCAGTCAATAATCAGTTCTGTTCGGTCAGAGCACCCGGTCCATTCCATGTAAAAGCAGCCCACACCATTATGGAGCCACCACCAGCTTGCACAGTGCGTTGTCTTATTGCCTGAACAGTGCGACAACTTGAGTCCATGGTTTCGTGAGGTATTCGCCACACTAGAACCCTACCATCAGCTCTTACCAACTGAAATCTACACTCATCTGTCCAAGTCACGGTTTTCCAGTTGTGTAGGGTCCAGTCGATAAGGGAATGAAACAGAGGCTCTGTAGGCGATGTGGTGTGCTACAAAAGACACTCCAGTCGGTCTTCTGCTTCCACTGCCCATTAAAGACAAAAATTTCGCCTGTCCTGGCGGATACGTTCGTCGTACGTACCACATTGACGTCTGCTGTTATTTAACGCAGTGTTGATTATCCGTTAGCACCAACTCTATGCAACTGCAGCTACTCTCGGTCATTAAGTGCATACCGTCGGCCACTGCGTTCTCTGTGATGAGAGGTGATGCTTGACATTAGGTATTCTTGTCGAACTCTTGGTATTCTACATCTCAGAATACTGAATTCCCTAATGATTTCCGAAATGGAATGTCCTATGCGTCTAAATCCAATTACCATTTCGCGTTCAAAGTCAGTTAATTCATGCCGTGCGGGCACAATCACGTTAGAAACCGTTTTACTTATGAATCACTTAAGAATATTAAAGCTCTGCTAATGCATTGCCCTTTTGACTCCTTTTTAATGTGATACTACTGCCATCCATACATTTGCTTATAGTCTTAATTTACTCATTCCTACAAGAAAATCCCAACAAAACGTCGTATATACGTACGTATACAGAAAGTAATAGGATCCTGGCCTGGACACACCGATAGTTGGCGTAAGTCGGTTTAATCCGTCCGAAAAATGCCAATTACATTTCATTCAGTATTTAATGAGTACATTTAATTATTCATTTATTATATGTTTAGTATTATCTACTTAGATGTATACAATGTTGCGAAGTAATCAGATACGGAGAATAATTTACTAATTTCTGTGATCAAAACCCAACAAAACGAAGAGGAGAAGATGAGAATATATTAGTGCTGCTGGACAAGATGCATTTAGAGTATCTGTGTATTTCAAAATCGCTGGTCACGCTCAAAAACTCGTTTCAGAAGTTGTCGGTCCCTACAAGTTGCCATTAAAGTCGCTGTTTTTCGCATTAGTTCAACCCACTCTGTCGGTTCGGCCCACGCTTTTTGACCCACCTAATGTTTCCATCACTATGGCGGCCATTTTGTTTCTACAGTAGGAATAGGTATTAATCGCACAACTTTTCTTGACCGATGGATTGAAGAAATGCGGGTGCACTGGGAGTATTAGTTACAAAGTCGGCCACTACAGTATTTTAAGTAATGCCAACCTCTGGAAAATCAAAATTAATCCTGCTATTTGTACGACCATGTCATCGCTCTGAGTGGGCCACAGCAGGGACACTAGGTGAATTACGTATACGCAGAAGCTCCATCTAAATTATGACTCACAGGAAACAACAAAACCTTGTTTCCCTTTTCTACTTCACAAGCATTCACGACTTTTTTGATAATTTTGCGTTCGCCGCTAGTATACATCCTCTTTTTTTAAAGTTTAAGAGTCTCTCTCGAAGAACCTGAGCCTGCCTGAGCCATTTCTTTAGATATTGATAATAAACCTGAACAGAAGTTCTCGACTATGACAGCCATTTGACCAGGGATTGCTCGGTTGCACGATTGCACAACCCCAGATAATCGAATAAGATCTCATAATATCTTAAGAATATCTATTTTCCTTTTAATGGCATTCAATATTCAATATATTACAGCAATAACGATGTATAAGAAATCATTTTGTAACCAAAGAGCGTCAAACTGGCGCTCTCTCCGGTGCCTGGTGCCTCGCCGGGTATTGCACCATGCTTTTGGCTCTTGGCTGTACTACTGGGTTTACTGCATTTACTCTTTGTCCCTTCGATTTAACACGGGCAGCATGGGCCTTTTGGTTCTGCAACCAGACGGGCAGCTCTGCCTAGCGCTGCGCGGAGATCGAGGTACTCTCAGGGGAATCCCAATATTCTGTCTTCCTTGACTAATTTTGTGAATTTCGCTTGTTATTGAAAGTACACAAGTTCAATTATTGACAGTATTTAATGCATTATTTATTATGTTTTGAGAATTTGTTTTCATTTCATATTAGATTGATTGTTTTAAAATGTACCCTTGATGAATTCTTTGTGTAAAGTTGGCTGTTCTGGAAGGAAGTCCCTTTCTCGTTAGATGAATATTTCCGCTTGTAGTAGCCCGCAGTTACACGTGAAGAGCGCTGGTGAGAATATGAGCATGTGTTTGGAAGGATCTTTCTTACAAAATATACCATGGTAGTGGAATTTTCGAAATAAAATAATTTTATTTGTGGGAATCGTGCCTAAGCAATAGTGCTTGTTGTAATGTGCTGGAGCCGAACTTAAGTGCCCAATGGAAATCAAATCCAGAACCACATGCGCGAGAGGTGTATCTACCTACATGGACATGACGCATAAAACTATGTAAGTAATGCTTCAATATAGACCATTATTTTAGTTTCAATTAATTTGAATTGTTTACATTATTATATATTCGTATTTTGAATTTTGGAAATTACATTTCCGTCATTTGATAGAGGTGCAACCTACAGTCTGTTGGGATACCAGCCGTCATTGGTTTGACTATTTTGTTTCGCTCCAAGGAAGTTTTAATGCTTGAAATGTTGTCATCAATGCTCGCTGCGAAGTTTTGCCTTCAACTGTTTATTGCTCAAAGGAGGGAGAAGCAAGGTCGTCGGTCAAGAAACGTTGCGCGATTGATACTGATAGTATGCAGAGGGACTTGGTTATCATCTTCACCTTTTCAAGTGAATTTAAGAACGACATGAATTGTTGTGTGAAAATCGTATTAATTATTGTGATTTGTTACACGAATTCATCTAGTGGAAAGGTTATTACGCGTTGTGATACGTATTGTCAAAAATGCGAATTATGCCGTAGTTATACACAAATCCTGGAGTTTGGAGAGGAGGGATTTCACATGTATTGCAAGAAACCATGTGATTTATGTGGTACTGAATACGATTGTGGATACATTAAAAACAAGATCTGATGTATCACTAACGAGCTTCAAGCAATTTTTCACAGTACCAATAATTTGTGTTACTTAAATGGAAATTTAATAATTTAAGCATTCAATTTACAGGATTATTGACTACACCACTAAATGAGTGGTAAATTTTAGGGGATTTTTACCACATGGAGACGAGCAATCTGATTTGGAGGCCTATACAAGCAGTCTGATTAACTGAGAGTAATCAAAACGTAAAAGTGAGATATTCTAAAATTGTTCCGACAGATGTATTTCAGAAATTTCTTTGTATTTCATTTTCACAGCTATTCTTTCAACATTCCTTCGTCAAAAATACTTAACATTTTAAGCTTCACGAGGTGGAATTATTATTATTATTATTATTTGTATAATTGAATAAAGTTTCTTTCAATACTGTAAATAGTAGATTATTTCTTTACAGAATAAGTTAATGCCATTATGTTGTCAATACAAACAGGATATTTTACAGTATCTCTCTACATCAAAGCATATATCAAGCACGAGAAAAGAAAATAAACAGAAAGAATATTTATTTATTCATCTGTAATATACAATAAAAAAATACTGCCGAAGATAAGACAGTTTGTACCAGAGATATGTCATGTTCAGAATCTCATGGATTTCAATTCGTGTAATATCAACTCCCTGAAAGACAAAATGACAAATAAAAGTAAATAAATACGACTCACACATTTTTGGTCAGTCCTCTTTTATCATTATTATTGGATTAAAGTATTATAATGCTACAGATAATATATTTCACTTTCTGGATTCATTATCTACAAAGCAAAAGAAAATACTGGTGGGAATCTGCTATCGAAAAGTGGCTAAATCTTGTCTTATTTACAGTAAATTACTTCCTCTAACTTGTTGAGTAGTCGTAATCCACATTTGCGGGTCCTTGATACTAAAAACTTGATTGATGGCAAAACTGCCCGTCTGTTGTCAACGCCAGCGCCTACAACGAACGGACGATATTCTCTTAAATTGATATTCCCCGATCGATACGGACGAACTCGAGGCCCTGTGAATTTGAAATGGCCCTGATGGTGTTGAGGATACTTCGCGTTAAGTCTCAACATTTTCTAAATGTTCTCAAAATCAGCATAAGTTTTTTGCTAAAGTTAATGTGGATGAAAAAATACTGCGGTATTATATTTGCTTGACATATTCTTAACCCTAGAGAGGTGGCGGTTGCTGGAGATAGGTTAGAGGTGGCGCGGGGTCCTTTCAGACCCCTTTAAGTTATTTCTTTATAATATTATATTTAGCAACAAATAAGTGTGAAGTCGGTTATTTTAATAATGATCAATCATTTATAAGATAGAATTTACATAATGCACTATTATAAACAAACATGCAAGTGAGGAATTGAAAAAATATAAGGAGGAAATTATCATTTATCTTTAATTTTATATAGTGACCTCATTTACATTTTCCTGAATATTTCAATGACAAAGGTATCAGAAAATTCAGTAAGTTTCGTTTTCTAACATTCCCACACGAAAATAAGTAAACAATGAATTGAAAATGTTGTAAGTCAAACAACTTAACTCAGGAAAAGTACGAAATTTATTATGTTTGTGTTGATGTCACAAATATAATGAATTATTGCATCTAAAATTTGGAAAGGAACATTCTGCATGTCAACAATTTATTACTCTTCTCACTGAAGAGTGAGAGGCCATTTCAATTTCAAATTGTTTACACAAAAAATCGCGATAATCTTTACAAACGTGTTTTCTGCATTAAGCACAAAAAGTTTAGTTTTCCTCAAATTATTCAAAATGTCAAATAAATAAACAATACACTTCACGCTGATACATTCTATCAATATCCCGGCACGACTGAAGCACTGCTGCAAGCTCTTCGCACTGCCGACGGAAGTGGTGGCGCGGGGTCAGACATCATTTTGCTCGACGGATCGACTGTTATCGCTCTTCCAGGAACCCCTCGCGCTGTCGCGAAGTGCTTATATCTTTCAAACAAAAGCTAAAGAATGTGGTGAAAGGTATGTGAAATGTAAAGCTTCTGACTCGCAAAATTAGGCAACTGCAGCTAAGCAAAGATGCGCGGGGTCACATGGGACTCCGCGTCACCTCTCTCGGGTTAAAGCCAATTTACCATTGTCAGAGGCTTTAAATTAATTTACGTCTAATTTTGCTTAATAATTGTTTAATTATTTTTATTGCTGTGGTTAAAAATATAAAATCTTTAAAAAATCGAAATGATACCTCATTGTCAGGGAAAGGCGGAAGAATGGAGTAAAATCACTCTTTGAATGAAAAACCACTTTCGGTTTCAGATAAGCCCAGAACAACCCCTTCGAGAGCACGTAGCAATAAGCTTAACGTAATATTTTAAACAGGTTTGTGCATTTTTTTCAGTTCCGCAAGCTACCTGAGTTTCTCAATTCCCCTAACGACCAGAGCGATAATAGAAAAGACAGGTAGTCTTTATCCTCTTCAAAAAATTATCGAGTTAAGATGACCTTCAAATCCTAGGTACGAAACCATATAAGCCCTGTGACTCAGCGGAAAAGAATTAGAGTGACACCATGGGGCTCTGGAAACTGGGATTCGTCTGCCTTCTCTTTGGCGTTGTGTGCGCGCAAGATTCTGAAACAGGCAAAAGCAATAATATTGCACTTGGTGAGTTTCATAAAGATTTCACAAAAATACTTATTTTTTGAAAGTTTATTCTCTTTCTAAGAAGTAATGTTGTCTTGTTTTAAAATATTCATTACTTTCGTACATGTTGCTCTTTTGTTGCTGTTTTCCTTTGCTTTACAATTTAGATAATATATTTGTAAATATAAGCTAATGCTATGAAGCCTAACGCGCACTGTATGCGCAAACTAAAATTAAGACTTCGCATGTAATTCAGGTTCAGAAATTAAGCAGAACAGGTCTAAGAAATTATGACTCATCTAAATTATGCCTATTCATGGAGTACCGCTACGGAGTTACATGAGTTTTAAAAGAAATCAGTCAGCTAGCAATTTTTTTACAATATACAACAAAATTTCGCGACGATTCGACATGACATAGCCAAATTCGGTCCCACTCCTTCAGAACATTTTATATTTCTATCCTATACAGTAATCCTTTTCTCTGCATCTGATTATCGCATACTGACTGTCGCATTTTCAACAACATTTCTTGTTTCTTGTTACTGATTGAATTGCTACAATTTCGAACCGTTATCAAGCAACACTCCCTCTACGAATCTAATATTTGCAATATACAATGTCTACTCATATTCTCGTTACATTTGCCTTCTCATGGTTCTTATTATATTTTCCAAGATGCCTTTATCATTTTGTTCCACAAATCTCCTTAACAATACTCATTTCCGGCGTGGTCTGAAAATATTAAATATTATACCAGATATAAAATTTTAAAAAAATATATTAATGAGCAGCGATTTGTTGACAATATTATATTAATGAATACACGTGCTTTAAATAATGTCAAGTAAAGTTTGTCTAAAACTCAACAGTTTTTCTGTCAAAACTAGCTCAAAATTCGGCATTTTCAGAAACTCAAACGTCATTTTCTTCAAAATGGCTCCAATTTTTTTCTTCAAACTTTTCGAATGCATAGTAATAATAGCACTTTTTAATATGACATAAAAGTTCATTTGTGGTATTTTTTTTTCAAAAATTACACCAATGTAATTTGTTTTGAAATATTTCTCACACCGTTAATATGCACATTTCCAGCAATTTGTAAATACTATTGTATTCGTGAGTTAATGTGCTTTAAATGACTTTAAATTAAGTTTTGCGAAATCACAAGACATTCCTTGAAAAAGAGCTTCAATTTTCGCATTTACAGTAGTGCTTATACGCCGTTTTCGTAAATACGGCTCCATATTTTTCAAAGAAAATTGGCGTTAAGGGGAAGGTTTTACTGTTCTTTAATATTTTAAAAATAATATTTCCGTTCTACTATTAGAAAAACCGAAAACGTAAGAAGATGTTTTAAAAAAAAGTAATTTGGGCGGCAAATGATGGTAGCTGGCAAGAGTATGTGTCAAGTCCGAATAGCTAGCCGAGACCAAAGGAAATAGAAAACTAATACGGGAAGGTCTGTGTCATTCTGTAGCACCACTAGTTCAGTTTTTTACACGAATTTTCATACGTTTACATTTCTTTCTCAATTTGGGGTACTTACTAGATATTGAGAATCACCCTAATTATTTCTCTATTTAGTATTTAAATGTATTTAATTTCAGCAACTAGTTCTTCCCGCGATTCGTAGAAAATTTATTTTTATACCATAACATACATATGAAGAATTTTGGAATCACCTGTACAATGTGATCTCAAATATCGATCGTAAAATCCGTCTTTACTGGAACGGAGCTGTAACTTCCCACTTACGTCAGTATTGAGGCCTGTTAGTGATATACCAAAGATAATTAAGTTTAGTGCACATAGACAGGAGATATATATGCAATATTCTTCCCCAAAATCGATCTGTATATATGGATTTATGTCCAGATAGATGGATAGATCATTAATATATTTACATTTTTCGGGGTACTTTGCATGCAGCCCCTATGACATTTTACATATTCTCTGGAAAATATCTGGACTTTTTTCTTGAAATGTTTTGATCAGACACAAGGATATCTATTTATATTTTGGTATATTTTCGATTTTCATTAAAATCTCAGGCATTTAGAAAATTGCAAGTGTCTTTATATTTAAAATACTAAGGGTTTTCATTTAGATAGAAGTTCAGCAAATTTCGCAAATTGCGCTTAACTTGAAAGGTAGTGAACTTAAAATGATATACCTCTTTCTTTACTGGTTTTATAGTATAAACATTAAACTTGTATACAATCTTGCAATTAATAGAGTGAAAGCTTAGCTGCCGTCTTTATTGTGTGTTATGTTATTGTGTGAGTTGTAATTCATCTATTGAAATCATTCGATATTTCTTCAAGTGAGTGAAAGATTGTTTTTTGAGAAGATATATAGAGTTTTCTTAAGAGATTTTTTAATCCAAAGATTAAGTTCATGTGAACGCACGAGTTTCCAAAGAGTTTTTTTTTAATCTAAAGATTTGTAAGTTCATGTGAACAACCATTCTGACACACACGCAAAGTCTAACAACCATTCTGACACACGATTTTTTCCACAAAAAATGTTATAATTATGTAGTGCGTTACATTTTTAAGGTAGGATATCATTATCATATTTCCCACAACATATATGCACAGATCTTGGTAAATGAATTATAATTTTCATTACATTTTCAGAACGCTATCAAACTCTGGGTTCATAATGATTAGTAATTGTATTATTCCATAATATTTAATAAGTTTTCGAGACTTAATATTGAACGACATGCAGCAATCTTTTCGGTGTTTTCTATTTATCCTAGAGTTAAGATGTAGAATTTGCCTAACGGTACCACAGCCTCATCCCAAAAAATTCTAGAATGGAAATTCTTTCAAAAATGAAAAAATAAAATAATGTTTGAAGCTTACTTCAAAGTTGAAAGTGATTGGATGTAGGATTTGATAATTTTTTGTTTCATTACCCTCGTCATTGTTTTAATATCCAAATATGGAAGAGTTGCTGCTTCTATTCTCTCTTAAATTTCGAAGTAATTTCCATGTTTGAATCACATTCGAATGCCAGTTCCACCAGAGCTTGTTGATTTTAGAACGTCATTAACAGTTTTGACACAGAAGTTGCTCCAGGATGCAGTTTCACTTTTGTTATTTCATCATTACTGTCGAGGAGGTTTTTTACTGATGAGTTCCCGAAGCTCCTCTACAATGAGCTCATTATAATGAGAGTTGCACAGATCCTGAATGGCTTTTCTGTTCATTTGGCCAAAACCCTTACCTCCAATTTGTCGCAAATGAATTGAATTATTTTGCAATTGTGTTATTCTATAAATGTAAAATGACATTTTCATCTTTGAAAGTTTTGCAGAAAGTGATACTTTGAGCTCCGACGCCTGCTGAAGTCGTGTCCCAGACAACGCTTATAAAAGAAATGAAATGTGCTCGCTTTCAAAAAATGATTCGACTAAAATAACACTCGCGAATGTTGAGGTCTCGAATGTTAAAACCGGTGGCATTTCTCTAATCGCGAATGTTCGGAACTCGCGAATAGTAAATTCGCGGATGTTGAGCGATTACTATAATAGAATGGTCAAAAAGTTTTCATCCTGTAGATTACGGTGTGAGGAACGTTTCTTTGAGGCTTTTGACGTCCAAATTTTAGTTTTTAAGGCCCTAGAACGCTTCGTTTAGGAGTTCTGTAACGATGTAGATTCAAAAAAGCCTTAGTGAGTTGCAGGTTGCATTTTGCATAAGTATTTATTTATTTATTTATTTAATTACCCACAACAGGGCAAAGCCCCAATTACAGTAGGCATTACTAGGAAAAATATACAAAACATACACAATAATAAAAAAGAGTTTCAAATGATATAACAAAACTAAATTACAGAAGTCCAATTACAAGAATACATCATTTTGCAAAATTGATAAAACATAACACACCAGTAAGATAAACAAAAATGGAAACATATCTTCAAAACAGCCATTACAAAAAAGGAACAGAAATGAGTATAAAAAATGAAAATAATACAGAAATGGAAAACACATCTACAGAATAATCGGAACATAATAGCGAGCAATATTTAACACAATAAATCCACATTCAGTGATCATTCAATATTTCATTTAATTTCTCTTTATATTTTAGCAAAGAAAAACTAAAGTCTAAATCCCACACTCTACTGAATTCATTGAATTTTGAAGACATTCTCAAGAGTGGTGAATATTTGTGAGATGTTGTATTTGGTGTATTGATATATAATAATTCTCGTCCCTTAAATTTGATACTCGTGCGTTAAATGACAATTGTGACAGCAATTCACTGCTATCTGATAGACCATTAACTATTTTAAATAAGAACAATTGTTCAGCAAAGACTCTTCTATTGGCAAGAGTAGTTAGATTGAATTCTTTAACTAAAATAGTATAAGCAACTTCATAAGCAGATTGATGGAACTTTTTGTAGTATAAATACCTCGAGAATCGTTTTTGAATTTTTTCAATTTGGTTACTTAGTGATATGCAATGAGGAGACCAAATAACTGAAGCGTATTCCAATCTGGCGCGCACAAGACAATTAAAGAGGAGTATTAAACTTGAGGTGTTATTGAAATTTTTGGAATTTCGAATAATAAAGCCAAGATTTTTTAATGCATCATTAGTTATATTAAATATGTGTTTATGGTAAGTCAAATTATGTTGAATAGTAACACCTAAGTCTTTTACAAAATATACACGTTCTAATGATTCATTATTCATTGAGGAACTTGTTCTTAGATATGCTTTATTTCGTGTATAAGTAATGAAACATTTTTTAATATTAAAGTACAAATCATTCTCTACGCTCCATCGGTAGACGTTATTAATATCAGCTTGCAATTTGTTTGAATCATTTTCATTTTCAATTGATTTATAAATTTTCAAATCATCAGCAAAAAGTAAACATTTTGAATATTGAATTACATGAGGCAAATCATTGATATAAATTAGAAGTAATAGAGGTCCGAGATTTGAATCTTGAGGCACTCCAGAATCAGTTTTATAAAGGTACGATTTGTGTAGATGAAATTTAACATATTGCTCTCTATTTGTTAAATACGATTTCATTAAGTTCAACATTTGTTTTGAAAATCCGAAAAAAGAAAGTTTAGATAAAAGTTTTTTGTGATTAATCTTGTCAAAAGCTTTAGAAAAATCTGTGTAAATTGTATCAACCTGAACTCTACGGTCTAAATTGCTTGAATCATACTGAACAAAATTTACAAGATTTGTGGTAGTGGATCTACCAGTAATAAAACCATGTTGGTAATCAGATAAGTAGCATTTAACATGGTTAAAAATTTTAACATACATTATTTGTTCAAATACTTTAGCAGGAGAGGAATTTATTGAAATAGGTCTATAATTTTCAATTTTTACATTAGTACCAGATTTAAGTATTGGACATACACTAGTAAGTTTCCATTTCTTTGGAAATTTTCCAATTTTTAAAATCAGATTGTAAATAATGTGTAAGGGATATGATAACGCATCATAGCAGCCTTTCAATATAAACGGTGGTAAACCATCAGGACCGCTACACATTTTAGGTTTCAATTTTTTTATAGCAATTCGAATTTCATCAAATGTGATGTTGTTGATGTTAAATGTGTTACCAGTGCCCAAAAGAGAAGAATCAAGAATATGGTCATTGATTGCATCATGGGAAACATAAACTGATTTGAAAAAACTGGCAAAGCTATTAGCAATATCGTCATCACTATTTAACGGAATATTTTTAAAAGTCATAACATGAGATCTGCGAGAATTTTTAATCTTTTTCGATTTAATATAGTTCCAAAATAACTTAGGATTATGGATGAAACCTTTTTCAAGATTTTTAATATAATTTAGATAAGCGTCATTGATCATTGACTTCGTTATCCTTCTTAATTCTTTATATTTATGTAGATTGTGTGGAGAGAATTTTGATCTCTTGCGATAATACTCTTTAACTTTTAAATTTAGAATGATATCTTTTGTAAACCAAAGAGGATAATATTTTTTAGATGCGTGTTTAAACAAATCCTTTACATTTTTAACACTTATATGGAAACATCGGTCTGACAGGCACCAATTGAAATTGGTTTATGCAATAACGGGCGATATGATTGGGCGAGAGCTTTGACAGTCATCGTAGGTTTCTCCCTGCCCTTCTTCTATCACTCGGCCGAGTTTTGTTTAGTTCTGCTAAAGCGGTCGGCATTTAAGGGACATTTTTTTATATTGTGGTGGTCTGTTTTTCTCTTTCCGTATGTTTCGTAGCGCTATGCGAGACCGTTTGTTTCTCTTCAAAGTGGTCTGTGAGACGGGTGTTTCCATAAACGCTCTTGGGCGATTTATTCAAATATTTATTTAATATTTTTACTTTCAAAATATTGTGATGGATCGTCCAATTCCTTCGAACGATCCCAGCTCAAGAAGAAAATTTCGATTTCTACTCAAGCTACGCTTCGCAACGCAAACCTATTGAAGGGTCCATCTGCAATGTCCCTTTAGATAATTGATTTAATTTTGCAGAAGTTATTGTTGAACTGATGAAGAGAAAATTAACTTGTTGGGGCAGGATAAAAGGACAAAAAGATTCCTGATCAATTTCTTGCTAGCCCACAAAGGCCAGTTGGATCAAAGCTGTACGGATTTAGGGAACGGAGGAGGCTGTATGCATTTAGAGGAAATCTCAATGTTTTACAACAATTAAAAGGTGTTTCAATAATATCAATGTTTTTCATTTATTTTCATGTTTTTATAATATAAATTATAATTTAGAATTCTCTAAAGAAATAGAAGAATTGATTGAAACAGGTCTATAATTTATTTTACCTTTACATCCCACATTCAACGCCCAATAACAAATGGCGGTCTCTTAGACCGGTGTTTCTCTTTGCTTTATAAAAATCATATTTCCATTTAAGTGTTAAATTCAGAGTGTAATTTGTCACGTCTCTGTGAAAATCTCTTTCTTTAAAGACCTTATTCGTAAAGATTGGTTACGTGTAAGAGCCGCAAAGACAAGGCATACAACTGAAATAATATAAGAGACGATTGTAGATATTCAATTGTTGTCAAGCATTTTTTTTTAAAATCTGAATAACTGTTGAGTAGTATTACTAAGAGTAGGAAAAGTTTCGGTTTGACGCGCATTCCCTCTGTTAACAACGCTATCGCCTAAACTACGCGTAGGATTTTTTCCAAAATTAGTACCACCCGGTCGATCTGGCCTCATTCCAAGCACTGCGATCTTGAATAATATTCTTTAATTTTTGGGAGTACTTCACATTAAGCTTCTAGGACATTTTCAAAACTTTCTCGAAAATGGCTCCAAATTTTTCTTTAAATTACTTGGAAAAGTACAGAGACATACTTACAAAGGTAGCATAGATCCGAATTTCCCTACTAATTTTCGAAAATTGAAAAAGAAATGTTTTCGGCGTCTTCCTACAACTAATTGGAGCTAGAGATTTTCCCTTGAAACGAAATTTGTTTAATGTTATTAGTTCTTTTAATAAAATCACGTACATTTTTAAAAATTTTAGTAGTTTTTGCGCAATATTGCGTGAAATGTGGTGCAATATTGTGTGATATATGAGCAAAAGTTATATGTAATTAAAGTCAATAAACCACAATAAATAAATAGGTCATTCGAAATGTTCAACTTATGCCAAAAATCTGTATTCTGTATTTCTTCTGTATGAGCCGTTGAGAGCAAAAGTGGTGTAAGTCAAAGAACATACTTTCCAGAAAATTACTTGTAAATGAAAAACGCTGTAAAACTATAACGCTCGGAAAAAAATTACTTGAAGTGTTAAGAAGGTGTTAAGGTTATGAACGTGTGTTTTAACCTTCTACAGATATTTTGGACTGAAACATTGCTTATTAATTAAGTAATTAAATATTCCGTACACCACTTTTTGACACACCGTTTCTGAAAACTATTACTTATATTCAAATAAAAGCCACGCATATTTTTGGTCTGCGATTGTAACATGATGGAAAATAGAGTAAAATTAATGCGAAACATAAAAGGAAAATGTACTAAATGTATGTATGCACTATATTTTGATATTTTATACAATGTAAATATTAATTACTTAATTACGAAAAAATAAAAGAGATACGTTTTACATTAAGCCACTAATAATAAGCATTCTGGTGAAGAGTAAGTCAGCACTGCTCACTTTTTTTGGCAAGTTAGTTGCGGTAGCAGACTCCTCTTCACCTTGAATTTGTTCTAATAGTCCCATATCTTCATAAACTAGGAATTTTAGCGAGTTGAAGTAAATGTGGGACATTGTAGATGTGCATTGCAGAAATTGAATCATGTCTCTTTGCTACAATTACTGGCAGCAGTCATGCTTTTCTCTAAGGAACCGCATCCACTGCATTTGCAGCAAATTTACTTGGGCTCCTGCATTGTTAATCTTTTCCACAATTGCTTTTTCAAGCTGCAAAGTAGACTTAAAATCTGCTTGGGCCATTTCAC
The DNA here is from genome assembly GCA_031308135.1 of Acheta domesticus. Classification (NCBI taxonomy): domain Eukaryota; kingdom Metazoa; phylum Arthropoda; class Insecta; order Orthoptera; family Gryllidae; genus Acheta; species Acheta domesticus. The sequence continues at coordinate 204,716,748 of JAHLJT010009419.1, read as the reverse complement.
ATACTGTTCTTCTTTCGAACGGAAAGGATGGTATTCAGTGGGAACATAATGAATTTATTTTTGTCCAGACGCTCTATGTTTCCAAAATCGGAGTAATGTTTCATAAATCATTTAAGAAATTTGTTGTCAATGATGTTTAAATTATTGGCTTTGTCACGATTTTCACCCAAGGAAAAGCAATGTTTAAGTTGCGATTTTGTCCTCTCCACGTATCACTAAAAGCTAATAAATGTTTTTTCGGAGATGCTTATTCTGTGATGGACAGAGATTAACAAGAAGCTATTTCTTGGGAGCCCCTGGAAGCTCTTGTTTCGTCCCAACTCTGACACACCACAATTGAATACATCGGTATGAGAAACTTGTTGGCTACTTCTGCACTGTACTGGCCTCTAGCGAAGAAATACTGAAGTTTGATGCACACAATTTTAGCCCGTTATGTAACAATGTCAACTAGTGGTGCTACAGAATAGCACAGACTTTCCCGTTTTAGTTTTGTATTTCCTTTGGTCGGACTTGACACATACTCTTGCCAGATGCCATCAATCGCCGCCAAAACTACATTTTTTGACATTTTCTTAAATTTTATGTTTCCTAATAGTAGAACGGAAAAAGTATTTTAAAAATATTAAGGAACAGTAAAAGCTTTTCCTAAATGGCAATTTTCTTCGAACAATTTGAGGCCGTTTATAAAACAATTTGGTTTAAGCGACACTAAAAATATGAAAATTGAAGTTCTTTTTAACAGGAATCTTTAGTGATTTTGAAAACTTCATTAGAGGTCATTTAAAGCACTTTAACTCACTAATACAACAGTGTTTACAAATTTCTGGAAATGTGGGTATTAACTATGTAAGAGATCATTTGTGTCATTTATGAAAAAACAAAGAGACACCCCAAAATGAACTTAACGTCATATTAAAGAGTGTAATATGACATATTTGAAATAAAGTTATTCAAATTATCGTTTTCTATATTATCGCGGCAAAAAGTATTATTTTTCATGAAAAACATGAGGGTTCAGGGCAGGAATTTATAGCTAATCTACCTTTGAAAAGATATTTTATTATATAGGAGCGAATATTTTGTCAACAAAACTTGAAAAAAACGTTCTTTTCTGTATTCAAAATTCGACTAGAATATGGTTTAGGATAGAGATTACAAAATTATGAAAACGTGCACAAAATTCACTTCTCCCCATAGCTTGTCACACACAGTTTTTAACTTTGACGTAAATAAATAAATAATTTTCACTATCCGTTCGAAAAGTTTGGAGAAAAAATGTGGATCCATTTATAAGAAAATAGCGTTTGAGTGTTTCTAAAAATGCAGAATTTTGAGCTAGGTTTACAGAAAACTGTTACTTGATATTATTTACAGTAAATACACTCATTAATAAAATAGTCAACAAATCGCCGCTAATACAATTATTAACGACGTGAGAAACAAGTCAAAAAAATTACATTTTTGTAATTTTTGAAAAAAAAACAAAAATATAGAGCAATATGGCGTTTATGTCATCTCGTAGAATACATTAGGCTCTATCCTTACCAAAATTTTAAAGAAAATATTTGAGCTGTTTTTGAGAAAATCTTGTTTTTGTAATTTTTTTAAATTGCACATATGGTACGCAATATTTGCTTCTTCTATTTGGAAAAATTCCTACGTATGGTTTAGGCGCCAATGTTGTTCACATACACCGGACAGATGGACGGACGGACGTTTTTGGTTTTTCGGTGTGAAGGACGCACAAATCAGGGATTGTGGCTACACAATGTGTTATATGATTTTTGTCTTAATTTAGCAACTGGATTTATCCACTTTTTCATTATCACGGCGCGGCAACTAATTTTGTTCTGCCGAAAATTGGTTATTTTTTCGTGCAGTATTACATAACTTTCCCTATACTACGTATATTACTCCAAATATACGTACGTATACGGGAAAGTAAAAAGTAACATCTACCACGCATACCACTTTTGCTCTCAACGGCTCATATATTATTCTCGTATTTAATATAGTTGAATGTACCATTTTATTGAACTTAGTAACATTACCAGTTAGTGAATATAGTCTCCTTACCCTATCGCTATTCTGTCCATGTCACCACCCAACAATAGACATTCTTTTAAGTTCTTTGTAGGTCCAATAATTTTTAGACAGACACAGTTATAACAAATTTTTATTAAACAAATTTAAAAAATTGTTATAATTGTGTCTGCCTAAAAATTATTGCACCTACAAAGAACTTAAAATCATTTTAAAAATGCAGTCTTTGAAAAATTAAATTTGACATTACTCTCTGCAAAATAGACACTCTTGGAATAAGCCTACTGTCAAAGCTTGTATAGCAATGCCGCGTCAAAAATGATCTTAAAACACTGCTAATAGATAACTAACTCTAATACTAATAAGCGAATTAAATTACTAATACTCCACGATTAATAATATAAAGTCTATTAATATTAAATTAAAATTGAGAAGGGATTCTCAGGGTGTCAAACTGCATCGAAACACTTCTCAAATTACTTTTACAGACTGACACCGCTCCGTTTCAGAAAATTACCATTTCGATTATTTTTTTCAATTTCTGATAATGCAGAGAGTGCGCGGAAAAAGGGAACCGCGCCACTTTCTTTATCGTACTATTCTACACACGTAAACTAGTGGTGCTACAGAAAGGCACAAACTCTCCCGTATTAGTTTTTCTATATCCTTGAGTCTGCGCTACCTATTCGGAATTGTCACATACTCGTGCCGGCTATCATCTATCGCCCCATAAACTATATTTTTTTTTACATTTTCTTAATTTTTCGGTTTCCTAATGGTAGAACGGAAATGTCAATTTTCTTGGAATAAGTTGGAGCAGTTTTTAAGAAAATGGCGTTTAAACGCCAGTAAGAATGCAAAATTTGAAGCTCTTTCTCACAGAAAAGTTTTGAGATTTCGAAACATTTCATTTGAAGTCATTTGAAGCACATTAACTCACAAATAAAACAGTGTTTACAAATTGCTGTTACTGTCCATATTAACGGTGTGAGAGATCTTTAATAAAATAGATTTGTGTAATTTTTGAAAAAACAAAAAATACACCAAAATGAATTTTACGTCATATTAAAGATAGCAATTTGCATTATCTGTTTCAAAAGTTTGAAAAAATTGGTTGGTTGGGATTTGATTTTCTGTATCAAGTACCCACAGAACAAGGATTTCGGCTACACCACGAGTTAGGGGATTTTTTTTCTTAATTTAACAACTGGATTTAACCACTTCTTCATTACCGCGGCCCGTCAACGAATTTTTTCCGGCAAAAATTCACCATATATGTAATATACGGGAAAGTAAAAAATTAAAGAAAAGATTGGAGCTGTTTCTGACAAAATTCTTCTATAAAATTTCAAAATTGGCCATGTTTGACGCAATATTTCGAAAAAATACTAATATATTTAGTAAAATTTAACATTACTTTATTTAAAAATCTATTTTGATGAATACATTTCTCTAGGAAAAAAAATAATTTCATAATTTTAGTTGTAAGAAGAAGCCGAAAACATTTTGCAGTTTTCGAAAAATCATAGTTTTCAACGAAAATTAGGCCTGCACCATTCTCTGATACTTGCCTTACGCTCCCCCAGGTCAACATTTAATAAAAAGTTCGCATTTCGAGTTAAAGCTTTGAGATTTTGAAAAATATTCTATAAACTTTGGCGGTACTTTACATGAAGCTCCCCAGACATTATCAAAATTTTCTCAAAAACGGCTCCAAATTTTTTCTTTAAATTTCTTGTAAGAATAGAGTAAAATGCACTGAATAAGGTGGCATAGATCTGATTTTCACGGATAACTCTGAATTATCGAAAATTGCCAAAGTTTGAAATATTTTTGGCGTCTTCCTCCAACTACAAAATTCCAGATAGAGATTTTTGCTTCAAATAAAATTTGTTCTTCATAGTGAGTATTTTCTTTAAGGTCATGTACATTTTTTTGAAAATGTTTGTACTTTTCGTGTAATATGCGCTATTTTAAAAAAATATAAAAACATAATTTTCACAAATATGGCTCCACATTTTTTCTTTAAACTTTCGGTAGAGATAGTGCTAAATGTACCCTACAAGATGACTTAAGTTCCATATCGCTGTTTCCTTTTGTTTTTTCAAAAATTACAAAGATTAAATTGTTTTGACTTCTCTCATATTGTTAATATTTACATTAGTGGCGATTTGCTTACATTATTATATTTACGAGTTTGAGTACTTAAAGTATTGTCAAGTAACGTTTCTCGAAAACTCAACAGTTTTCTGTGAAAATTAGTTCAATATTCGGCATTTTCAGAAACGCTCAAACGTCATTTTCTCATATATGGCTGCAAATTTTTTCTTCAAAGTTTTAGAAACGATAGTGCTAATTGCATTCTTTAAGATGACGTAAAGTTCATTTCGGGATATTTTTTGTTTCTTCAAAAATTACACAAATGTAATTTTTTTGAAAGATTTCTCACATCTTTAATATTCCCATTACCAGCAATTTGTAAACGCAATTATAGTTGTGAATTAATGTGCTTCAAATGACTTTAAATCAAGTTTTTTGAAAACTCAAAAATTTTCTGTTCAAATTTCGTAGTTTTAGTAGTGCTAAACGCTAATTTCGCATTTTTAGTAGTGCTTAAACGTCATTTTCTGAAAAACGGCTACAAATTGTTAAAGGAAAATTGCCATATAGGACGAGGTTTTTGTGTTCTTTAAAATTTTAAAATTCATGTTTCCGTTCTACCCTTAGGATACCGAAAAATTAAGAAAATGTCAATAACATGTAGTTTGTACGGTGATAGATGGCAGCTGGCACGAGTATGTGGCAAGTCCGAATAGCTAGCCGAGGCCGAAGGAAATAGAAAACTAATACGGGAAATTCTGTGCCATTCAGTAACACCATTAGTTTTAAATGTCCTAGGGGCTTCATGTAAAATACTCCCCAAAATTTAAATATCGGTTTCAAATTCAAGGGTCCGCGATATCTGCCAGATCAATTGAGGAATATCAGTTCTGGTGAAATTCCTACTTTTATTCGCTAATCCGTTTAGCCGCTAGCTTTGTTCACAGACAGACGGGCAGACGATTTGGCATTAATGGATTTGTCGATATCAAGGACCCACAAAACGGATTCTTCCAACGCTAAGAGGAAGTAATGTACTACAAGTATATATAGGGACAAGATTTATTCACGTTTTCGTTACCAGAGCCCGTCAACAAGTTTTTTTGTTGAAAATTCGCCGCTTTTCCTCCCACAACATTACAATACTTTCTCTATACTCCGTAAGAAGTAGCGAGAAAGTAAAAAAAAATTTTTTTTAAAGGCCATAGTTCTTTTTAAATATAATTAGTTTAGCATAATTTTACAAATTTTCGAATTTATAAATTTGAATTTCCCGCATATCTTTTTCTGTAATAGTTCAGGATTGATCAAATCGCAATACAACAATGGTATTGCCTCGACACAGCTCTTTGAAATTCTCAGAATGACCTAATTTTCGAGGAATATTTCTGAGTGTAAGGATGGGAGTTCTGGATTGTCAAATTTGTTCTTGAAATGAATTCAATTTTCTCGCTTAATACATTACGATTAGAATTTTTTTACGAATGATAAGTGGGTAAATGAACAGAAACTTAGGTTTTATAATTATACATAACTTCTTCTGATGCGAGAAAGTACGTATTGTTTTGGCTCCACTAGTTTTACATCTAAATAACTGTGTTGTTATTACTGGCCAAAACTCTCTTATAAATCATCTATCGGAAGTTTAGAGGTAAGGATGTTGGTCTGGAATTGTGACAACAATATCGAGCAACATCAATTACTGCAAATGATGTGAGCTTTATGGGAATCAGAATTTCTTTTCTAAAGAAACCTGTGCTTTGTTCCCTCTCTCCCGAACTTAGGGTCCCATAGCCACTGATATGTTTATAAGTTAATTAGATCTAGAATTCTTTAGTCTACCACCATATTGCCAAATTTCAATTTCACAATTAATCAAATTTGGCCACAGTAATCAATACTTTGTACACTGTGAATATATCCATTCTTTCATATGATTGTTCGCAATGCCTACGCTGATTAGTTTTCTGTTTCCTTTCGCACGTTTCTCTGTTGTGCCCTACTTTCCAGCACGAAAATTACTGCGTGCCTAAATATACATTTCTGGGATAAAATCAGAAATAATTTTTAACGACTTCCTAAACTAGCCTACTAAACTACTGTTATTGTTCCATTGTCACTGTCACTGTTACTGTCATCATCACCGTTACTGTCTCCAGGGACACTGTCACTGTGAACGCATTCAATGACTTTCGGCCTAGCTCCACTGAACTGCTCCTCCTAGAGCTTTCTATCCTGCTTATGCAACCATTTTCATTGTCACTGTCCCTTTTTCTCCCGCGATTACTCCTGGCCTTTGCCCACACTTTCGGGCTAGCGCCCTCCTTGTGTATTTCTAGTACACCTGTCCCGGCAGATATACATCAGCAGAGGGGATCACAGGCACAAAATAAATAGAAGAGAACGGGTGTCGGGAAATTTTCTTTTACAAATCGAACGATAACGGAATGGAATAGATTGCCTGCAAAAACCTTTGAACCCTTTCCTCGAAGCGTTCAACCGCTTAGGTAATTAATTTAGGGTATTATTAAGTTAATGAGGGAGAATAGTGGGTTATATAGCGATGCATAAGTGTTCTATTGTGACGTGAGGTATCGTGCAGTATATAGCAGAGAAATAAAGGAGGACATATTTTACAGGTCTTAGTGAAGTGACGTGCAGTGTGAACCTAATTGTATAAATATTCAGTGCGGATTTAGATTACAGAAGTTTTTTCTCTTAATATAATTTAATGTTTAATGAATTAGTCAGTTTTTATATTATTATCATTATTTTACCTTTATTTTTATTATTTTCCCATTATTATTATTACTATAATTATTATATAATTTGTTAGTTACATTACCTTATTGCTGTTATTATTATTATTATTATTATTATTATTATTATTATTGGTATTAGTATTCAATGTTACTGAGAGACTATATTTTTATGTTTTTGTAATTAGCTGCCACCAGGTTATAACGAATTGCAGTTTAAATAAAGTTATCTTATCTTTATCTGACGCGCAGATTCGCTTGACATTTCCATACGTCATTGCGATCTTCCATAATTTACATTTTATCATCAATCATCATCATCATCGTCATAAATTCGCGGGTTTTTATAAAATTATTTGATAAGAACTTCCATATTGATCGCCCAATCTACCTTGACGGTACCTAGTTCTGAAAGTAATGTCTTTAATAATTTTGTTACATCACTATCCAACAACTAGATAAAACGCCTTCTGCATGTCTGGATCTCCCATCTTATGGCATTTTAAATGTTGCTCAAATCTATTTATACATTCGCCCTATTCTTCTATTTCCGTATTAAACTGGAGAGGCGGGAGCTGGAATTGCTTTCCGACTGCTTCAATCACCGTTTTTTAATTCGGTTTTTCTTTCTTGGCGCATGAGGGTGTGTCGTCAAAATGGAATATCTCACGGTATTTCGCGTCGTTCTTGGTTGTGCCGCTAGGAGTCGCGTGATAGCGACTGTATCGAGCAGTGCTGGCGATACAGCAGTTCTGGCGAGTATACCGCATCCATGCTTCCTAATTGTTGTTGTAACCGGGCCTCTGCCTGTTGTTGCACTTGCTGTTACAAGAGCATCATTGTCTGCGCAACCTGCGTAATCGCTGGGGAATCCATTTTACTTGTCGCCAGTTTGTTCTAGTAAAAAATACTCGAAAATAACAGGATTGGAAGGTTTTATATATAATTGCTTAATTCGCAATTCACAGTATTCCACAATCGAAGCGTTTCTTGCCTTCCACCAGAAATCCATGTACCATGTATAAGCCCACCAGAAGTCCTCCCAAGTCCAGTAGAGTGTCTACTGTGCTATATACCCGCACCTTATGTTCTACCGAGGGGGTTTCTCCCCGAGGTGAGCACCTAGGCGTTAGCCCCTATCCACCTACCCTACTAACGCACAAGTACGCCGATAGGCTAATATCTAGATCCCGCCAGAACGCAGTTTACCCTCTCGGTAGCCTTCCCATTCAATGCCTGGTTTGGGCCGCCCCGCCAGCTCAGAGCTACCGGATTTCCAGGCCGGTGCCGGAGAAGAATCACTGAGACACTCACAATGCGTCGGGAACAAGTTCCTTCTTTACGCCGAGACGTTTACACGTTCCATCTTTACCGGGCCACTGCCACAATGTAGACAAGAGCCCAACGGGGCCACTCGAACTAAGGCCCGGACCTCCCAAATCCACAGCTTCAACCGGGGGCATGGTCTAACTCCGCAGAAAATAATCCTCTTCTTCAGGTAAGCGCTGCGGACTCCATCACATCCTTTCACTTTTCGAAGTCCGAACTGCGCAGAAAATAATCTCCATTCCAGGTAAATGGTTCGGACACCGCAAGCTGGACCGGCACTCAGTCTTTCGTTCTCTTCCTGTCAGCATCGAGAAGAATAGAAGGAAGTGTAATTCATTTACTGCCAGCGCGGCAAGAAACTTCTCGTGCAAGATGACTATCAGTTTTATAGAGATACGGCGACGATTAACGGAGTGCGGTGGCGATGCGTATCCTAATCTTGCAAAGCAAAAATCTTTTAAATCTGTTTTTCGAAGTGAAATTTCTCACAATCACAACGGCGACAGCAAGATACCAAGACAAACGGTGAGCAATGCGCTGAAGAAGTTCCTATGTAAAGACCATGATGTAAATTGTCCTTTTATATAGAAATATGAAATAATATTGCTTTTCTGTTTCCCCGTGTATTTCTGGTCAGTTTGACCATTTTCCCTCTGTACCTGCGAGCTTTCTGCCGAGTTCCCTAATGGGCGCTAATCCCCTACTTCTGGGCAGTTCGACCATTTCTTTTTGACTACCTGGCTTTGTACCTAAGACCTTTCTGCGGAGTTCACCCATACAGTCAACCGTTACCGTGCACAATCTCAACACTATCTCGTCGCATACTCTCCAGGAAACTTACACTGCCTTCGCCATCTGGGCACCCCTCACATCCACATAGCGGATGGCGTCTTCTAGCCGTCTTGTCTCCGGCGCGTGAATAAGAGGGAAGGGAAACCGCCCCTAGGTTGGTGCTACCCGACCGCAGCCGCTGTGCCTTGGTCGCCCCTGATCAGCGCCACCTGCCCGCGCTGTCTAGAAACACCGTCGGTCCCACGCTCGCTGCCGCGCTGACAAAATTCCGACGGATGATTCAAAGTTTGTGTCTGAACAAGACAGTAACTTTGCACCAGAATAAAATTTTAGTTCTGGATATATTACTCTATTATTTTATAATTATACAATTTAGTTTGAAAAATAGAACAATCAGCTTTGTAGGCTGATTGTGTTTTAATTGTTATAACCACGAGACACGAACTAATCTGGTCGTAAAATTTACAAGAAGTATTTAAAAGAAACTTTTCAAAAACTCATGGAGATAATATAATCTGGGAAAATGTCCCAGAAATACGCATCTCAATACCAAAACGTCACAAAAAACTATAAATTATAGTAGAGTAGCACTATTAGAAAATCGACAAATCCAAGTTTTTGGGTCAAAGAGGAGGATATTTTAATTCAGTGCATTATAGGAATGAACGACTTTGAATTTCCCATTTACTCGTTTGATATAAGACGCTTATTAAAGATTTCTTTGACTCGAAAGAGAGGCTTGCAAGTCAGTTCAAAAACAATCTCAGGTCGAAGGGGCCGGAATTTTCTTAAAGGGCGCCCAGAACTTACACATTTGCAAAATGTTCAAATGGATAGAGCAGCCATTGATGAAACGATATTAAGACGACATATATTCGTAATCTCAGTAAAATCGCGAGGCTTTATATCTGAAAAGTTAGGATTTTTGACGTAGCAAATTTGACTAACACTCCCGTCCAGAAAAAGGTTCTAATGAGAAGAAACTATGAATCCAGAAGGTATCTGAAACACCTCTAAAACGAGAATTTCACTAACGTCCTTGAAATTTTTCTTTAGCAATTTTTTTCTTCTTTTTAGTGATCTCTTTAGTAATTAAGCCTTGTGTTTGGTGTTCTTTTCGTAAAAGAAGAAAACCAAACACGGAAAAGAAGAAAACCAAATATTCACGATGTAATGCAAATTTGAATATATTTTTGAAACTATTTCATGCATTTGTACTCTCTTACAATAAATTCAATATTTTAAATCACGCATGCACAAGTAAAGGCAACATACGTAAAATTTAAATGATTGAACGTTGCACCAAAATGCTAATAGAACTTCCCTATCATTCAAATAAAATGACGGGGCGAAGTAAACCCGTCATGGGTGAAATTTCCCTTGTTATCCAGTTCTTTAAGAACCCAAAATCTATCTTGAATGTCTGAATCCTAATTGTGTTTAAATCTTGAAGTCATGAAGTTAATGTCTGATTACATAGTTGATCTAAATTACAAACTCAAACAATTTTTCCCTCAAAAGTTTCCCTTTTGCAAAACTCTAGTGCACTGTGGGTTGCATACCGCACATGGGCAAGATCAAATGTACAAATTAGTTAAGAAATCTATCATTAATATTCATTGGCAAAAATCAATGTTGAGTCCTAGTGAACCCTCACACGCGGCATCATAGATTGAACCCAACAACTAACGGGATTTTTCCCAGGTACCTCTCAACAGCGAGGCACCGCCCCAGCCGGGACAAGCTTTAAGCTTCCGACCGGTCTCCCCGCATGTGGGGTAGGGTAATGCATTTTAAGGTGAGTAAGATGAGAAGAAAGGGCAAGAAAGGGGAAGGAAATACCGCGCGCGGTCCGTGTCCCGTTTCTTAGGGTCCTGCTCCGGTATTCGCCTGGTGTGGATCAGAGGAACCATGGAAAACCACCGATCAGAGCAGCCGGCCGTTGGACTTCTCCTCCAGACAGCGGCTGAATTCGTTCTAGATATCTAGCTTATATCGAAACATCCTGCCACCATTGGGGCTCGAACCTAGGACCTCCCTGTCAGAGGCACTGCAGTGACATCAGTTAATGCCCTGAGTCACCTCTGCCGTGCCTCTGCTGATGGTCAAGTAATGTTCCTCTCAGATACAGTGTTATCGCAAAAGCTGTAGAAACTATTTTTTCTGTGATAATGCGAGCCGGAGAAGAAATTTAAATTACCGGTGCTATTTGCTACTATAGCAAATACTCTCTTTATTTGTAACAGATTCGCAATATTGTACTAGTACATGAATGTGCAAAAGTGGTTCCAATCAGCAAAATATACAAGGGACAGTAAGGAAGTAATGCCTCCTATATTTTCTACTTACAATTATCTTAGTAAAAATTTGAATTTATTCCTCCACTATTCCTCAAATACGTATTATTCTACAATTATTCTACAATTCACCTCTGTAGGAATTATCTGCGTCAAGACGTGAGAGTATATCCTAATAGTATAAGAGAATGGCGAAAATCTCATGTTCGTTGAAAACAGTGGTTTCTCGAAGATTAGCAGTGGACGATCCAGACGCACAGTAAGAGATTTTACGGTAATTTACGGTAAGATTTTACGGTATAATATGTTATTTAGATCCTTAGACTATTATCCATTTGTATTATACTAATTTGGGCGTTTATTTTAGTTTTATCTTTTGCAGATGGCCTTCCTATATTTGTTTGTGTTTATTGTAATGTGAAACATGCATTAACTATTCTTAAGTTGACCATATACAAATATAATGATAGTAGGAGTATATTTATATTATGAAACAATATTTATATTACATTGCAAAATAGTTACATTATATTATTTATGTTATTCTTTTAGTATTTAAAATTTTTCTTGTTACAGAAGAGTTTCTTACCAATACATGACAAAAAAACTACATATTATTTTCTATGTGTGAATCTTCTGTATGTTCATGAAACACATGAAGTATATTTGTAGAGGTTGTTTGTAAAACCAAAATTTATCGGCATTAGTAAATCCCTTCTTGGTTCGAAACTTTATTTAACCTCTAAATAGACACACATTTATTACAGAAACAAAAGAGTTCATTTACTGTTTTCATGTCCTTTCAACCGTGGGATGTCTGGGTTATTGGGTTGTCCGGGGTTTCTGTGTTAATTTGTGACGAAACACGACGCACCGACTACCAGGTTAAGACACATTCCTCCAAAACATCGTATTTCAACAGAGCATACGAGTATTTTGTCGAATACTGAACAAACAAGTCAAAAGACGGTAAAGTAAGGTAGAGTGAAGCATTGCCTCTGTTCATACCTGTACCATTTGGTTGCCCGGGAGACGCCACGTTGGCTGCCGACATTTCGCCGACGTTTCGTTTGTCATGTCGCCGGCTTCCTCAGGGCAGTGCCACTGCGGTTCTACGCCTCCGGTGTTATATGCTATCCTGCCTCGGCGCTCGGGAGGGTCAAGTGCGCTGCGATTGGCGAGATTACGGGCCATGATTTTGACAAAACCCGGCTCCTGCACAAGGAAAACCGTTACTGGCCTAGACGTATAAAAGAGGCACTGGAGATTAATAGACGGCCGCACAACTTCAACGCGGGTGCAGACCTCAACCTAAACCACGCTTGGAAATCCCTCTGGGACTGTCCCATCTATCCAAGACTGTCAGGGGTCTGTCCAACACTGTCCGACCACGGAGACGACTGCCGTGGGTCCCGGGTTGGCCCAGACCGCCAGCAAATCAGAGGGACCTGATTTCAGAGGAGCAGGATAGTGTATAACATCGGACGCGAAGCACCGCCATGTCATTGCCCTGAGGAAGACTGCGACATGACAGGCGAAACGTCGGCCTCTCAGCCAACGACGCGGCGTCTCCCGAACAGCCAAGAAGTTTTGGACTCAAGCTTCGGAAGCTTACGTGTACATCTGTTCATAACAGTTTCGTGAGAAAATTCAGTGAACAAGTTTCATTTTTGCATATTTCAATATCTTGTAAATGAAACATGAAAAAAGATGAAAAGCTATTTCATTAATTGTTGGATTATTTATTTGGATTAATTAGTTGGATTAGGTTATTTCTTAGGGCTATCCACATTCCAGTGTGAAATGTTACACACATTTTCGAACCATGTTAATAGAATAGGCCGAAGAATGGTACAGAATAGTATTATATGCCGAAGACAATTACTTGCACTCTAAAATATTATTTTGTTACAGGTATTGCTGGAGGAATTATACACTTACCTGGCAAAATCACTTCAATAGTTGTCAATGGAGCTAAAAAGTCTGTTGGTTTCACCATCAAGTTACCTGGGAAATCCGTTAGCTTCTTAATCCATGTAAGTATGATGAATCATTATGACATTTATTTTTTACAAGAAACAATAGTGAATCTGCAACATCGCCTAACTTTCTCCGAACTGGCTATGTACAAGTTAAATTACTGAACAAAATAAAACACTTCTAATATTTGAGTTACAGTACCCCTTTTTTATTATATTCAAATCATTTATTTGTAATATAGCACGTTCACGGCTACGTCAGGCAACCAATTCATCGTCAATAACAAGAAATAAAATCTGCATTGATAATTTTCAACTTCGTGGTTTTTATCAAATTAATTTGAAGCAATTTTCGCATTAGCATTAGTATCTGAGAAAATGATAATGGTCATGGCATAATTAGGTATTTTGTGCAGTCACAAATTTTTGATGTAGCCAATTGAATTTCCTTTTTTTTTTTCACCAAATGAAGTTTTGACAGGAAAACTACTGGACCAAATGTCTCCAGACCGCCATATTTTTTTTTACTTTCTCCCTTCGGAGTAGAGGGAAAACTATGTAATGCTCTACGAAAAAAACGGCGAATTTTCGGCAGAAAAAGTCTTAATACACGACCTTGGTAACAAAAAAGTGGATAAATTTAGTTGAAAAATTAAAAAAAATCCTCTATCCCGTGGTACGTATACATCTAGAATCCATATTTTGTGGGTCTTTAATATCGAAAAATCGAATAACGGCAAAACGTCTGTCTGTCCATCCGTCCATCCGTCCATCCGTCCATCCGTCTGTCCGTCTGCCTTTGTGTCTGTCTGTGAACAACACTAGCGACCAAACCGATCAGTAGATTTTCTCCAAAATTGATATTCCCCAATCGGTCTAATAGATGTCGCAGCTTCTTGATTTTGAAATCGATATTTTAAATTTTGATGGAACTTTACATAAAGCCCGCTAACCGTTTAAGATAATAGAGAGTTTTCGCACCCCGGCCTCCGGTTATACGCTATTGGTCCAAATGACGTCATAACCGCTGGAACCAATCGTAAGGCGCCACAATATAACCGTGTGGCAATTACGTATAGCCGGCACGTTTATTTCATGTGATTTAAGCGGAGCCATAAGCGTGATCGCGTATTTTTGTTGTACCATGAATTCTCGACTACGATTTACGATGAAGGACGATTTGTGCGTTTTGAGGGAAGTGCTGGGATCCAATCCGTATGAAGACTCCGCAAGATGGGATGAAATTGCCAAAACTGTCGGTGAAGTGACAGAAAAGGCATTCTCCGTGAGAACTCTGAAGGAGCATGTCCAGCATCTTTTAAAATTGTGGACCAAAAAGGACAGATGCAATCTACGAAAGTAAGTGATTATATACCTACTTCATTATTATAGGTTTTATTATTTGCGACCTGTCCGTGCTTGCTATTCTGTGTTAACGTTGGAATCACACTTCGTGTTTACAGTATACAAATAATTATAACCTCAATTTGACTATGTACAAATTATTGCTTGTCACTTGAATAATTAATTTCCATTCATCATCAAATAATACAAGAAATGACTGGATATGAAATACATTATAAATATTGTATGTTTTTAATTTTGAAATAAATGATTATCCAGTGAACTTCAACAAATTGATTTAGAATTCCTTGAATTAAGTATAATCAGGTAAGTAAAACAATCATTATAGAAATAGAAATATTAATTAAAGTTTTATTCCATAATATAGTAGGTGCTTTTTATTTTACAACCAGTTCCCACAAATCCTTCAAATAATCTGTAATAAACTTTATTAAAAATCTTTGACATATTCATGTTGAACAACAGTAACACAAAAATATGAGAAGATACTTATTGTTGTAAATTACAAGAATATACTTTTTTATTGAACTTATTGTTGTTCAGCAATACTATATTCTAATAATTTTATTGTTGATTACTGTTTGTTCAAGGAAGAATTGAAAGTGGAAATGCATTGTAAAATAAAGTGCACCTATTTTATCATGCAATAAAAACTTCATTCAAATTGTTATTTATATAATGACTGTTTTACTTATCTGATAGTCCATAAACAAAACAAAACCTGAATTACTTTATTGAAATGTTTTAGGTATTGATTTATTTGTTGATGAAATGTTCCTGTAATGGAAGTGAATTTTATTTGTTTTTGGTATATTTGTTTGTAGTCTCAATATAACTTTGTTTTATAGTTTTTCATAAAAATTATTAGTTTCAATTACAGAAAATGCCAAATTTGAAAATATTTTTACAGATATGTAAATAAGTTTACAAACAAAAAACTGTTCAAAATTCTTTCCTTCAGTGCCAATAGTATTGGTTGTGGCAATTTTTGTGTTTTGTCGCTTTACCTCCCAATTTACTGATAAATATTTGAATTTATCAAGATAGTGTTTATAATATAACTGAAAATTTTAATTTTTTTCCATGGACTACTTTTGGAAAATGTGGTTCACAACTGTTGAACAAGATACTGAAAGAAATAAAAATGACAATAAACTATTTGTATTCACATCAATAGTGTTTTTGCTTAACACTTTCATTTATTATTTTTATTTACTTCCAGATCAGGTACTGAGGAAGAATATTCTGAGAAAGAGCAGCTCCTACAGGAGCTAAGTGACCTGATAAAGGATTTTAAAAATAGAAAGGTGGCTGAAAAGGACAGGTCACTAGGCATTGTTGCAAGAGACACTGCCTTAGAAACGCTTGATAATCTGGAATCACCTAGCCAGAGCATGGGGACTCCTTCTACGTCAGGCAGTACATATCGAAAGAGGAAAGATGGGCAACTTTCGAAAGAATGCCTACTGTTTCTCAAGGAAAAACAAAATAAAGAAAGGGAACAACATGAGCAACAAATAGCTTTAGAGAGAGAGAAAAATGACATAAAGCGGAGGAAAATTGAATTGGAGGAAAAAAAATTCGAGTTAGATAAGGAAGAGAGACTGACAAGACTGCAGGCGCAAAAGGAAGAGAGAGAACATCGAATGGAGATGGAAAGAAGGCAGCAAACTATGTTTGAAAATTTAATTGAAATGTTAAAAAAGAATTAAATAAAATACAGTAAATAATAAGCAATGCTCTTTTTATTCATCAATTGTTATAATTAACCTCTATACAAGATTTTTTCCAGCCATATTAATTTGTTGAATAATAATTGAATGAAACCATTCAATTATTTATTATCATTCATAGAAAAAATGGAGTTCATTATGAAGAAATTTTATTAGCTTTCTATTAATAAAAAATAGGAGCAGCGTTAACAAAATATTGTATTAATGAAGAAATAACTTCATTGACATTAAAAATATTTTAATTCTAAAATTCACAGGATTAAAAACTAAAAATTGGAGGAATTTTTTTAAATACAATTATAAGCTGTTATATGTTAAAATATTTTCATGAATCGTCAATAGTACTCTGCATAACCAAAAAAATTTACTTATTCCTATCATTTAGTGCACTGCAATTGGATGTTCAAATGGAGAATGGAATTTGTTGAAATATAAAGAATATATTAGTACTTCATTTATTAAACTGTTCTTCACAAAGTAATAATTTTATTATTTCAGTTCTGTTATTTTAAGGATAAGCAATCAAGCTGGTTACAGAACAATAAATTTAGCGTTATATTAAATCCAAATTACAAAAATAGATTCATTGGTTGATCATCATTAGATATTGACAATCAAACAAGATTTTTAGTAAATCTTTGATTTTTTTATTTGGGCAATGTTTCAAGACACATTTGACCTCAACATTTAGTTTCTTGACACTGGATGTAATATAATTCTTAAAAAATAATTGGTGAAGGAACGAAGAAAATTATTTATGTAATTCAATAGTGAGTGGGTGGCAGATTCATTTAGATTCTTGATCAAAGATACACATGACATGTTAGTACAGTCATTTGCTCAAATATGTGTCAATGTGATGTTTTAATAATATAGTATTTTAATTGATAAATGGTTCCGAATGTGTTCAAAAAAGTTTATATTCATGAATTGAAGATGAGGCTATGAAACATTGCATGAATAAAACATTAATTTAAAATCTTGAATTGCTTGACTGTCTTAAATACACAGAAATGAAAAGCTAATAAGTAAATATTAACAAATAGACAATCATTTAAAACAATAAATACAAAAAAAGGTGTTTTAATGGTGTTTTCCTTTAAATACAATAAGTAAATCTGTGAAAAGTTTTTTCTATGGCAAATTTAAAAAAATTATGTCTACCTCAATAAAGTAAATAAAAGATTTAAATATTTGGGTTTTGAGTCAGGTATTCTTCTAATGAAGGTGGAGATATTTGAAACATTTCTATACACTGGCCACCATACAAGCAAGTATGACAGTTAGTTAACAAAACAGCAGTTCTGTACACGTTTTCCACATCCTGCAACATCAATTTTTGGTTTTTCTTAAAATCAAGAAAAGCAAATTCCCTAACAATTTTCCCAAAACCCCATTCCACTGATAATCTTACACTGCTCATGATATTATTGAAATGTGATTGTTCAGGAGTTAAATTATTTCTGGAATAAGGTCTGAGTAATAACTCTCTTATTGGATAGCCTGCATCTCCATATAAAACAAATTTATCTCCATCAGGAAATTTTGCACATTCTTGTAGCTCTTTATAAAAATCTGATCTTCGCATTATACCTGCATCATGCATCCTCCCAGGAAAACTGCCTTTCAAACTAACAATTATTCCATCTGGACATAGAACAGATTGATACTTAACGCAATGATATCTTTTGTGTCCAGAAAAGTATATTTCCTGGTTAATTGATGGTCTACATATTGGTCGTGCAGTTCCATCAATAAAACCCCAACAGTTTTTTATGGGTGCACCACATGATGAAATTGCATTTGAATAACAAACAAATCTATCCTTGTTTAACCAGATGAGATTTTTTAAATTGTCCAATAGATGGCCAAAATTTTTGTTTATTAATTTCATGATACTAGTACACACAAGGGATAAATAGGGGGCGGACAAACCGAATAATCTTTCGAGATCACATAGTCTGTTCGGATATGCCAGTCGCCTCAAATATATGCAAAGTGCTTCCAGACCTGAAACAATATAAGTTAAACAATAACCATTATGATTTTGATCCCTCTTCCTTGCCGGTACTGTGCATTATTTTTGACTTACCAGAAATAGTACGATCCTGAATTTTCATTTCCGTTGGTATACCAAGAGCCACCATGAGCCTGGGAAGATCATTTTTATGAAACCGAAAATTCTGAATGCAATCTTCGGAAGGAATCGCTTCAAAATTAAATCGGGAAAATTCCAATGACCTGATTCTCTGACTCTTTCTTCTCTTCAAAATTTGAAGAATCATAGCATCCTCCACACTATTTATGTCGTCAAGAACAGCAAGCATAAGGAGATCATCCATTTTTACTCGCGTTCTTTGCGACTGTTCCCCGCGCTGCTTTTCGAAACCATAGAGTAAAGATGTACATCCTTAGTCTATGTCGAAACTCTTGTTTCACGACTAGCGAAAGTTGCCGTAAATTACCGGGAACTTCCGAAGTCAAAAATAAGAGATAGCGTTTAAAGTAGGGAGCGAAAACAGAAGATGGCTCAGCGCACGATTCGGTTATTGACGTCACTAATACGTCACAGCAAAATCAGCATAACCGACAACGTATAACCGGAGAGCGTGGTGCGAAAACTCTCTAATACCGCAGATCTCATTCTCGTTAAAAACACTAATTTTCCGAAAATTGCAAAACTTCAATTTTTTTAAATCTTACTACAACTAAAATATTAAAGATGCAGATTTTTTCCATGATGAAATCTGTTCTCTTAAGATAGATTATGAAAATCGGTCATATAAAATTTTTAAAAAATTAGAGTACTTTCCGCGTAGTTTTGCGTTAAAATAGGGACGAGAAAGTACGTATAGTTTTTGCACCACTAGTTTTAATAAGTTAATAAATGTTCACTTTAAACGTCGTGTTCTTACTGACCAAGAGAACATTTTCTTTAAGTTTCGTGCCTACATATTATTATTATTATTATTAGTATTATTATTATTATCATTATTATTATTATTATTTTTCCACTATATCACGAAGATGTTATGAGTCGGCTGAATATAAAATCTACTCCAGGCTGCAACCAGCTACCTAAGGAGCCGATCCGGTGACTATCAGTGCCTCCACAATACTTTACGCAAAATGTGGGCTGTTCCAAATAAAGCAATTTCTTGCACTTCCCAGTCTTTTGCATTACCAGGGAGTTTAGACAAGTTCTTACTCAAATTTTGCGGAACAAATTCCAGAGCTCCGATAACTATCGGGACGACCTGTGCTTTTACGCCCCACATTCGGCTGATCTCGATTTCCAAACTCTTGTATTTAAGACGTTTCTCTGCCTCCTTGGTTACGACGTTTTGATCGCAATATACAGCAACATCGACAAGCAAACATAATTTTTTCGCCAAATCCCGGATAACTATATCCGGTTTGTTTGCCGCTATCGTGTGATCAGTTGAATTTGTTGGTCGTACTATATCGTACACAATCCAACAGACGTCACCGGTTTTAGTGAGTGTTCGTACCACTTGGGGGGATGTGTTTGGAATTTTGAGGGCGGTACAGGTCTGCCTGTGGAGGTAACTACACACCCTGTCGATCTTTCCAAGTATTCGGTCTTTGCTAGGATTGGACAAGCTGAGACAATATGATCAATGGTTTCTTCTTGCTCCTGGCAAATGCGGCATTTATCATCTTTAGAAATTTTGAGAACCGCTTTAGCATAATGTCGTGCTCTCAACGCCTGATATTGAGCAGCTACTAGAACTGTGTCCGATTGTGGCTTCATTCTTCCCCTTTTAAGCCACATAAATGATGGATCTTTATTGATCTGAACCTTGTCCATTCTTTTTAGATATTGTCCGTGGAGTGGTTTGTCTCTCCACGATTTCTTTAACATTTTTGTGTCTCACACTTCATGTTTAGCAGCATCAGAAGTTCAGGGTCTGTGTTATTCGACGTGTCTTGCCTAGTTTTCTTTGCAATGCTTCTTGCTACACTAACAATGCCTCTGTTTCCCATTCTTCGGTCAGATTTCATGACCTGCCTCATTAGAGGGTCATCTTGATGGCTGACTACATACTTCCCCAACCCGACTATTGCGTTGTGCCAGGAGGTCTCAATTTGTATGAGGTCTCTTCCTCCTTCCTTACGTGACACATAAAGTCTATGTACATCAGCTCGAGGGTGGGAAACATGATGCATTGTTAGGAGTTTTCTGGTTTTTTGATCCATGATGCGAATTTCTTGATGATACAGGCCTTTCATCACCATGGAGCTTGTAACCAAAGTCAGTGTGCGACAGCTGTCTCGATAGAGGAATCAAACTAATGCAAAACAGCAGAGGGGATAGTGAATCTCCTTGAAAAATTCCCCTGTTAATCTGAATACTTCTTGTTTCAACTACTCCCTTTCCGCTGTGGATTAGTAACCTGGTGCTCCACGACTTCACACTAGCCTTGCGAAACTCAACAAGTCTAGGATGAAATCGATAGATCTCCAGGGTCTTCGAAATTACGTTTCTTTACATCATTCAAAATTATTTTATTCAGAAGCAAGATTTCCTTACAGCCATAGGAACTTTTACGACATCCTCTCTGTTCAACTGGCCACAGATGGTTCTTCTCTAGGTGCCGATACATTTTGTCAGCTATGGCTGCAGTTATAAGTTTGTACATTACTGGCAGGCAAGTAATTGGCTTGTAGTTCTTCGCCAAAGAGCTGTCTCCTGCTTTGGGTAGCAAACATGTGATGCAACGAGTGAGCTATTCGGGGAGTTCTTTAGGGGTTTCTAAAATTTTATTAACAGCCTTTGCTAGATGAGAATGTAGTGCTGTTAATTTCTTAATCCAATAAATCTGGATCTTATCAACCCCAGGGGATTACCAGTTTCCCATATTCTTAATTGTTTGGCATAGGTCCTCTTTCCAGAAACCTTGAACATGTTCCACTGTTTCCACGAGTCCATTGGCAGCATCAACTTCAGATTGGAGCCACGAAGCGTCTTTGTTGTAGGATCTGGTTTCCTCCCAGATTCCTGACCAAAATGTTTCGACGTCATCTTTTGAAGGAGGAGCAGCATTGCCATTCGGTTTTTGAGTCAGACTGCGATAGAATCTCTTCGCGTCTGTTTCAAACAACAGGTTCTGAATACGGAAATTGATTCTACGTTTGTACCGTCTTATTCGTTAAGCCCATGCTTGGATTTTCTCTTTTAGCTTTTCAGCTACCATTAGCCTTGTTGTGTCATTGTCAATTAGGTATTTTTGTTCAGCATGGAGTATTGTTGAACTTTATACGTGTGGTTTGATTTTATTATTATTATTATGTTCCCGATTTTCAGATTTAAAAACATTTTAGTTCTTTGAAATAGGAGATTTTTTAAAACTTTTTATGAATAAAACAATATAAAGGCAGATACAATTATAATTTTTACGGTCACAGTCCAATTCATACGAGAGAGAGAGAGAGAGAGTGAGTGAGACACATAGACAGAGACAGACATGGAGGGAGAGAAAGACAGAGACGGAGAGACAGAGACAGAGGCAGAGACCAACAAATAGGCTGAGGCAGACTGAAGCAGAGACAGACACAGGCAGAGACAGACAGAGAAAGACAGAGACAGACAAAGACAGACAGATTAACTCAAATAGGCAGAGACACTCAGACAGAGACACACGGACAGAGACACACAGACAGAGAGACGCAGGAAGAGAAACAGAGACAGGGATAGAGAGACGAAGAGCAAGGAGAAAAGGCGCAGAGAGTAATGAGTGAGACGGAGATACAAAGAGATGCGGAGAAAAAGAGACTGACGGAAAGGGAAAGAGAGATAAAAGGAGAATGAGGGATGGGAGGGAGATGGAGTGCAAGGACATTTGCCGGGTTCTGCTCAGTATTGTCCTTTTGCAATGTTAATTTTTTTGTTGATTGCAACTTTTGAAAGTACAGAGAGTTCACTAAAAATGGAACCAGCGCTTTTGTCTTTCATTTTTTTGCTACATTGGAGGAAAACAATTAAAGAAAAAATTGGATCTGTTTTTGAGAAAATAATATAATAAAAATTGTTTAAAAACTGCCGGTGGTTCACGAACAATTACGAAAAATTATTTCCGAAAAAGGAAACATGATCTTACTTCAGGACTATTTTTGATGAAGAGATTCCTTTAATAACAAAATTTTTATCTTTAACAGAGAGTTCAAAGCGAATGCGATCAAAATCACTTTCTGTACCGTACTTTTCTACATATGAAGAAAAATGCAAAGAAAACATTTGCATCCTTTTTGAGAAAATGAGATTATGTAACTTTTTAATGTGGATTATCCTTTTTAAAGACCTATTTCTTTATAACAGATCTAATTTTAAACAAAATCTCTAACTTCAATTTTTTTACTTTAGTCATGTTAACTATTTGCAATTTTCGAAAATACATAGCTCGTCAAAGATGCGTTCAGCATGTTGATACAGTCCTTCAATATTTGTTGAGGCTGCGAATATAGCTTGAGCTGTTTTGGGAGAGCTTCTGAAAATACAGCGCAACAGACTGCTACATGTTTTAATCTAAGGGAAAATTCTGAAAATAAGAAGTATTTAAGAACAATTAGTATACATCTGGTCTTTCACAGTAGCGCAAATAAAATGGATACAACGATGCTAGAGGAAAATGGAACGAAAAATTTCGCTCTTAGACAAAATACCATCTAAGTAAATTAGGAAAAAGATCAAAATCGAAGATGCAGTATAGGAAGTCAAAGTGAGTAAATGACATTGGGGATGACAGATCACTAGACAAGACCAAAGGCGTTGGGCGTACATTACAACAACCTGGGAACCTCGTTTTGGCTGGAAGAACCAAGGGAAACAGGGAAGAAGATAGGCAGACGAACGAAGCAAGGTAGCTGGTCCCACCTCGACGAGACTGGCACAAGAGGGGACAACATGGAGACAACTGGGATACGAACAGCAAAAAGATGATGCTCCCCGGTACATTTGGTGTTTGATTTTATAAGTATCAACCTACTGTAACCATGCTAAAGCAGGAGGCCTTTGCCCTTTATGGGATGTTGTAGGCTAACAATAATAATAATAATAACTAGCGTACCCGTGCGAGAACTGTCGCATGTTAAAACCCACCCTTTCCCTATGCATTTGTCTATTCTTTCAATTAAGAAGGAAAGTTCTTAATGAAACATGTTTTTTTAACGTATAAATGTAACTTCTAATGTACTTGCAGAATATCAAACAAAAATAACAATGCAATTCATGTTGGAAACAAATTTTCAAGAAACGTTTATTCAGCATTATAGAGAGATGTTCTCGGAACAATTCATACTTCTTTAAAAACAACTTTGAACAAATTATTCACTCCTCCTTGAGAGTTAACTTTTCGCTTTCCTTGATAGTCACAAACATAATAGAAAAGGTTTTTACTCTTCAGAAAGCAAAGCAAAGTAAAGTAGTGCGTAAATACGAGCAAGTACAGCCCTACTTTGCAATATTACTTGAATTTCCTTGATTTGTTGTGAGGAATAGAGGGGGTTTAGGAGAATTCAGGGTGCCAGCTTGCTGGGGTGCGAAAATTGAAAAATTATTTGTGTATTAAAAGGTATTGGATTATTTTCAGCGTTCTTATGTACTCCAAGAAAAGCAATTCCGAGCCAAAACATAAACTAATATTTTCACCTTTGAGTACTAAATACAATTTGTTACCATTGGAAACAATTTAGTAGGCTTAGACTTCTCTTCGGTACATGGGACTGTTACTCAAACGATGGTTGCATATTGAATATCTTAACGAACCGACACCTTGAGTTTAATATCAAACGGTGTATTATTTACAATATGAGTTTGCAGCTGGGCGTTGATGTACATACTTCCAGACACCGCCAACATTTAAATCGTGTCTTTGGACTGCGAATGTTGGCAGTTGTAGAGTGACTTCTCCTATTCTTTCTGTTATTTTATATTTACTTGCTTTTTTTAAATTAATTCACGTAGTATTGTAGGCCAGCGCGATTTGATTCTTGCTTTTAATTTATTTTAAGCTATTTTACTTTAGCTAACTTAAAACGTTTGTTCTTTGTTTTATACCATACACAAGTTATCCCCTACTACCTCCGCGTACCCGTGCGAGAACTCTCACATTTTAGACCCTATGTTACATCCCTATCTTTATATTTCCATTTTAAGAGGGGAAGTAGTTAACGAAATATGTTTATTTGTTTAAAAATATATAAAGGTAACTTGCAATGTACTAACACAATATCAAATAAAATAAAAAACAATGCAATTGATGTTTAAAATAAATTTTCAATAAATATTTAGTATCATGGAGAGTTTTCTTGGAACAATTCACAGTATTTCCTTAAAGACAACATTTGAAGTAATTATTCAATATTCTTTGACAGCTAGCTTTTAGCTTCTCGTGAGTCACAAAAAGATTAGAAAAGCTGGTACAGGTAAAACACAATATTCACTCTTCTCTGTGAACCCACATCCCTCCTCAATTAGGTACACAGCACTTACAAACACCAGTAAAACGTTAGTTGATTGGTTTCACTACACACAAAGAAACAGTCTTCATAGGTATCAAGCAACTATAACAGTACTTCTAGTTGTTGCTGGGGAGCAAATCTTGAATTAATGATTATGCAAATAAACCTCGTCAGACTGCACAAACTACGGTGTTAACAGAAAGCGTAAATAAATATTGTGAAATCTAAGCCTTCTAAGCGTGTCGCCACAAAAATTGCTACCAGCAGGAAGGGCTGAAATACTGAGGTGGCCTTGATAGTATTGAAGCGTGGAATGGAAACTTTAATTGAATGGATCGGGGAATATCTCATCTTGTAGATTACGGTATGAAAAACGTTTCTTTGAGCCTCAAAATGTGACTTTTTAAGGCTCTAAAACGCTTTGTTTATGAGTTATTTGCCGATATAGATTGACCTGTGATGCGGGCTGCATTTTACATGAATATTTCGTTGCGTTTTTTTAAAAGAAATCATCCATATTTTTAAAGTAAAAGTGAAATTCGTCACGTCTCCCTGAAATTCTCTTTCTTTAGAGCCCTCATTTATAAAGATTGGTTGCGTGAGATTACGATTTATCCACTTTTTCGTTACCAGTTACCAATGCTGGCAATAATATTTTGTCGAAAAATCGCTGTTTCTTTCCGCGGCATTACAATCCCCCCCTATCTCTCTCTCTCTCTCTCTCTCTCTCTCTCTCTCTCTCTCGCTCTCGCTCTCTCCACTGCGTAAGCAGTACGGGAGTAAGTAGCTAATGCACATACTTTCTCGCATCATTTCTAAATTTACAATTTTCGAAAATTGAAAGAGTGCAACGAAAATGAGTCCTTCGCTATAAGGAAAAATTTTGAGCGGATTTTGACGAAATGTTTTTTTTGTATTAACTTCAAGAAAAAATTATACGAAATTAAACGAAAAAAACACTATTTTCGAAAAATTGTACTTTACCTTTTTAAAAGGTTATTTTTCAGAACACATTTCGATGAAACAAAAATCCCTATTTTCTATATTGCACTTTTGCAAAGTAAACTATTTTCATTATTCGAAAATGCACAGTTCATCGAATAGGGAAGTAGCACTCTTTTTTATATCGCTCTTTAGTATAAACGAAGAAACAGTTTCAATAAAAAATGTTGAACGGCTTTTGTGAAAATATTTTTTTTTAATTGCCTGAATTTCACGCAAAATTACGCGAAAGCTACTCAAATTTTCGATAAATTCTATCTTGCCTCATTTCAAGACGTTTTTATAGAATAGGCTTCATTAAAACCAAAAATATATATCTTTAAAATTGTCGGAAGTTCTTCAATATAGTTGCTGTAAGTCATCGAAAAAAAGTTGGACCTTTGCAATTTGCGAAAAATCAGGGATTTCGGCGATAATTAGGCTTTAGCCATTCTTTTAAGTAGAAGTTCAAGTAGAGCTTGTTTGGGGGGAGCAAGAATATCATTTTTTGCCAATTGATATGATGAGAATTTTCATAAAACGATGTAAGTCGAGTGCCTCCTATTACAACACAATTTCACCGGCAAATGTTGCTCAGGGCATCAAGCATTATTGCAAGTTCCTCTTACCGGGTTGGTCTTAGGGTTCAAATTGCGACGGTGGCAAGATTTTTGACTTTAGCTAGTCAGCTTGGTCGAATTCAGCCGCTATCTGGAAAAGAATTCTAGCGGGCGGCTGCTATGATCGGTTGTTTTCCGTGGTTTCTCCGATCAACACCAGGTGAATGACGGAGCAGTACCCTAACAAACGTGCCACGAATCGCGCGCGATCTTCCCTTCCTCTTCCTTCTTTCCTCAACCCTTACTTACACACACACATGAACTACACTACCACACTTGTCGGGAGCTAAGAGCTTGTCCCACCTGAGGTTCAACGCTGGAGGGAGATACCTGGTTGAGGAAAATCTCCGCAAGCCGACGGAGGTCGGTGCCGGATCTCGCCATCCAACGGAGAAAGATCATCGCCACGGCCCGCGATTAAAAAAATATGAACTACACATACGGGAATAACGTTCTTAGCAGTTGACCCGTACGAAATCACTAATCAATCTCTCAATTACAGCGCTGTTTTGTTTGGTAGGCATCTTCCTGCTCTAGTTTTGGAAGATACACGAACTCTCAGTGGAAGGCTTTTCCGGTGCCACCCTAGTATGCTCATTGACAACTAGTGGTGCTACAGAATGGCACAGACTTTCACGTATTAGTTTTCTGTTTCTTTTGGTCTCGACTAGCTATTCAAACTTGCCAATACTCTTGACAGCTGCCATCTATCGCCCCCAAACTACGTTTTTTTCGACGTTTTCTTAGGTTTTCCGTTTTCCAATATTATTTTAAGAATATTAAAACACAATTAAACCTTGCCCTAATTTTCGTTGAAAAATTTGGAGCCGTTTCAAGAAAATGGCGTTTAAGTGCTACTGTAAATGCGAAATTTGAAGTGATTTCGAAAAACTTCATTTGAAGTCATTTGAAGCACTTACAATCACAAATTCAATCGTGTTTACAAATTGCTGGAAATGTGCATTTTAACCGTATGAGATAACTTTTCGTAAAAATGTTTTGTAGTGATTTTTGAAAAAATAAAAAATACCCCAAAATGAACACTACGCCATAATAAAGAGAGCAATTAGCATTATCCGTTCCAAAAGTTTGAAGAAAAAATTTGAAACTATTTCGGAGACAATGGCGTTTGAGCATTTCTGAAAATGAGAAATTTTGATTTTTCACAGAAAACTATTCAATTTGCGAGAAACTTAATTTGACTTTATTTAAAGCACAAGTACTCATTTATATAATAATGTGAACAAATCGACGCTAATGTAAATATTAGCAACGTGAGAGACATGTCAAAAAAACATTTTTCCAATTTTTGAAAAAACAAATAATAGAGGAATATGGCGTTAATCCCATATAACACATTTAGTACTATCGCTACAAAAAGTTTAAAGAAAAACTTTGGAGCCGTTTTTGAAAAAATCTTGTTTTTGTAATGTTTTAAATTTTCAAATATTGCGTGCAATATTGCGCAAAAACTACCAAAATTTTCAAAAAATGTACGTGACCTTAATGGAAGAACTCACTTTGGACAACAAATTTTATTTGATGGAAAATCTATCTTCAATTTTGTAGTTCTAGGAAGACGCCGACTTTGGCAGTTTTAAAAAATTCAGAGTTAACCGTGGCAACGGGACCTATGCCACCTTAATAAGTGTATTTTAATCTCTTAGAAGAAAAAATTTGGAACCGTTTTTGAGAAAATTTCGAAAATGTCCGGGGTCTTCACGTAAAGTACCCCAAATTTTTAAGAAAGTTTTTCAAAATCTCAAAGCTTCGAATAGAGCCAGATAGACAGGAGTTTCTTCAATTTTTAAATAATCCTACGAGTGGTTTAGGCGCTAGTAGTATTGACAGACGGGCAGACCGGCGTTTTGCTTTCAATTGTTTTTTCGGTATCAAGAGCCCACAAAACAGGTATTTTGGCTGCACCACGTGTTAGGGGATATTTTTTTAGCAACTGGTTTTATCCACTTTTTACTTTCCGTATACATACACTATCAGAAATTTCCGCATTACTTTTAACGTAAAAGTACATTAAAGTAGGTATCATGTACGTAAATGAAATTTAATGTACACATACAGTAAGTTTAAAGTACGTGTGCATTAAATGTAATGTACGTGTGCAATTAATTTTACTGTATGCGTATACATTAAATTTACTGGGCGTGTAAATTAAATTTACTATATGCGTGTACATTAAATTTACTGTATGTGTAAATTAAATTTAATTTACGTGCATGACCCTTACTTTAATGTACTTTTACATTGAAATTACTGTATTAAGGTGTTATAGATCCGATTTTCGTGGTTAACTCCGAATTTTGACATTGACCACAAAACCAAAGCTTCATATGTTGAGCTAATAAACAAGACTTAAATATTATGAGAAATAAATATTATATAATATTTTCACTATAAAATAGAATCTTTGAAGTGTTCTCAAAATAGTCATTGACATTTACTAATTGTTTCACAATATATTAGCAAATGCATACATTTTTTAATTAAACTGCAATTAAAAAACGTTTTGTATTTGAACAAATTGCGGGATAAGATCCCTTTAATAGGGATAATGTGGTGTATAATACTTGTAACGTATATAAAATTGGGGTCCAATTTTATTCACATCTGCCCTGCAAGATATTTCACACATATTTGTGTGCTATACTGAAATAGATATAAATATTGTGTAATAAAATATATAAAATATCATCATTGATAAATGAGAGGTAGATAAATATATCTACCCCTAACCCTACATTTAAAAAAATGTGTTAATTCACTTACTTTACGTACCAACTTGTATTCGAAAATTGTCGTCAGTTTTCACTAGAAATTCCTTAATGTAAAAAAAGTATGAAAAATGTTCCGCTTTTACACAAACATTTATTGGAAGGACCTCTAAGTACGGTATCTATAATTTTCGCCTTTTTCTTTTCCCCATACGTGATATTAATATTGGATGATTTCATGTGGCCAACTCTTTGAAAATGTTCTAAAATAAAGAATGAAACTTTTGAGATTTTTAATACCACTTACGTGATGTGATTAATGAGGGGTATAAATATCTCGTACATAATTTTGATGAGAAACCATTCGACACTGGAGAGCCATCACTCAACAAACGCAGTAAAAATCTAACAACTCGTCAAATTTCCTTTATTGTTGAAATAATGCACTTTTTTGTTTCTTTTTTAGGCTTCAACCAGCGTAACTAAGGGATTGTTCAAAGCTCCAGCAAAGGCTTCGGCACTTTCAGTAAAAATTATAGGGAACGTAGTAAAGGACTCGATGCATTTGGCATCTGCTTCCTTTAAGAAACTGGAAGACGGTGGAAAATTCTTCTTAAAACTTCCGATGAACATTTTCAAAAAAGGAGAAGAAGAAACGAAAGACTTAATAACACATTCGGTTGATATATCAGAACACGTAGCCGATGATATTAAGAATTTACCTAAGGAGGCTTCTGAGTTTGCAAAACATCCAGGAGACTTTACCAAACACGTGGCGGCCGCTTCTATTAATTCAACAGAGAAGTTGTTCGATGAATTAATGCATTTGCCAATGAACACTCTGAAAGAATTGGAGAAAACAATTAAAAATGTTATTCACATTAGAGTCGGAGAAAAAGACGAAGGTTCGAAAGAATCGGATTCCGAATCAAAAGAAAGTGGCAGTGGTGAAGAAACATCCTCCGATGGGACACATTCTATAGGAGGTGGCTTTCATGCTGGGTCTGGAATCTCTTGGAAAATGGGAGGTGATGATGAAGATGAAGCCTCAGATTCGTCTGATGGTGGCGGAGAAGATGATAATGGTGAAGGCGGGGGAGAAGAAGAGTCTGATGGCGGAGAAGAAAGCGAAATGGAAGGCGGTGGTGAAGGTGGGGAAGAAGAAATTAGTGGTGGAGAAGATGAAAGCGGAGCGGAAGGTGGTGGTGAAGGTGGGGAAGAAGAAGAGGCTGGTGGTGGAGAAGAAATCGAAACCAAATCTGGTGGTGAAGGCGGGGGAGAAGAAGAGGCTGGTGGTGGAGAAGAAAGCGAAACCGAAACTGGTGGTGAAGGCGGGGGAGAAGAAGAGTCTGATGGTGGAGAAGAAGGCGAAACGGAAGCTGGTGGTGAAGGTGGGGGAGAAGAAGAGGCTGGTGGTGGAGAAGAAAGCGAAACGGAAGGTGGGGGTGAAGGCGGGGAAGAAGAAGAGGCTGGTGGTGAAGAAGAAAGCGAAATGGAAGGTGGGGGTGAAGGCGGGGGAGAAGAAGAGGCTGGTGGTGAAGAAGAAAGCGAAACGGAAGGTGGGGGTGAAGGCGGGGGAGAAGAAGAGGCTGGTGGTGGAGAAGAAAGCAAAACCGAAACAGGTGGTGAAGGCGGGGGAGAAGAAGAGGCTGGTGGTGAAGAAGAAAGCGAAACGGAAGGTGGGGGTGAAGGCGGGGGAGAAGAAGAGGGTAATAGTGGATCAGGCTTGTCGGACGATGAGAATATTTCTTTTGATGGAGAGTTAGGAGGATTATCATACAATGGGTCACTGGATGTAGGTGGAGGTGTTAACGTAAATTAATGGTTTCACTCTACAAATGCAGATGAAGGAAAAAATGGCGAGAACAAATTTACCATTTTGAGAGATGGAGGTGGAATCCTTCTTCTAATCTTCCTAAATTAAAAATGTTTTCAACATGATAATGTCTTTGCATTTCATTTTTACACATCAGATGGCTGGAGACAAACATTGAATATATGAGAGTTACAGAAATGCAAAGCATGTATTGTGTGTAAAGCATTAATGGACAGTTAATGTCGACCTTCCCTGTTTTAATACAAAGTTTTAAAACAAACTTGACATATTAAATACACCTATTTACAAAAATAACATTTTAAAATTCTGCAGTGAAACATGAAATAAGAAGATATTTTGAATTATCATTGTTCATGCTAGTACGTGTTTAACATTGTAGAGAAAGTGCTTTCTTTACTGATGTACTTTTTCAGTGGAAATGTAATTATAATCAAATAGCAAGTAAATGAATGTTGAATGAAATTGCATGTACTTAAAATACCTAATGTTCTGGATCACGTCCAAAGTATATAGAAGTTTGTTTCAAGTGTACGCCATTAAGAATGGCAAAGAAATACTTATTTCTTTAATCATACTATAGTGATATATTTTTAAGTAAATGTAAGATGTAATTCATATAACGTTTTAAGAAAGTTTCAAATTCCTTCGTACTTTGTAATATTCTCATGTTATTCCTTTCGTTTGGTTCTAAAATGAAGCTTGTTACGAATATTCGTCTGGTAGTATTCTTTTGTTTACATTTTAACGTTTTAGGAATATTTCTCATTCTTAGCTTTCTGAACAACAGAAATATTAAAGTGAAAATAAACTATACACTTTCAACACAACATACTATAGATGCAGGGGTCCCGCAAGGATCTTGTCTTTCTCCCCTCCTCTTCAACATTTATTTATCAGATATTCCGCAACGAGACACCTCAGAAATAGCTTTGTTTGCTGATGACACGGCACTATTCACATCACACGACGATATTTTATGCGCATATGATAAACTACAAAATGACTTACTTTAATTTTTGAAATGGACTGAAAAATGGAGAATCAAAATTAATGCTTCAAAATCACAAGCAAAGATTTTCATCCTTCGTAAACCTAAATTACCTCCTCCTTTACTCATCCGAAACACACCCATACCATGCCTACCAAATGAAACACCAGTAAAATATCTTGGACTCACAATGGACCTGGAAAACACATATCACAAACACAGTAAACAAAACATACACAAAAATTATAAAACTCTATCCACTATTAAATCATAAATCTTCACTTAACATAGAATGCGGTAAAAGAATCTACAAATCAGTAATTAGACCCTCGCTAACCTATGCGAGGCCCGTTTGGATAAAAGTAGCCAACAGCCACATTAACAAACTCCAAATTTTATAAAATACAAGTCTCACAAAAATAACCAAAGCTCCGTGGTTTATAAGTAACGAACAACTGCAAAGAAAATTAAAAATGAAATCTATTCCAGACTACATAATCAAAATTTCAAAAACCTTTTATGAATTTCTACCAGAATCTCCAGCCACAGCAACTTACCATTTAGATAAAAATTACAGCCAACCACAAAGAATTCATTCACGCTATCCTAAAGACATTTTCAAGCCTCCCTAACTAAGTGAAAATGTAAACTGTTGCTCTCTCTCTCTCTTTTATAACACTCTCGCACACACAACAATACCAACCCTTTTTTTCTAACAAACGTCTAAAGAAAGGATATTGACAGACCTGAGGATGGTTCATCCTAAAACGTTATGTAAACGTTATATGTAAACGCCCTTGAAAGGCAGAAATGCCGAACAAGAAGAAATAAAGTTAAAAAAAGAGTGTAGGTGGATGGAATTCAAATTGCCAAAAGTCCGTTTGGTCTATGTGATACGAATGTTATACGAATGTCACGAATGCTATACATTTTTAAAATACTATTTTTATTCAAAGGAAATTTCTGTTATCGGTACACTTTTATAACGTATTTACTAACGTATGGCACATTTAGTTTTATTTATTTTCATTGGCATATTGACAAAGAAAAACTAATGATGTAATTCATTGATTTGTATTCATACAAACTACTTATTGTGATTCAAACATTTTCTTGCTATAATAAACGAAATGGATAAGTACGGAAAAAGAAATATCTTGGAAGTACACAAAGGATTTATTATTTGTATGATAAATTGTAATTGTTTAGGTCATACTACGTACTTTATACTCAGTAAAAATGCAAGCTTATTAATTGATAAACTCTGTTAAATTTGAAATTTCATTAAGAATGGTATTCACACTCTATGCGTTGGTAACCGTTGTAGCACAAACGGTAGATTTAAATGTCCTGTATGACCTCCCGAATTGTTTCGGCAACTTCTTTGGAAGAGTTAAAGTTATAAAGTTCTTTAAATATGGCGTGCATGCTAATAGCTCACAGTCCCGAAGGGATCTCTATGTATCCAAGGGTGTTCCAAAATATGCTCTTCAATTCCGCAGCATGTTTTAATTGCCAAATGAAGTCTAATGAGGATGAAATTGCTAAAATTCGAAGGCTTTTAAAAAGGGCGTTTGAAAAGCAGATTATGAAGTCGCCAATTGAACCCCCAACAGATACCGTTTCTACTGTAAATGAGACGTGTCATTGATTAGTTCAAGGTGTCCGACTACAACGTCAGTGGTGTCGGTACTTGTAAATAGAATCTGAAATAACTCAAAGGATCGATTCAGATTCAAATGTTAACTAGCATTTTTACAAGAGACACATCAGCAACCCTTCATATGTGTGTCAAAGGAGTGTCCTCGTATCTTTTGGCACAGGCGCGTAGGCCTGGTGTGAATTGTAAAAAGCTTCAAAAAATAAAACGTAAAATCATTTGGCTGAATGTGGCTGCTTTGTTTCATGGGCCCTATTTCTCGATCACTGTGAATATAAAATAGTAAAGAAGCTTCTACAATTATATCCTTCAACTACAAATTATAATTTTAGGAATTTATTAAAATATTTCAGATTTTCAGATCTTCAGCACCTATAGCAGCGTTTTTTTCAAATAATGCAGAATTAGAGCCAAAATGAAAATTCGCCTGTAGCCTTCAGGGTGGAGACGACTCTTACAGCAGTGATTAGCACAGGATATTTTCCTTCTCTCAGTACCGGAATTCCGATATTACGATGTTTTCGCAATGTCTCCTTATAATTTGTATAAATAAAGATGTATTTGTGGATTGTTTTCTTAGAATTTTCATTTTCCCCGCCACTTGTACCAGTGCTTTATCATAATTACCATCACTTCACTAGCCATCTCCGGTGCAGACTTCAGAGACAGAGATAATAAGAATGTAACTCTCATGAATAGTCATCACAGAATCTAGAATTCATTCTCGATAAAAGCAACAAAAATGCAAAAATACTAAGTTTTTTAATCAGGTTTTGGTACATTTAACATTATTATTATTACATATTTGTTTAACATAAACATTTAATTTTATTACTACATAATTGTATTTGGAACTATTTCACGAGGAAATGTCTCGAGACACACCTCTTTGGTTTTGCTGGAGAACGGCAAGGGAGAAATGACTCACGTGTTTTGTTCTTTTTGATTAACGTTAGAAAGGGGTGAAATCGACCTCTAAAATGAGGACAGTAAATAGATGATTTTATTGTTTGCCAAAAAATGCAATACTTTGAGCAAACGTATTTACAAAATGTATATGACGGAGATACATTAGAAAGTTTCTTAAGCATATTTTTTTATTCGGATTTTTGAGGGGCAAATTTTTCTCAAATAAAAATCCAGACTTCAAAAATTCTACCAAACTTTAGTAATAAAAAAGAAAAACTGAAGAAAGACGTTTAACTTCCCATTACAAAGAAACAGATTTCTACTAATAATACTACAGTTAGATCCCAATTTTTAAGTTATATTTTGTTTGAATTTAAAAAAAGTATTAAAACAATTTTTAAGTTATATTTTGTTTGAATTTAAAAAAAGTATTAATACAATTAATACGCAAAAACACTTTACAATAGCATTTCATTATAGTTAAAGAAACATCATTTTGTTTTCACAACGTTTCTAAGACTTATTTTTTTGCCATTTTCAGATACAGCATTATTGTTTTTATTATTACATTACTAGTTGAATGTGGCGGCGCCGACGCTTTAAACTGATTTAAAAGTTTTTTCGTGTGATGAAAATTTCTAAATGTGATGCATAGCTTTGTTAAAAAAGTTCTTACTGGCCATGGACATACCAATGAATCGTAGTAGCTGCTAATGTTATACCCCCGCTCAAAAATTCCCAACACCCAATGGCCTTGCATGTTATCCCCATACGGAATGTGAACCGTTAATACTGCAATTTCAAAATTGTAATCGCCGTAAAAAATACTTTCAGCTATGGGTGATGCGAATTGTTAGAATTTAGTACAGTTCAGCCATTCCATTTGTTACGGAACGATAGACTTTAACATCTCTTTGTTTTTATATTTTTCAAGGAGAATTTAGCGTATCTTTTAACAAAATGTACTGGTATAATAAAGAAATTACTTCATTTCAGCATATTTTCTTTGATTAATTTCAAAGACATTAAAAGAATAGTAGTGTTACGGACGTTACAGAATTTGAGAAGTTTTATACGGGCTGTTGAGTTACTTAAGTAAAATATAATAGAATATTTATTTCGCTACTTAGGATACATGAAATAATTCCGGTGGTAGCGTTTTCTAATCAATTAATCTACCCAAAACAAACATCAAACAACTACATAAATACGACAAATACACAAAATGAACATCAAACATCGTTACAGAATACAATTTTATAAAATTAATGTATTAACCCTATTCTAAGCTAACCTTAATATCAAATAACAAGAATAATACAAAAAATTCATTTTAATGTTAACATAAGGTTCCTTATTCCAACAAATTAAATAAAGTTGTTTTGAGGTTTCTAGGTACGTTTCAAGGAGTTGGTGTTTACAAATTATTTATGAGATAATAAAGAAATTGAGATTGTGATGGATTATTTATGAGATAATAATGTATTCATTTCACGAAAATAAATCAGAAAGGATTAAATTACAGTTTTATTTATATTGAGTTCTTCGGATGCAAATTATAAGATAAAAGATTAACGTTTTGTGGAACTGAAGAGAATTTGTAGGGCTACAATTTGAATTTAGTCCTTTTAAAGATTTGTTTTAGATCAAGAGATATTGTTAAAAGAACAGGGAAAAAAGTATTTTTTCCATTTTCCCCTTTTGTGTTGATTGTTAGAGTCAAAATCGGATATAAACACCTGAAAAATTTTCGAAACATCTTTATCTTCTATAGAAAGTCTCAAGAACAGTATTTCACTTATGTTCAAAAGAAGCGTCACTATTGAAATTTATGCCGCGTGATTCACATGTTCCAGACCATGTTCCATGTGTCGCTGGTTTAATTCTATCTACCCACAAAGAGCGCAGCGCTGAAACATGCAAAAATAGTTTTTTTTAGAAATTTCCTAAAAGCTTCTGAACGGATCCGTAAACAAATCATCAGTTCCCCCGGAGGAGATTGAAATTTACTTCTATACTTGAAATTTACAGCAACATTATTTCGAAGAGCATTTTCTCAATAACAATCCATCAATAAATCACATTTTTAAAATACACCAATCACTGGCAGTGGACTTGAAGTGCAGTAGAAGAAGTGAAATGAAGGTAGCTCGTACCTCAAAGCGAAGTCCCTTGCTTTTCAACAAGGAAGCTCGGTTTCTATTTCCGGACAATCTCGTGTGACATTTGTTCCAACAAAAGTAGCTTGCCTGCTTCACAGGGAGTTTGCCTTCCCAACCTCCAAAACCCCATCGGTGTTCTAATTCCTTCAGAATTCTGGCCGCTGGGTAGTGACGCAGGAGCGCGTGTGGCGTGAGAGGCGCCTACGCGTATGCTATCTAGCGGTCCTCTTTCCAACTGATTATTGACGGACTTAATGCACAAAGTAATAACTGAGGATTACTCCAAGTGAGAAATATATTTAACGGAGAATTTTCTCCATAAAACGTCCTAAACCAAATGTTGATGTATTGAGAAACGTCACAGTAAAGTTAAGATCATGTTGTGTGAATGAGGTGCGAGTAGGGAACGTTCTTGTTGATCATGCGTTGCTCTCCTGCGGTGATAATCTCAACTAAAGTATATAAAGAATCAAACCCACAGAGGTTAGAATATTATAGAGAATATATCCAGCCAGTGGGATAATACTGGGGTGTCGCACGGTCCCCCTACTCCTACAATCCACTCATTTCTTTCTCCTAATGTCTATGGATAGGAGGCCAAGCTATTCTAATTCTAAATGTGCATTGCTTTGTAAAGGAAGGAACGTCATGTTTGTGCCAAATGTAGGGACTATTAAAAATAATGTTTTCTGAATTAATCATGATATTTCATAATGGAAGGGAACTAATCCATATTGTCCTTTAGAGAGCGTTCTCTCATTTAACGACACATACCTGGAACATTTAAATGTCAAATTGTTTTTTTTTCTTTCTAATATGTGAATTACACTCAATCATCGTCACATAAGGTTAGATCATGATAAGTGTACATCAGGTGAAACGTCTGAATGATTCAAAGAGAGTAAATGAGCAAAACGTCGTAACAGCAGTCTCAAATGTTGCCCATTTTGATTATGTACTTTACAGTTTCTTAACAAAAATAAGGATTTCGGTTGATTTTTTTCTGTGACTTCTGTACTTCCACCCATTACCTATTAATTTTCTACAGGAACGTTCTTAAATACTCCTTTTATTTCCTCATACGAGGTAGCATTTAGTAGTTTCAAACAACAACAATAATAACTGAGGAGTGATCATGGTAAATGGTATAAGATCCACGACAGAAAAATTTCAGGTTTTTCAAGGAAAATGCTATATGTACTATCGCCAACAGTCCTGCATGTTGTAGAAGTGTGTGCCAACCGTTTCGTAGTTTGCAGGTCCCCTAATAGGTGGTAGGAGACATAACCCCAAATTCTCTGTAATTGATATACTCGTAAGTTCCGTTTGATGTTCTTGGCTGGTATTCTGGAGCAGGAGATGTTCGCTTTATTGTACAAAGCTACATCCATCTAAATATTATCTAAAAATTATACTTAATAATATAATAAAATTTAACACAGTTTATGTAAAAGCCTTTCCCACTTTTGGCATATACTCAAGAAGTTTTGATTCTAAGATGAACAACGCAGAATCTTCAAAAGTCAGGAAATCACGTAACTGCCAGCACCAGTTACAGGAGTGTACACATTAAAGTACAATTTTTTAAAATAATATTACGATGTCTGAATTTAAACGAAAACGATTTTTTCTTAGAACATCTTTACATTTTTCTTTTGAATTTTAAAAGTAAATTATATTATTACATTTAAAAAAATAAATTAATCATCAAAAAATCTGTTCTTTCTTTACGTAGCTTGCAAATGTCTGCATAAGTGCTGGGAAATAAGTAAGCATCAGATAGATCATCTCCTGTATATTTGCATTTCAGGAAGGATAAAAATCTGCACAGTATTGGGGAAATACAGGAACTTCTAAAGGTGCAGCGTTCTCGTACAATCACTGCACAAAAGAAACAATATTTTTTAGCCATGCTTCCTTTTACGGATGAAAAACGTGAGATTTACAAAATTATTTGTAAGTGAATCACATTGTATTTCTTAACGTGTTCAACTATAAATTATAAAAGTGAAAGGAATGTGCTTTTTATATGTAAGGTCTACCCATTTGTATTACTTTCTGTGAAACTCTAAACGGCACTTACATCTTTTACTAAAATGCAAATTTTGATTAGGTTTTATGCCGATAAATAAGTAGAAACTCTGTGTCAGTTACTTTATTATATCTACCAGACATTAAGATATTGGAAATTTTGTATTATTTTTACATTCTAACACGTTTTTAAAAGTTTCGGATAAAGTAATATTTGACACACGTCATTTACCATGCTCACTATTCAATTTATGATGCAAATACAGCAGTTATTTTTTATAATTATTTAAATGCTTAAATTGTTGGGACTTATTTATTTACATCTGTATTATTAACCGAATTAATTGTCCACATATTGTAATAGTTTAGCCATCTATTACAAATGAAATAGGTAAATAACATGAAGTGACCATTGGTTTATGAACCGGGTATAGAACTTTATGTAGAAACTTCCAGAGCGGAATGTAGAAAAAACAAGTGAAGGTGATCTAAGAGAAAACGATTATTTCGGACGAACATGTGAACGCAGTGGGGAATTAATGGTTGCGTGTTACTAGTCAACGCGCAAAATTATAAGGAACAGAATAAAGTTTGTTTCAGCTAAATCGGGTCACAGAAACGCATAATATCGCGAGTTTTGTGATCACGACATTGACTTTTAACATGTTAAAGAACGAAAACAACAATGGTCGTGTCGTCACTTCAGAAAAGTTTGGATATATTAATAAATTAAACGAAAACTAGTGTGTCTACCAAGATTTGGCCACCAAACCAAAGTATTCCGTGGAATACGGGCCAAATTATAAACGTGGTGACACAATTTTAGGACGCCGAACATTAATAGATAAACATTATGTTACATTAGTTAATTGAGAAATAAACAAGCGATGTTTGTAGGCATGAGACGCACGAAAAAGCATTCTTTTAACAAAATGAAGCGAGAAAAGTGATGTCTAAGAAGTGGAATGGATACGAAATTTTAATTGGGAATTTTACAATATAATAAGACAATCCAGGAAGTGTTAGAAATTAATAATAAACTATTTTATAAGTTATAAAGCAGAAGACAGTAGATGCGCTATTGTTTTGTTCGGAAAAAAGCTGTAAATGCTTTAGGACAACAATGGGGGTCAGATGGGGGAATAGCTTGGTAGCGAGAGGCAGAATCCGCGTCGCTTGTTGCAAGAATAATTTTAAAAATTTGGATTTGTAATTTTTTGATGAAGTGTTCTCTTCTGGACTCGTACTAGTGAACTATTATAAACTGTGAGAGGAGTGAATAACTTCGTGGCGAGTTGTACTCCGCGTCACTCGTGATATTATTTTAACACGCGAACTTATAAAATTTCGAGAAGGTGTTGCTCCTTCGGACTTGTATTCGCAAGGTGGCGGAACTGTATGCCGTGTGATGTGAACTATTTTAGTAGTAATATATAAAGCTATGCCACGCGCGATCATAATTTTGAGTTTTGTGAAGTTTGAAAGTTTTTCTACTAATGTTTGGAACTGGTGTTACTTCGACCATTGAAAAATCGAAGCGGGTGTCGCCGAACAGGTGTGCCGAGGTGCAGCGGACTCGAGCGCGTCTTTGCATATCGTCGCCGTGGTCAGTGCCAATTTGGGGGGCACTGGTAATTCGGCGCTAGCAGGCAGCAGTGGAGCAGAGTTCTTACTCATGACGGCGTGAGATCTTGTGTGTGGACCCGGTCGTTGCTTCGTTAACAACGAAAGGGAAGTGGAATATTTTTTTGCTTTGCAACACTCCAGTGAAGTCAATGACTTTGATTTCTTTGCTCTTGGGGAGAATAAATGGTTTGCAAAGCCAAAACTGGAAACATTTTGGGGGGATTGCAATGTAATGGGTGTGGCCACAGTATTGAGCTCATTATTTCGTAATAACGTTTGGGTATAATATGTTTATTGATTTTTGTGATTTTTATGATATCGTGTTTTGTTGATGTTGTGTGGTATTGATTCTTTTATGAGGGTATTAATGTTTCTGTTGGTTAAAAAGAAAATAAACAAACGAGATTTTGAGTTCTCGTTTTGATGTTACGTAACCGGTGTTTTTATCACATAGCTAGCTGATCCTGGTCCCTGCATTGGCGTGGCGCTTGTGTTCTGTAGAGAACAAATCACGGCCCGCCCTGATAAATTTATGTAAACAGGAAAACTCCGGATAGTAAAAGGGGGGGCACAGTGGTGTGCATTGTAGATATTACAGGTGATCAACAAGGAAGTTTTTCGTGATCAACAATAGGAGTTGAGAGGGGAGATTTTCATTACATTAGTGCCCAGTTCGTAGGGCGTTTTAGTAAATAGGAAAGGGGGGTTTTTCGTTGCATTGGCGCCCGTTTCGTGGGCGTGATCGATATCGGTAGCAGTGTGAGAGAGAGGGGGTTTTCGTTACAATATATAATTAATTGTCATCACTCGCGTGCTTATGTTTTTTTTCGGAGCTCTAACACACATTGTTGGTTACGTTGCAAAAGGAACAATTCTCCCCCCGAAGTGAGGCTTAGATATAAATTAGTAAATTGACATTTATGTTGTGTTTGAAACAATTTGACAAGACTTCTGCAAAATGTCTGAAAGTTTCTAGCAATTCAGTTAAAATAATATTATGCAACCGTTTAAAATAGTACAAGAAAGTCAGTGCCATGTGTTCCACCAGTTGTATTTCATGTGAATTTATTGTAGTTTAAAGAAGAGTCAATACGCATTATTTGGTATATAGGATAAATTTTATTGTGTCCTCATTTCATTATGTAAAATTGAAACAAATTCCTTAATTATAAATATTTCAAGAGTGCTGTGTATCTTTCTTTCAATAAGAAATTTTTCGATTAACGCGGAAACAGGTGTTTCGCTAGTCTAGTCACCTCTCCAAATAAAAATCATCGAAACTCGCTTTTGCTTTCGCCAAGTTTGCTTCCTAATTAAAAATGAAATCGTAGAGTTCACTTATGTGTTTATATCCATATAGCACTACGTTGTCAGCTCGATATGTTTCTACAGTGCTAAGCTACTAAGTTATACGTCCGTGCTGAAGTGGTGTCTAGAAGAGCATGAGTGTGCAAGTGACAGGCACCATGAAATGGGTTTGTGCCTCAATTGGCATTGTTCTAAGTATCCAACTCGTACTCACCCTCAAACGGCAGGCTCGATAAATTTGAATAGGCTGAAAAAATAAACTACGTTTAGTACTCCTTACAAAGCAAATGTTTGATTCAACATTGAAAATGTCAGTTTCGGATGTAATCACATAATCCTGCTTTATGTAGGATACGTCGCCTGTGATTGAAATATTTAGACTCTTTGAAATGACAATTTTTCACAATATGTGGAACATTTTTGAATATGAAAATCACTCCGCCTTTTGCAATCCTAAATGATATATTGAAATATTTTTGTAAGGCTGTCACACAGATTTAAATTAAAAGTTTAAAAAGATCCAACAAAAAGATTTTGGACAGTCAAATTTATAATAACAGTTTACATTTAAAACTTATGTTTGTGGCTACGTTTTGAAGGCTGATGCACCTTCATCTTCAGACCAATACACTTATATTTGAATAACTAAAATTATAAAAAAGTACACATTAGAAATAGTTAAAATGGAGAACGAAAAGGAAATCAACCTGTACATATTTTATGAGAAATAACAAGATATAGTGCAAAATAATATTACATAAACCAAGAACTGTACTCACACTAGAAAGAATTTTACCATACTTTTCGGACTATTGTAAAGAAGTAGGCCGATAAGGTGAGTATCAATCAAAATTTGTCAATAACCCCATACAATTAAGTAAGCAACATAAACTAATACAACAGAACTATTTAAGAACTAAAAGATACCTGGGATCAAATCTGGATATTCTTGTCATCCCCACTGACAAAGGTGGTGCTTAGAAAAAGAAAATTATTTTGCCAAAGTTGAAGAAACATTAAAATCAAAAGATGATTTTCTTATACTATCTAAGGATCCTTCCAGACGGTACCTCCTAGATTTACAACAATTTTTAAAACGGTGGTTAAACAAAAAGTATATTGATAGTTCGATGTTACGCTCTCTGTATCCCACTGTGCCCGGTATAGCCAGGGCCTATGGATTTACCAACGTCCACAAACAAGGAGTTCCTTTTAGACCGGTCGTTTCCAGTTTGACTTCTCCTGAATATAGTTTTTCAAAATTTTTAAATCAAATACTTAATACCTTTCTAGAATCCACCTACAAGTTTAATGACAATAATAGCCATCAAGTAGTCACAGAGTTGAAACGACTCAACTTTGCCCCCCAAGATTCTTTGATCTCGTTGGATATCGTTAAAATGTTTCCATCGATAATGCATGACTTGATTTTCTCTGCCTTAAATGACGTCTTTATTCCTCAAGTTACATATAAGAACTTTAAAATACAAAAAGGAGCGATCATTTTGGCAGTTAAATTAATACTTCGAAATATTTACTTCAAGTTCAATGGGAGGCTTTATCATCAAGTAAGAGGTTGCCCTATTGGAGGCGTACTAAGTTCTATCTTGTGTGAGATTTCAATGAGGAAAATAGAAACAAACATCCTTTCTAAGTTGCATGTAAAATTCTACACACGTAGATGACACACTTACTGTCCTTCACCAAGATAAGATCCATGAGTGCTTCAATGCGTTTAATTCATACCATCCCAGTTTGAAATTTACAATGGAGACTGAACAAGATTACACAATGAATTTCCTTGATTTTACAATTTACAGATATCCGTATTTTTGCATCACAAATTGGTACACAAAACCATCCTTTGCTGGGATACTATTGAATTTTTATTCTTCCCATTCGGTAAATATCAAAATAGCCGTTATCAAGAATTCAGTCCAGAGAGTTTTTCAAATTTCGGATTCTGTCTTTTACGCGGTAAATTTGGGAAATATATTTTTGTTGTTGTTAAGAAATTCATATCCGGTTGTTTTTTTCGGGAGGGTAGTAAATCAAAAATTGAAACAAACCTTACGTTTGTCCTCGGTTGACTGTTGTCAACCAAACAATCAATCTGAAGCTCATGATTTTTCAAAAAGAAATATTTCTCACCATTCCGTATGTTCCTAGCATCAATAAGGATACAAATAAAATTTGTCATGAAAGATTTCCAGACGTAACTCTTGTGAATAACATAATCAACAAATCTAACTTTATACGTCATGTAAAAGATCCTATTCCAAAATTA
Organism: Acheta domesticus; assembly: GCA_031308135.1. NCBI lineage: Eukaryota > Metazoa > Arthropoda > Insecta > Orthoptera > Gryllidae > Acheta > Acheta domesticus. The sequence continues at coordinate 204,672,729 of JAHLJT010009419.1, read as the reverse complement.
GAAACTGTCAATTCTATATATTCTATTCTAGCTTGCGATTTGGTATACATAGGACAGATTGGCAGAAAACTGGGAGACAGAGCGAAGGGAACATATGAATAATGTAAGATTGCCTCTGGAAAAACAAAATTCATTGACCATCCATAGAATTAGGTACAACCATCAAATCAATTTCCGTTGTCCATTTGTTTTGGATATTGAAAAAAATTGGAGTTTGAGACTTGTTTTAGAGTCGCTTTTTATAAAAGTCAATACTTCTATGAACAACAATTTAGAGTGCAACCAGTTTGCAAAATATTACGACTCTATCTTGTTCAATTTCAACCAACAAAAGTCCAAACATAAGTCCTTGTGGTAGTCAATCTCTTCGAGATCTCATTCCTGATGATAAGGTCAATATCACAACATGACTTCGATGATGATCGTAATGATGCACACACCTCTGCTCAAGATATCGTTTTTCCCCTTCATCAACATACTGTCCCGTACTCCCTTAGAAGTCGTGCGACCCCCCTTTCCAATGACGTTCCCCCTCCAATTCCCCCACCACCCTCTCCTACTTCTACCCTTCCCACAACCCCCAGGTTTCGGAAGCACTTGTGTCCATACTACCTTAGAAGCAGGAGCGGCCGTTCTAAGGATTGAGCCATCATGTCACTCTTGTACCTCATATATTTTGAGTTTTATCTGTGCATAGTTGCGTATTAACATTACAATAAGTAATCATTCAAGGTGAGTCTGTCTTTTGTGTTGTGTACTTCCTTGTTTTAGTTTTAATTTTTATTCCTTAAAATGCCAAAACCGGTAAAAATTTATAATTTGACATGGACGTACTTTGTATAATTTTTAGTATATACTATAATATCAACTTTTATACAAATAATCAATAGTTCTAAAATTTGGATAAGAATATCAGTCTCTTTTTTGCTAGCGTCATTTATTTCTGACATGTAATTGTTAAAATGTATCAAGGTTTCATCCTTTTCGCATTAACGTGTAACAACGTTCGCTATAAATTAAAAAAATTCAACATCAAGTTATTTAAGTTTTGAGATCATATTTCTACATCAATAATCTTGTTTGATACTCACCTTATCGGCCTACTTCTTTACAATAGTCCGAAAAGTATGGTAAAATTCTTTCTAGTGTGAGTACAGTTCTTGGTTTATGTAATATTCTTTTGCACTATATCTTGTTATTTCTCATAAAATATGTACAGGTTGATTTCCTTTTCGTTCTCCATTTTAACTATTTCTAATGTGTACTTTTTTATAATTTTAGTTATTCAAATATTTATTGACCTGAAGGTGAAGGTGCATCAGCCTTCAAAACGTAACCACAAACATAAGTTTTTAATGTAAACTGTTATTATAAATTTGACTGTCCGAAATCTTTTTGTTGGATCTTCTTGAACTTTTAAACCAAAATGATATACTTTTAAAAAGGATAAATACAAAAAGGCATTTTCGGACCCATTTTGCACTGCACTTCTCTCTACATGAAGAATTCATTCCTGAAACTTTGCCGTCGATATTTGTCACATCCTTTTTATGTGCTCCCCAACCGCAGCTCTCACTCTCTTTTCCGATTGTAAACCGATCGCGGCAAATTCGACTCTCCATGCACCATTCGCTGCCATTCTCACCGAATTTCGGGATGCTACAAAGCATCACCTCATGTGTGTGTTGTCTAACAATTTTTTTCCTTAAAATGAAGACGTTTCGTTGTTTCTCTGAAAGGAATAATTCCCCTGAAGCGGTTGTTGCGCTGGGACAGAATTATTCACATTTTCTTGCTGCTCTCCACGATCACAGCAACAAAGAACACACCTCGAATAGAGCTAAGAAAGTTTAATTTAAAGAAAGGGGAAAGGGGAAATTGTTCGAATTTGCTGGTAAAACATCTAACAACTATTGTGTTAATCAAGGATATAACATCACTTTCATTACTTTAATACTATACGCTATCTGCTGTATTTCATTACCATTTTCTGTAGACGATTCCATTTGCGGGTTCACGGATTTTGGTCCAAAATAATAAGCTATGTCAGTTTGCCGACGTTTCGGAGTGAATTATTACTCCATCCTCAGGGTTGGACAAGTTTAACAACTCGGTTATTACAAATATTGTCAACAATGATAATTACAAAATCATATTAAAAACTATGTATAAACATTACACATTATATATATATATATACAATGTGTAATGTTTATACATAGATTTTAATATTGTGATGAACCGACGCTCAAACACAAAAAGGGGGGGGAAGCACCGTCACACCGAAGTGTGTCGGTATTCAGATGACAGGTGTGCCCGTTAAATTTATAAGTGAAACCCCAAACGAATACTTACCTGACATCCGGCACCAGCTTATGAACACCTCAGGGGTGAGCATTCTGTTTCAATGAGAGCATGCACAGGGTTTGGCAGAAACAAGCTTTTTGAATTTCCTTCAATGTGTTGTTCGCTTGAAGGGCGAAAACACGTTTATTACCGCTTTGGATTACATATGATTTTCTTCCGGTTTCTTAAACAACTAATTCTTTAAATTTTACTTTAACTCGACACTTGCTCAAATTTCTAATTGTTTCTTTAAACTGTCTTTCAGATGGCAATTATTGATGACATATGGTAGACTTGTGGTAGATTCATACCTCAAGTCGACCAATTGCACACCTCTTCCCTTGCCAGCCTCTGTCACGTATCCCCAACTCTTTCCTTACATGGCTGCACTGTCCTTTCACGTGACTGCAATTTCTAATCTTATTGGCCGAAATTTTGTGTTCTGAAAGATTCTACTCAAGTCAGAAGCTAATAGGGCACTTCTTAGGTTGATGTCATTTTCTGTGCATCCCATTGGCTCTCTTTGTTGTTTGAGATTTCGCCAGCACCGCAGAGACAGACAATGCAAGACCACCGGCCGCCTTTGTGGCGCCTTATGTGTTTTGGGGATTTTTCTACACAACGCAGAGAGGGCCTCTTAATCGACTAGTTCCGGTTCCTATGTTGACAATGCTGGACCGTCCAGCCGGGGCGGCTTGCTCGGGAGTCTCTGGAGGCAGCCCGTCACTGTCTGCTTTTGTTATTTGAAGACGGGGTTGGGAAGGGGGGCGCAGTTTCTGGCGCGCGCGTCTTTCTCGCGGGGCTGGGACGAATTGAAAGGGTTCCTAATTTGGCGTGACGCGAGGGAAGCCGGGTTTTGGGTTGCTGCGCGAGCTTATATCTCGTCGCATTATGCAATTGTAATTATCATTGTTGACAATATTTGTAATAACCGTGTTGTTAAACTTGTCCAGCCCTGAGAATGGAGTAATAATAAACTCCGAAACCTCGGCAAACTGACATAGTTTATTATTTTGGACCAAAACCCGTGAACCCGCAAATGGAATCGTCTACTATACGCTATTTCATTTCTGATGTTACAACCCCAAATGAGATGTACTCTAAATAGAGTACAATGTAATTGATTGATTCTGGACGCTAAGTTTATTCGTCCTGTAAGTGTAATGCGTGTTGTTGTTTTTGCTCAGGAGATGGCGGTGACTTCCCCAGCTCGATGGTGAGACCCGGCGCCGATCCCCAGCCAGGAAACTCCCACCACTGGGGCAAGCTCCATGCTCCCAACCGGCCTCTCCCTCTGTGTAGTAGTGTAGTGCATACAAGTGCATTAGTAAGAGGTAGGATAGGACAAAAAAGAGAAAGGAAACATAGACAGCGACCCGTGACCCATTTGTTAGGGTACTGCTCCGTCATTCGCTTGGTATTGACCGGAGACCAAGGAAAACTACCGATCAGAGCAGCCGATCAATAGAATTCTCCTCCAGACAGCGATAGAATTCAACCTAACTATCCAGCTAGTGTCGAAAATCCTGCCATAGTCGGCACTCGAACCTAAGACTCCCGGTCAGAAGCACTGCAGCAACATCAGTTGAGTTGATCGACATGATTTGATGCCCTGAGCCACTACTCCCGGTCAGAGTACAATGTGCATTAAATTGAAATATTTGTTTGATTATGTATGTCGATGAACTTAGAAAGGGAATAATCTCTAAATAGTTTAATGTTTGACATATTATTGAAAACAACAATAATGAGTATTTCATTGCATTTAATCCATTACCTAATGTGTAAAATACCGTACCTTTCTGTGTACGTAAAATGAAGATAAGTACTGACAACAATGGTAAAAGCATGTTGATGTGGCCAAGAGATACTAGTTTCGCAAAAGGCAAAAGTTGTCAAATGGCAAAACTGTCCTTCCCAAAATATCCAGGATCCATTTCCTTCACCTCTGCCTCTCTCCAATCCGTCTTATGTTCTTCACTTCATCATTAATGTTTTAATACCTATAAATAAATCATGTATACAATCATGTCTTGAATTCTATCTTAATTCCTATAATTCTTACTTTCCAGTTCGTGGATATAAATAAACTTAAGAAATTAATTCTATTAAACTTAAATGCCAATGGTATCACGGCGAAAAAACTCTTAAAGATTCTTACTCTCAGAACATAATGATCTAGCAGTCATTACGGAAACTCACTTAGCATCTACAATAAATTTTCGAGTGCCAGGTAATAAAGTTTATCATTCAGACCGCACCTCTGCGAAATCTTCTGGTGGAGTGACAATAATTATCAAAAAGAATATTCAACATGACCAAGGTCTGCTGGCAATCACCCCCGGACTACAAAATATTAGTTTTCAGAAAGGGCGAAACCTCACTATTTATTCTCATTACGGCAGTGTACAAACCGCTCAATATTCCGCAAAATTCGACTCAACTACAAAATCTTTTTGCTTAACCCACTCCCACCCTAGCAATTATTATTGTGATGTAAAGCGAGGCGAAAAATGTCCGGAAATGTAATTATTTTGTGAATATAGTAAGGTTTGCGATTGTATATCATAGCCTATGTTACTCCAGACCTTTAAAGGAAGCTACTATAAAAGTTTCATAAATATTGGTTCAGTAGATTCAGAGGTCATCGCGCTGTAAGTCAGTGCAGTTCTGTCTTTATGTATTAAGTATAGCAGATTATTATTATTATTATTATTATTATTATTATTATTATTATTATTATTATTATCCTATACAATCCCATGCAGGGCCTCCTGATTTCTCACGGAAGATTAGTGTTGTCAGCTACTTGTGATCTTGTACATAGCTAGTTCCAGTCTGGTTTTACACCAAATTCCATGTACAAAAAATACCAAAATACTAAGTACAAAAACACCAAATACCAAATACACTGGTGGTTATGTTCAACTTCATTAGTTAACTGACTTAGTTCACTATTTTGACTACGCTTGTTATTGACAATTTTCATTTCTGTAGCTACTTTAACTGATTGTACATTGATACCTATAGTTATGCGTTTCGTTTGATATTCACACTTAATCACTTATTGTTTTTCACTGTTTCTAACAGCTTTTTTTCACTTCATTGTCATTCTTTGTCTATTTTTGCAGGAACAGGAAGATATTCATGTTAGGTATGACCTCCACGTCGACCTATCTTGGACCAGCCGCGTCCACTTGTTGCCGAACTGCCTGCCTGAAGCTGTACCATCATCGTTTGCGTTGCCTTTCAGGGAGCCGCCAGCCAATTCTTGGTTCCCATATTGTTGTTGTGTGTGGCCATCATTGGTCGTTGTGTCTTACAATATGTCCATTTCCATTTCAGTTTTTCAACTTCTTCTGGTGCATCTTTTATTTTGGTTTTGCCCCTTACTTCTGCTCATGTTATGTGGTCTTTGAGAGAGATGTTGAAGATTTTTCTTTCTATCTTCCTTTGGCACCTTGATATTTTAAGTTTTTGAGCTGAGGTTAAGGACCAAGTCGTAAGTTACTGTTGGTAATATATAAGAATCTATTACTTCTCTCTTCATTTTTAAGCCTATATGTTTGTCTAGGAAGATGAAGGAAACACTCCAGAATTTTTGCCAGGTGATTATTCTTTTGTCAATTTCTTGGTTAAGTCTTTTGTTGTTAATTGTTTTGTTGAATGTTTCCCCAGGTAAATATATTATTGTACGTATTCTGTCTGTTTACCATCAACTTTTACAGGGATTTCCTTGTGGTTTGTCATTAATTTTGTTTACTTAAGTTTAAATGGAGTCCTACTTTTCGGCTTTCTTTATTTCGTTCGTCTAACATTGTTTTGTAGTTTGTGTCTTGTAGCTTTGTTATTGACACATTTGAGATTATTTAGTCTTCTTCCGTTTATTCGCAGTCCCTCCCATTTCAGCTTCCTAAAAACATCTCCGAGTAAACAGATGAAAATTTTGGGTGATAGAGGATCTCCTTGTTTTACTCCTTTTCTGATTTGGTCCTCCTTCATTGTCAGTTTTAATCTTAGCTGTGCTGTTTTTGTATACTTTCTTTGAAATTCGTATGTATTTGGGAGGAACGCCCTGAGTTTGCAATGCTTTAAATGTTGGTGAGTGTTCAACACTGTCAAATGCTTTGGAAAAATCTATTAGTGCTATGTATATGTTCATGTTGTATTCTTGGACTTTTTCGAGTATCTGGTTTATGGTTTGTAGGTGGTCCATTGTACTGTATCCTTTCGTGAATCCAGCTTGCTCTGGTGACAATTTTTCGTCTAGTAAATTTGTTATTCTTCTAGCAATAGGAGATGTTAATGCTAAGCACCGAGTTTGGTAACAAACTCGTCGAACGTAAAAGTTCTGTTAAACTTTGCGCAGAACTGGAATTGTAATATAATAGCCCTTCTCCAACCTACTCATTAACCACGATATCAACGCATACCGCCCTACATTACAGTAGGTAAACAATTCAACGAACAAATTTATCAATTTACCTTAACGGTATCAAATTCAGATCATTGCTCAGTCCTGATTAAGTTCATTAACAATCCTCCTCCCTTAAATGAAATCCTCGAAAACTATCCCAAAATCTATTGATTGTCAAATCTTCAATTCATCCATATATATTCTCACCCCACCATCCCCGTGCACTAATTACGCTGAAATACACGAGACTATCAATAAATTCTATGAAATAGCAAATGTTGTCATTAACAATGCAACTAGTCACATAAAGTTTACACTCTCAAACACAAAAACTTACTCTCAAACAAAAATAGTAATATTCCGCAAAAAATACTATTTTTAATTCGATCAAAGAGAATCGCCAGAAAGCTCTGGCAAGAATATAGATTTCCTCACCTTAAGAAAACCTTGAGTTACTTAACACACAAAGTTCATTCTGCCCGTTAGAACTATATAGATTCCAAAAATTTCAACATACACTAACTAATTTAGACAAGGACTCGCTTAACCTTTGGAAAATCTACAGACTCTTCAATAACACACCGTGCGTCACTCCTCATACAGATTACAACAGCAAAAAAGCAACCACAACTGAAGATAAAGCCAAAATATATAAGATTATTTTGCTAATAATCTAAAATCAAATCCTATTACTGACATCATTTAATAACAAAATCATTAATTTCCTCGATAGACAATAATCATCTGTGCCTCTGCCAATTAATTACATTGCTCCATACAAGGTAACATAACTAATCAAAAAGCAAGAAATCAGCGGATATTGACAATTTCTCTGTCATGGCACTTAAAAACCTTTCCAATCAAAGCATTGCCTTCCTAACAGGCATCTTTAATGGATGCCTAAGACCCTAACATATGGAAACAAGCAGCAATCATCCCAGTTTTAAAACACAACAAATCCCCCAATGACCCACCAGTTACTAGCCCGTAAATCTTCTATACGTTTTAAGTAAATTATTCTAAAAACTAGTACTATTTGGACTAAAAAGTTTCCTCGCTAATAATATCATCCCTTTCTGTCAGTTTGAATTCAGGTCAACCCATTCTACTGTATACCTACTCTTAAGAATTTCTTACATCGCCCAGGCCTTTCATAATAATAAATACCTAACAGCCGCATTTTTCAATTTCGCACAAGCGTTTGATCGTGTCTGGCACTAAGGCTTACTTTACAAATTTTTACAAAATTTACGACACATAGGAACTCCCGACTATTTATTTAACATAATATACATTTTTATCGTAAATCGCCCTTTCTCGGTCAAATTAAACAATTATATTTCACCTCCCTCAATAATCCTTGCCGGGGACCCTCAAAGGTCCCCACTCTCTCCCATATTGTTTAACACATTCACCTCAGATATACCCGTTCGAGACAAACACACAACGGCGCGTTGTGCTGACGACACAGCTAGAATTCAGCAGACTCACAGCTTCCCTCCACCACACATCACTTGCAAGACGCATTACACAATTTTCAGAATAGGGCACCTTTTTGAGATTTAATCTAAATTCATCCAAATGCAAAGCTAAAATATTCGCTCTTCGGCGCATCAACAATCCCATTCTCATACATATTAATAATCAAAACGTTCCTTGGAATCCTCTAGGAGTCCTCCTTGACACCAGACTAACTTGGAATGCGCACATTTTAAATAAATGTAATATGGCACAGGCCGCACTTTTCAAATTGTATCCTTTATTAAACAAAACGTTAGCTATTAAAACAGATCTCTCCCTTTTACTTTACAAACCTGCTATTCGTTCCATACTTACTTATGCATGTCCGGTATGGGGAGGACCTGCCCGTTCGGTACGTAAAATGCTCGAAACATTCCAAAATAAAATCCTTCGCACTGCCGTCAAGGCGCCTTGGTACGCATCAAACAACTCGATAATGAGTTTGTTCTTCGCAAGATTGCTCCTTATATCAGACACCAATCAATTAATATTTTACTTTCCTCATCATCCTCCCCTGCAACGACAATATTCAACCTAGGAAAAACCTATAAACAACGCCGAATAATCAAATCTAGAAGTCCAAAAGATAAATTTAAACCACCCTAAAGAGAAGCGCATGATTTCCAAAACTTACTTTCTTTGACGTTTTTACTTTCCCGTATACGTACGTATACACGGAGTGATATACGTAGTATAGGGAAAGTTATGTAATGCTGCGCGAAAAAATGGCCAATTTTCGGCGGAAAAAAATTAATTGCTGGGCCATGAAAACGAATAAGTGGATAAAACCAGTTGCTAAATGAAGAAAAAAATCCTCTATCTCGTGGTGTGGTCAAAATCCATGATTTGTTGCTTCTTTATACTTAAAAATCGATTGACGGCATTCCGTCCGTCTGTCCGTCTGTGGTCAACGCTAGCGCCTAAACCGTTCGGTCGATTTTCTTCAAAACTGATATTCCCCAGTCGATCTGATTTTAGTCGAAGCTTTGTGATTTTGAAAAAGATTCTTTAAAATTTGGGGGTACTTTACATGAAGCCCCCGGGGATTTTCAACATTTTCTCAAAAACGGCTCCAAATTTTTTCTTTAAATTTCTTGTATGAATAGAGGAAAATACACTTTTTAACATGGCATAGGTCCGATTTTCACGTACAGCTCTGAATTTTCGAAAATTGTGAAAGTTTGAATTTTTTTCGGCGTCTTTCTCCAACTACAAAATTGAAGATAGAGATTTTTTCTTCAAATAAAATTTGTTCTGCATATTGAGTTCTTTAATAAAGGTCATGTAAATGTTTTTCACAATCTTGGTAGTTTTCGTGCAATATGTGCAATTTTAAAAATTTACAAAAACAAAATTTTCTCAAAAACGTCTCCAAATTTTTTCTTTAAACTTTTGGTAGGGATAGTGGTAAATGTACTCTATCAATGACATAAAAGCCATTTGGTCTATCGGTTGGTTTTTTCAAAAATTACAAAAATGTAAATTTTTTTACTTGTCTCTCCTGTCGTTAATATTTACATTATCGGCGATTTTTTTACATTATTATATTTACGAGTATATATGCTTTAAATAATGTTAAGTATAGTTTCTCGAAAACACTACCGTTTTCTGTGAAAAGTAGCTCAAATTTCGGCATTTTCAGAAATGCTCAAACGTCATTTTCTCGTATATGGCTGCAATTTTTTTCTTGAAACTTTTGTAACGGATAGTGTTAATTACACTCATTAGTATAGCGTGAAGTTTATTTTGAGTTTTTTTTTGTTTTTTTTCAAAAATTATATAAATGTAAATTTTTTGAAAGATCTCTCACATCTTTAATATGCACATTATCCGCAATTTGTAAAGATGATTATACTTGTGAGTGTAAGTGCTTCAAATAACTTCAAATAAAGTATTTTGAAAACTCAAAAATTTTCTGTGAAAATGAGCTTCAAATTTCGCATTTTTAGTAGTGCTAAAACGCCATTTTCTCTTAAACGGCACATAATTTTTAAAAGAAAATTGCCATTTACGGCTAGGTTTCTGTGTTCTTTAATATTCTAAAATTAATGTTTCTGTTCTACCAATAGGAAACCGAAAAAATAAGAAAATGACAAAAAAATGTACTTTTGGCGATGATAGATGGTAGCTGGCAAGAAAGAGTATGTGGCAATTCCGAATAGCTAGCGAAGACCCAGGAAAATAGAAAACTAATACGGGAAAGTCTGTGCCATTCTGTAGCACCACTAGTTTCCCCTGTAATTGTAACCTATACTCCTATTTTCTCATTTTCGTCGCATATAGTAATTATTGATTATTCAGGTCTCCAATGGGAGTATCCTCGTTCTATTGGTTTTAATTCTAGTACTGCGCGTGCTAACTTGAAATTCTATTCATTCTTATAAAACGCTTTCCCCGCTCTATGAGAAAATTTAGAAAAAAGAGAGAGAGAAAGAGAGGCCTACTACGGGTTAATGAGTAAAGATACCATTATAGCATCGTTGTGAAATAAGACGACAGGATCTCATAACATATGTACATTTATTTACAATCTGTATACAAGGATAGCTTGGTTTGAAGTGCAGAGTATTTATAGAGTTTCTTTCGCCAGGTGCCAATGTACCTGGTGTTGTCGCGAAGATGCGCGACCCTCTGCTGGTCAGCGGCCGCCATCTTCCCTGTATTTTTAAGTATGACCGAAACGCAACGCGTTCCACCCCTCGACCGCCTCCTGTGGCCGGTGACATGATGCCAACATTTAATGGTTATAACCTACCCACGCTGAAAGAGTACAGAGGAAGAAAAGACTGACCTTTTGCCTTTCAGAGGAAGTCAAGAGGTTGGCCGTTGTATCTAAAAAGAAGGACCGTTCCCCCTACCTAGCACTTGCATTAGTGGACGTGGTTCCATGCTGATGGGTTTCTGGTCGGAACGAGACTGTCTCTCATGGAAAGGATGAGAACTATTGTCTGGTATGTTACACAGTGAAGAGATTGACCTACGGGATATTCGAGGAGGGTAAAGATGTTCATCACTAGGAATGTTCCCAGAGGATCGTTAGGAACCACGAGAAGCACCGGTAGGCCCTTTAGGCGCAGATAGACAGCAGCTGAGAAGAGGGTTGGGCGAAATCATAAAGCCAGCCTTTTTGGTATAACCATAAAGCTTAAGACACTGATATAACAAAAATGAAAAGTACAAAATTTTCCCTATCTCATAAGATAATCAGTTAATGCCTTATTTTACACGGCGATACTCGGGCCATCTTCCAGCCAGGCAAATTCCGGGCCGTCTTCCGTCTGGCCAGGCAAATTTTGCTACGCTCTTCCCATCTATCGGAGAATGTATTACTCGGGTGTCGAAACAGGCGATTTTGGATTTAGCTCAGAGGTTTCTTTTAGGTTTGAGGTTCATTTACATGCGGTAAATATGCAACATGGGACAGCCGGCTTTACTTCCCTCCGAAAGAAGGTGTACGAAGAAATTTTTCGCCCTTAAAAATCAACGGATTAGGGTAGGGTTTGAACCCGCAACTTGAGTTCAACTGCCCGAACACGCAGTATAAAATTTCTGTTGATAAAAGTAGGGGAAGGTGTTATACCTTGGACCTAAGTATAGGTGCCTTAGACCAAGGCTAATTATAGTTCTGCCTGGAGAGATACATGAAAACTACTGTATGTAGTTCATGAAACTGTCAATAGTTGTCTTTGTACAGTAGAATTTGTTTATTTGACAATTCATCTGCAGCGTAAAATAATAAAAACGTAAAGTCACCTGTGAAAAGTAACGATTCTTCATTAGTTTCTCTTAATTCTAGATACAAATATACTAGATCACCTTTGAAATGAAGGCAATTCCTGCTTCCGTATTGTTTTAAGAGAAGAACAGCGTGTTTAAAATAAAGTTCAACCCAAGATGAAAATGTCAAAAAGACACGAACTTCAATGTGACGATGTGTTGTACCTTTAACCTTTCTGAAGCGCTGTTCTTTGGACATATCCGAAGTACAATGCTCCCTAAATTATAATACTATTCTATTTGGTGTAATCTATTTACCTTTAGCTTTACAACTAAATGTGAGTTATCGATGATTTCAAAATGTTATTTTTAAAAAACACCACGAAGAGCAACGAATGTCAAACCTGTAACCAAGGAGGACATTGAAAAGGCCTTAGCTATGGTGTTGAGAAAACAGATTACAGTTTATGGAATTATTTATTTTTCTTATATTATTTATTATTCTATTTATCAGATTACACTTATGACGTGCGATACATGAAACACGACCTGAATTCTCAAAACATTCGAAGGAAGATACTACCCCAGTTTATTATATAACAGTTGCGAAGCTCTAATGGGAGGGGAATTCGTCCTTTTGACACTAGCGATCCTGGTGGCCAGGACAAGGCATCTGTCTTTAAAGCTATAAGTACTATCTAGTAATTCATAATTTTTAATGCTGAAAGTTTTATAACACTTAACAGCTCAACGGCATGTGCAGAAAATCTAAAAATGTGTGATATGCTTTATACAAAACAAAACGCTAATTCCAAGTTTATCATAAAATAGAAATGTATAACTGTCAAAGTGAGATGATAAAAATCTACATGTACTACGCAGAATGAAAATAAGGGACCATCTCAGCATTTGCTCCATGAATCAAGGAAAACTGTGCGAAAAGCCTCATTGAGATGGGGGTCCAACACCTAGAAGTTACAATAATATTTAAAAAATAATTATAATTTTAATTTGACAATAAATTTAAAATGATAAAATGGTATAAATCAAGGTTTACATGATATTTATTAGCTGATATATAATCTTTCTTATCATTCAAAATTATTGAAGCGCCGAAAATACAAAAAATATACACGAAACCATATAGAACAACAACAAGAAAACATTGGAAACATCTTATTGCAAATGCGCTTTAAAATAACAACATTTACGAACAATTTTGTTAACGCTTTCCTTTCTACCTCTTTAGGAAACCTAAAGAAGGATGTATCTGGCGAATTCTTTTGATTGTTGCTACAATTTATAGCATAAATAGATAGGAAATGCCGTGCATCAATGTATGCAGGACGCAAATAAGATCAGTCATAATTTAACAATGGCAAGTGAGCTAAGAGCGGATAATAATAATATTCAATCGATTCAACTCACTTCATCAAAAATGTATCGCTACATAGCATCAAGTAAATCACGCGTAAACAGCATGCATCAAGCCACACCTAAACGAACTGGTGCTCTTGCTCGCCACTGGGTGCGCTGAGGTCGCACGAATGAAAAAAACTCACAGGGAGCTTCGCAACTGTTATACTAAACTGTGATACTACCATATTTCCAATCGACAAGAATGATTTACTTAAGTTTCCACATCCAGTACCTACTGGAGGATGAATTCGACAGCTTCAAAAGTTTACATTTAAAATTGATTTATCCAGTGTTTGTTAAACCTTCTTTTTGAGCATTTAATACAGACACTTAAAAATGTTAATTATGCCTTGCTTCGTCTTAATACATTAATATTTATTTAAAAGTTAATAAGTAACTTTGTTCTTCCAAATGTATTGCCATTCTCCCAAAATAATTATGAAGGGTCAAAGGTACAACATACCTAGGACCAAGGTACAACACTTGTGTTCCTATTTACACTTTTTTAAATTTGCAAATAAATCAATGGTGTCGTAATAATATGTGCTTGAAAAAATGTGTGTGATGTATAAAACTCTAGGGTATTAAGAAAAAAATATTTCGGTCAATTTTTCTCCAGAAACAACGAAATTAAAAATACAAACGTCAAAATGAGTCCGAGGTACAACACCTCCCCCTACTTCGAAATATATTTAGGAAATCGTTTCATTACTTTCAAGAACAGGAAATATTTATTAACATCATTGTATTTTACAACGTGCGGTTAATATTAAACATATGCAAAATATTTCCTACCTCCTTGATAACTGGCCCTGGAGGCAGACCTGCAGTCCTTGAAACCACCATTTTGAAGAATTCAGTTCCAATATCCTCGAGCAATATCCTGAAAAAGATCAATTGCATTGTGTTGATTCATTGGTTTTAATGTTCTGGTCTTATGTATAGATACAAGAGACAATAAATCTTTAGTATTTTCGCATAAATAAAAATGATTTCTCAGAAAGGAAATGACTAAGGATTGTTTTACACAAAATGTATTAGCTGTTTTTAATTAATCTAAAATGCTTGAGTATGTGAACATAATATTGTTTTTGCATATTTGAAGATCAATTCTAATCATCTTCAATTGAACAATTGACTCTTAACGTATCTCATCCATCGTATTTAAAATTCGTTTTTGCCTATGTTTTGAAGACCAACTCTCTAAAAGGCACTCGGAGAAACGGTTCGAGCAAAGGGGGGACGGAAGGAGGGGCAGACGGCGGACGCAGTCCAACCTTGGCAGTGAGACTTTGCCGGTGTTTCAGGCAACATAAGTGGGAAAACACGTAGTACGCCCAGTACTGGTTATGATAAAGAGTCGGATATTGTTTTGAATTATGTAATAATACATATACTATTATATAATCCTTCATATTGTTATTGATTCATAAACATTTTAAATAATGTATTCCGAGACCGCCATCACACACCCTACCCTCCCCCACGTTAGCTGACACCAAAGTTCCAAAAACACGCCTCCCCCCGCAGCCTCCCACGGTCACGGAGCTGTGGCTGCCGCCAGTGGAACCCCCTCCTCTCCCTCGTCAGGACCACGCCTTGTGCATGTCGAAAGAGCAAAATTCTATGATGTTACAGTACGTAAGAGTGGACTGGGCTGGTGTTTATGTCACACTACAGAGGAGCTGTGTCGAGATTTCCGGCCGACCCTGGAGAAAAGTGTCATTCGAACTCCCAAGTTTGTACTTGTGATTAATGTGTTTTTCAATACACCCGATTCTTTGGCGCTTTTACTGAGTTTTAGTGGTGTTGTAAGTGTAACCGCCATCTAGTGTTCATACCCGCTTTTAAAACCAGGCCACGTGTTCTGATAGAACGCGGTACAAAGTTTTAAAAAGTACTCGCTGTGGCCACAAGGAAGCACTGCTGCAGAAATTAAATGCTCGAACGCTGAGTGACCTGCGCCAGAAACGGACGTATTACTACTAAAGGACGGACGCCACACGAAAGACGACAGAGCACGCTTTTCTTAGAAAACTCAATAAGAAGTAATTATTACAAGTTATATAGTGCCAAATTATTCAAGAGTAAATAAATAATAGATTTGGACTATAATGTGTTCAAAACATGTATTTATTGAATATGAAATATTGATAAATAATTTAAGATTGATTTCTATGCACGAGGCACAATTTCATCACGATGGGCCATCGATTAATATAATTACGTTTTTCCGACAGATTTTTTTATTTGTGGTTTATCTGCACTATTAAATCAATACGACGCACAACAACGCCAGAGGCTGTTTATTCAATGGAAACGAAGCAGACGACGAGACCTCGAGGCTCCGAAGGGCGACGGAATCCCATGAGTGTCTGTGTACCGGCGCCGCAGCGGATCACACTTCGCTAACCTTGAGCGACGAAGAAACTGCCACGCTGCACAAGCCGCGCGGATCCACCCTTCCAGTGGTGTTCGTGGGTTAAAACGTCCCGCTGAGAACTATTTCATTGTGTTTTCCCCCCACAGAGAACTGAAATCCACTGCGTCAATGTTGTAGCGCATAGAAAACAGTCCATTTGATAATGTAAAATCGAAATTTAAATATTGGTTATATTTAATTATTATACTGTCGTAATAGAACGCAGATAGTTTCTAGTTTCAAATCTCTATATAATCCTAAATTCAACATTCTATACAATGAAATGGCCATTTTTAAAAAAAAGTTAAAGAATTATAAATTTCATGATATTTGTTTGCAGGATTTGTTTTTCAAGAATACAGCCTATGTTCTAGAAAACCTTGATTTTTCATTACTGTAATTCCAGTGATAAAAAGGGCTATGGAAACAAAGTATAATTAATTTCAAAAGAAGTTAACTGAATTATTTATAACTTGAATGTGTGTGAGGTTAAATACAGATCCATTAGATTTGTAAATTGGAGACAGTTGTAAATAATAATTCCCCTTGTATGTTATTTTTTGTGCAAGTAGTGTATGTAAGTAAATCTATTCTTGAATGTATGTATTTTTTTCAAGAAGTGTTTCATTTGTTTCGTTTATTTGTATTATTTTATTACTATAGTGTATTACTATAGTGTTCTATGTGTGATAGAACTTTTATTAGTGAGTGCATTGAGTAGGTAAAGCATCGTATATAGTTAATCCCACTAAGTTCAGTATATTTTTTATATAGAATATATTCTCATAGACAAATTCATTTTGCACCTGGTTTCTCTTATTTTGGAATCGTAAATAGAACTCAACCCTTACACTACGGTAGGAGCGGTCTACCTGCAGTAGGAAAACAAAGGTGACGTCCATCGATGCCATTTACTTATCGAGTGAAGATAGTTTACTCGTGTCACCCAACCTCAGAGTAAAAAGGCAAGTTTGTGATATAAGGTTTGTGTTAATTGTCAAAATTGCAGGAAAACTTTCAGCAGATACCGCAGTTTTGTTGGGAAAAAACCTATTATTCACGTAAGTTTGCAGAAAACCTTTTGACAGTGCACAACGGCTAACTCATTATTTATTCTTCTCTTGCCTTTTACCGTTCCTATAGGGTCGGCACTAATGGGTGTGGGCTGATTTTATTAATTTTTGCACACTCCATTTTTATAAAAATTTGGCGAATGTTTTACAGCCGGATAAAGGCCGACTCATCCTTTCATTATTAAATTTGTCATAGTTATCAAAAGAAAGTTACTTTGTGGTGTCAGGTTATGAGGTCTAAACGTGGTTCTGTGAAAGATTCAAAGTTCTTTTGAAAATAAAAGGTAAGGTCAACGAAAGACGCCTGTAAAAGTGTTTGGATTTCTGCTGGATTTTGTTATTTAAGTGACCTTACGAAATCACCTAAAGCTCACAAAAAATCAGAATATATCCTTATCATATTGTTCGCAGTCGAATGGATTTGACCTTTTCCCCTCACTTCAAACTTAAACTTCATCTTACGTTGGTGGTCGCAGCAACAACGAATCGAAGAATTCTATATCAATTTCAATATAGGCTTAAGGTGTTCAGATAATTTATTGAATTTTATATTTCGAATACCCCATGTCCCAGTAACTTCAAAATGATAGGCGCGTATATTCGACATATCTGCGATGAATACGCAAAAATGCCGCGCCTCGACATTGCAGAAGACGTTTTTGGTAAGTTGTCTTAAATGAAAAAAATACCCTGAAAATATATTTTTGGCAGCAAGAGATTTTGCATGTATTTTTCAAACAAGACCTAGAATCTTATGAGAAAATCTTTCACAAAATCAAGCTACCAACTTTGCGTTGATACTGGTCAATGACAGGACCTAATTAATATAGAGACCACAAGCACGACCACACAACGGGCATATATTGAACATAAGGTATGAAAACGACCATCATCTCAACCAAAAATGGAGAAAGTAATAGTTTTCAAAATTTAAAACAATAATATTAAAACGCTAAATACACTTAATATAATTTACACTAATTTTCATCTACATTTAAATAACTTATTTTGTGGCTCTTCTCCATTTCAATGTGTCTTCTAGTTTTAAGTATTAATATATTCCTAGAACACTTCTCCATTATGCTGAAAAATACAATGTTCAAATATGGCAATTCTCCTTTATTAATAGGTAACAGAAAATCGGTTAATCTTATCTTCAAGCCCACGGCTGAATTTAAATACTTTCCCTTCCTGAAAAAAATATATTTCTTTATGAAATTGTATGACCAATTGGAAATAAACTCTCATTTATGTGTCAATATTTTTAAAAATAATCATTTTCAAAGTCTGGATTGATTTTGTTACTTCTTGTAAAATTCATCAAATAATTATATTAATGTATTTATGAATAAATATAACAGTTTGTTGAAAGAAAGAGCGGGTGCAACTTAGGAAAGGCGCTAAGCATGTACTTCGCCTGCCGATATATTAATCCACCCTTAATGAGAGATGAAAACTTCCAAATGTATTACTATTTTTGTTCACAGAGAATAATGTTCCTGCCATTAGAACGTTTCCGTGCAAGACAATTCCACATTTAAGGAAAGCAATTGACCGACATCTTCCTGTATTATCAAGTTAGCAAATGATGCTGACAAAGGTGAAACAATCAACTACCTCAAGATAAATCTTTTACATATACCTCCAGTTAAGGTTTTAGATCGACAGACAAAATCGTATGTGGTTGAAATCATTTTCTTCCATTTACCACGATCATATCTTCCTTCGGAGCATTACGGAATGCAATGTACGATATTACGTTGTCTACTTGAATCACAAGTATAAAAAAACAAATTGTTCCTCATCCGCATTTACTGCAACAGACATCTGTCTCGTTACTTGAAAATACGAGTTACGTGTTTCCTTTGAGTAACCGTGTCTATTTATGCCGTAGACTGTAACGGGAGAAGGCAATTTACTATGCGGGGGAGAAACAATTCGGCTTGCGGGCTATTTTCAAGTTCAATGAAGGCGGCCTTCGAACGGAAGTGGAGGAGCCGGGAGCATCCTCCCGTTGCGCCCCTAGCGTCCATTCGCCGCGACCTTTGCGAATCGGCAATGCGCCGCGCCGCGCCGCGCCGCGCCGCACCTTGGCCGCGTAACGAGGTTCGCTCGCGTGCCGCCCGGTGCGCAGCGATCGCTCAGGCGGCGGAGGCGGTAGCGACAGCAGAGCAACGCTAGAACGGTGGAGACGGTGGGGCTGCACGTACGAAGGCTTTGAGTAATGACCATGGCGACGGCAAGATGACGTGTCCACGCTGACGATTGCGACGTCGGTGTGATAACTTGGAAGAAGTGTGTAGGTTTGACATTTCACTATGTCTGAAATGCGCTATCCATGTGGAAGGGAAGAATTCAAAACTAAAAATTGTTGCTTTCTTTTTAATGTTTTTTGTCAGAAATTCGGAATTGCGTTGTGATTATTATTATTATATTAGAATTTATGTATCCAGTACTTTCCGATCGGGTAGTTATGATACTTATGACTATGGAATCAAAAAGCATTTAATTTAAAACAATACGTAAAAGGGAATAATTTAAAAAATACAATTACGAAATATTATTCTATTAAGATTATATGATAAATAATAAAAGAATCGAAGAATTAAATGGGATGCAATTTTTGAAATTCCAGACACAACAGTTCCCACACAATTTCCTTGCCAGCTGACATCAATATGAAAATCCAATGGCGAAATGAATAATGAAAAGACGTAAGGAAACTGAATGGTATTGACTTATTAGCGTGGTGGTAGCGGTTTTCCAGCGAAAATACAGGATCTAAACAAAGACAAAAAGACAAGTTCGGTCAAGACCATCCAGTCTAAACGACGCACGTGTTCTTTTCGAAATCTCAACATACCAATGAAAAACATGTACCGTCTTATAAAATATGAGAGTGGTGTTGCATAATCCAATAATAGCGGCAGATATAATAATGGCGATGGCACCAAGTCGGGCTTCGCGGGAGAGGAGTCGTGGCAGGCGGGGGTGGAAAAGCAGGAGGTGGGGGTGAGGCGTAAAAGGTAGCCCAACGTGGCATCCATATGCAACAACCCTGGCCCTGACCTGCCCGCCCCCATGCATAATGCACGAGCCACTGCCTACCTTCTCGCGAGCCGTGCGATGGCCGCGTCATGGCCAAGTCCGCCCTCGCCTCGCCAACGAAAATTTTTCTTCGTAATCGGTCGCTCGATTTAGGCGTCGCGTTCAGCGAAGTTGGTTTCCCTGCCCGGATTTCCCGGCGCGGCCGAGGGCTTCCCTCCGCCTGAGTGAGTTGGCGGAGAAGTAATTGCAAGGCGGCGAAGTGTGTTTTGCAATTATGATTTCTCGTCTGGTGAGTTCAAAGGAGAACCCTGTTATTACTTGCCGTGACGACACCCGTGACTGCCAAGTAGGTCAAGGGCTTATGGCCCATTACCTGTCATTGAATTGGGTGATAGCTGCAGCTCTGAATTTTCAATTATGGAAGAGAAATGCATAATTAAAGTACTCAGGAACCAGATCCCTAAGAAATATTGAAAATTCCGTCTTCAGAATTTGTGTAGTGTAACGTTTCCACGATCAGTACACAATGTTTCCTTTAACAGTAAGTCTTCGTCTAGTGTTATAACTGGAGTACAGACGGATATCTGAGTTTCTTAAAGGAGTCTTAGTGTAAAAATAATCAATATCCATCGTTTTAATTAAAAGTTTACTATATTAACTTCAAATGTGTTGGCAAATACAACTGCACAACAATGACAACTCCCCAGTTAGTTATAATTTTTTTCTAGAGATGTTATCCAGCCGACTACCGGTTATACTTATGTCCTGATGGGGCGCATAATCGACCATGCATGTAAAAATGTAAATCTGTAATACCTTCTCTTCTTTAAATACGTACTTTATGGTTTATAACTCGTGCTCTTTAGAGCGCTAGCTCTTTAGACCATTTTAATGAAATCCTACGAATTTAGCACGAGAAAAAAGCCAATGATGCTTTCAAATAGAGCACTTTACGTAGTCTGTTCTCTGGTGATGAGTGTGTACAAACTCCGCTAATCCCACTAAAACTAGTGATGCTACAACAGCATGAACTTAATCGCATTATTTCTAACTTTTGCAATTTTCGAAAACTCAACGAAAATGAGACTTGTGCAACTCTTTTAAGCGCTCTTTGGAATGCTTAAAGGAAATTCATGGAAAAAAATTACAAATAAAATTTGGAGTAATTTTTGAGATTTTTATATGATTTTTATGAAAGTACTGTTTTTTCCCCAAAAAAATTGTACAAGACTTTTTTAAAGAACTGATTCTTTAGATCAGATTTTGTTTAAGACCAAAGTCTCTCACATCAATACTGTAGTTTGGGAATATTAAATTTTTGCAATTTTAAGCAATTTTTGAAGGTAGAAAATGACACCGCACCACTTTTTACCATCCTTTGATAGATACGAGGGGAAATTTTGAAGTTAAATTTGGATCTCTTTTTTTGAGAAAAAATTATTTAAAAATTGCCTATATTTCAGGCAAAATTACGCGAAAACTATTCATATTTTTGGAAAAATTGTGCATAACTTTATTGCCAGATGTCTTTAAAGAACATATTAAGAGAAAAATCTCTATAATCAATAATATAGTTGTAGAAAGATGCTGATAAATTTTGAACTTTTGCAATTTTCGAGAAATTAGGAATTTCAACGGCGCTGACCACTCTATCCGAGGATTCGCTGTCCAAGTTTAATAAAAAAATTGGATCAATTTTTGAAAAAAAGCAAAAATTGTAAGGCTTCGTTGAAAGAGAGTCGATTAGACAGGCAGACAGACGGACAGACGTTTATCCCCCAACCAAGTTTTGATATCAAGGAACCACAAAACGTAGATTAAGACTTGACAAGGTGTTAGAGGAAGTAATTTATTACATACTGGAGCATAATTTATCCACTTTTTCGTTACCAGGGCCTGGCAATAAGGGCAATAAGAGGAGGACCTGTGGTCTGAAAAATTAAAAAGAAAGACATTTTTTTATTCATTTATATATGATATGTATTTATTTTTTATTATCAATTAACCATCAATGAATATATCAGTATGTATAATTACTTATTAATTTCTTTCCAATACGTTATTTTACTTTTTTTAAGAGAACTTGTCTATAACGCCATCTACAACGCCTACTTGTGAAAACAACTGTATGAAAGTTGACTTTTCTTCAGAATTGTTTTCACATCAATATCATTGCATGAATAAAAATTTCGTTGTAATCAAATTTAAGAGATTTACGGAGAGAAAAAAATGTATTTTTAGTTTTTTTTCAATATTACTTCTCACACATGATAAGAGAAGTAGTAAAGTTGTTCGTTTTGACATTCAACCGAATACGTCCAATACATAATGTCAGGTAAATATTACTTTCAGTGTTATCACCGACAACAAACGAAATTACTTATGGCTGAGAAAGGAATGACGAGGAGAGGAGTCGTCTCGGCACATTAAGCTGAAATGTGGAGCAGGTCGCAGGTAGCGGCGGAGGTGCGCGGGTGGGTCGCTGCCAGCGCCTCTGGCCTCCGCCGTGCATAATTCCACCGACGTCTGTCGCACGCGTCACCTTGACGACCACGCCTCCCACGCCGCCTCTTCCACTCCACCTCTGCCCCTCCACCCCCTCCCTCTCGCCCCCCACACCCCCGCCTCACAGCCAGCACGTCCTCACACTCACGTTACCGGCACATTTCACTCTCTCGGACTAGCCCCTGACCCTGCCCCTTCTCCCTCTGCTTTGCATTGCCCCGATTCCTTCCAACTCCTTCTCTCTCGCTCCCACTTTCACTCTCTTCTTCTTGTTTACTATTGTTCGCTCCTGCACGCTGAACAAAGAATATTGCTTAATTTAACTTAATATATTGGAAGACGAAATGTCTCTGTGATAATTAAACAAGCGTTTTCATTCACTGACTTTAACATAACCAAGAACTCCGTGAATAGAAGAAGAAACAGCTCAAAAAGATCTACATAAGTTGCATAATTTAATAATGAGACTCGTAAACACTTCGTTCCACCGAACGTTTTGGTTTCATTTACAACAGTTTCTTCAAGAGACTGAGATTAATTTGTCTTATTAAAAGACTGCTGCGTCTAGAAACCTCGCCCTTTGTTTCACCTCGTCAACGCGACCTTTCTCATTTTTGCTGACAGTCATCGTTGCCACCGTCTTCATGCATTGATCTCAGCACACCCACGCTTTCTCTGTTGTCCTTGGCCTGGTCAACATCCTTATTTCCATACCTATTGTATTTTGAGAACTCTTTCGTTTTACTACTTTTATTATCATTTTAGTCGAGTTCTCCCTTCTTTCCGTTTATACCCTTTTCTTCTATACCCCTTCAGGTTTTCCGGTTAATATTTTCTAAAATGTTCCTACATCTTTTATGGTTTCTTCGATTTGCAGCTTCGCCTTTTTTCTACATTTTCTGTTTTTGGTTATATTTTTCTAATTAGTGTGCTTCATTTGTTATTGCCTTTCTAATATGACATTCATTAATCTCTACGCTTTACTAAAATTTAATATCACCTCAAATATTTTCTTTTGGAATTGGTCAACGATTTCATTGTAATGTTCACTTCTTATGCGTTTTTTAAATGACAACGCCTTCCTACCCATCTATTATTATTTTCTAGACATTTATTCCCCTACTCAGGTACTCATTTTTACCATTACACTTTCTTCATGGTGATTAGGAATTATTGTTTTTAGTTGTTTTTTTCTGTCTTTCATTCAACCACCCACCAGCTTCCTAGAATTTCACAATATAGTATAATAGATTCCTGTATAAACATAGATTGTCAGTATTCCTGGATGTATTGAAAACATTCGGAAAAGTCTGGAGCAACTGTTTGTTATTCAATTTAACGAATGAATTCCCATGTTAATTACAAAAAATGTCAAAGTTCCTACAAAATCGCACGTTTATAGTAAAAATTAATGAATTTCTCCTCCAGTTCTCGGTCCTTCAAATACGAAGTTTCCCAAGGCTCTCTCCCGGCTTCCATACTGTTCAATATTTACAGGACAGATTTTAAGCTACATTGACATGAGATGTCGTTCTTTTCAGTCGGCACAATACCCTATACTTCACATTATGAAATAAAAATGGTTCAAGGAAACTTAATATACATTAACAACTTCTGCAAGTGAACACAAAAATGGAGGATTCAACTGAACTCTGAAAAAAGACACAAATATTTACCATCGGAAAGCTAAAACTACTTTCGTACTCTTCGTAAACTCGAAACAAATTCAATGTCGTAAATCATGTAGGAGTAATGATTGTCAACAACAACAACAATGGTAATAATACGAATAAGAATAATAATGATAATAGACCATATCACACACTTTCAAACAACTTCAATGCAAAAATAACCAAAATGCATCCCTTAGTCAAACAAAATTCCAAATTGAAAACAGATACAGGCATTAAAACAACAAACGGTATCATATGCCCTTCTCGCCTGGATAAGAGCTGGTTTAGCAAATACAAAATAAATTGAAATAATAAAATAACTTTTCCGACTAATGGCGAAAGGTCTACGATTTATAGCAAAAAGGGCAAATACACAAAAAAATGTTTACTAATATAATGGAAGTAATCAAAAATCATTCCTATGATTTTACACTCTCCTTAATTTCTGCTCGAATGCTGAAATACAAAAACTAGATCACTCTGCCTCCTTCCCTAAATAATCTAATTAAAAATCATTTGGAAACCCATACTTGTTAAAACAAAAATATAAATAAAACAAGAATACAATGAAATACTAAGCTACTTCCAGGTAATTCACAAAAAATCGTATTCAAACTGTTTAATTACTACCCAAATTTGTAAACAGAATTTACGATGTCAGAAAAGTACAGTTCACGAATGTTACAATTGTTATAATCATAAACATGTATAAGTTCTTTGAAAGTTCACAAGGCCTATTAATAAGAAAAAAAGGCAATTTAAAAATAATAATATATCCTCGTTTTCATTTTAAACTATCTTTAATTTTTTCTATTTCGGTCGTTGTTAATGGTTCCTTGCTTTTTAAAATTTTGAAATTTCCATTTTCACAATTTTCTTATCGTACTTTGTGCTTAAAGTAGAAAATTAAATCGTTAAGTAGTTTCTCTCTTTAAAGAACCCTTCCTCTTGTCTCGAATTCTCAATTTCTATTAGTGTCACCGTCACCTTCCCTTTGCCATAGTTTTCCTAATAGATGTTATTTTGTCAATTCGTTTGCATCACTTATTTTCGTATCATACCCTATCACATCCTTCACTGAACTTTACCCGAGAGACAATATCTCAATGCTCTGATACCTCCTCCCACATAATATACTTTTTCCGACTCCACCTCCCAAGCATCCCACCAAATACTACATAGACAATACACAAACACAGACTTTGAACCATTTTTTAAAAAAAATTGTGTAATGTTGCTTTTCAACTGGTGAGGTCTCAAAGCTGCCACTGGATGTAACAATGGGGTTACAGTAACGGTAAACCGGCACGCTCAAACCATGCATGCCCCGAACAGGATTCGATCCCGCGACCCTTCAGGCATGAGGCAGCTACGGCTATCCAGGACGGGGACTATGAACCTTTGTCATACTTGCATTGAGAGACAACTGCTCACCAACAAACCTGGTGACGTATCGACGACAAATTCAAAGGGAATATCGGCGACAAATTCAAATTTCGATGTATAAACAAAACCTTTTTGAGTTCTACTGTTTCTAGTAAAGCTATTATTTACATTACCATTATTTATTTATTTATTACTCATTATTTATTTTTACTTTCCCATATACGTACGTATATACGGAGTAATAGACGTAGTATAGGAAAAGTTATGTAATGGTGCAGAAAATAGATATTGAGATTTTAACAGAAATACACATTTTGGGGACCTCTGATACCGAAAAAGTGTTTTTTTCTTTTCGAAACGTCCGTCCGTCCGTCTGTCCATCAGTCTAGGAACAACACTAGAGCTTAAACCGTACGTGCGATTTCTTCCAAAATGAATACTCCCCGGTCAATCTGCGTCCACTCAATGCGCCGCGATTATGAAAAACTTTCTTCAAAATTTGGGGGTACTTAACATGAAGTCCCCCGGACATTTTCAAAATTTTCTCAAAAAGGGCTCCAATTTTTTTTAAATATTTTGTAAGAATAGAGTAAAATACACTTATTAAGGTGTCATAGGTCCCATTTTCACGCTTAACTCTGAATTTTCGAAAATTGCAAAAGTTTGGAATTTTTTTGGCGTCTTCCTAGAACTACAGAATTGAAGATGAAGATTTTTCCTTCAAATAAAATTTGTTGTCCAAAGTGAGTTCTTTCATTTAGGTCAAGAACATTTTTTTGAAACTTTTAGTAGTTTTTCTCAAAAATGGCTCCAAAGTTTTTCTTTAAACTTTTTGAAAGGTTAGTGCTAAATGTGCTCTGTGAGATGACATTAACGCCATACTGCTCTATTCTTTTGTTTTTTCAAAAATTACAAAAATGTATTATTTGACTTGTCTCTCACGTCGTTAATGTTTACATTAGTAGCTATTTGATCACTTTATTACATTAATGAGTACATGTGCTTTAAATATTGTCAAATAAAGTTTCTCGAAAATTGAATAGTTTTCTGTGAAACCTAGCTCAAAATTCCGTATCTTCAGAAACGCTCAAACGGCATTTTCTCAAAAATGGTTCCAAAGTTTTTGTTCAAACTTTTCGGATGGATAGTGCTAACTGCACTCTTTAATATGGTGTAAGTTCATTTGGGGGTATTTTTTATTTTTTTCAAAAATTACACAAATGTACTTTTTTTGAAAGTTGTCTCATACTGTTAAAATGCACATTTCCAGCAATTTGTAAACACTATTGAATTTGTGCTTCAAATGGAATGAATGAATGCTTATGAATAAATGAACTAATGAGTTTGTGCATGAACTTGTGAATAAGAGTTTCAAAAGACTTCAAATGAAGTTTTTCGAAAACTCAATAATTTGCTGTAAAAAAGAGTTTCAAATTTCGCATTTACAGTAGCGCTTAAACGCAATTTTCTTGAAAAAGGCTCAAAATTTTTCAACAAAAATTGTCATTTAAGACAAGGTTTAACTGTTTTTTAATATTCTTAAAATAATAGTTTTGTTCTACTATTAGGAAAACGAAAAATTAATAAAATGTGACAAAAATTTAATTCAGGCGGCGATAGATGGCAGCTGTCAAGAGTATTGGCAAGTCCGAATAGCTAGCCGAGACCAAACGAAACAGAAAACTAATACGGGAAAGTCTGTGCCATTCTGTAGCACCACTAGTTTCTTTTATATTTTTGAAATATAAAAGTAAATGTACGATACCACAAGCAATACAAAGCAATTATTTTCTAATTAAATACCTGCACTTATTTGGAAAAGGATACGTATTTACATAATAAAGCACTTACAATACGACGTCTGTAAGTACTTATAGACTTCGAGACTTTCAACTTCTCATCACGAGAACATCAAAAAAACGATTCTTCTAAATTTCATAATTTGTGCGATCAAACAGCTCACACCTTTCCAGCCATGTGCCAAAGGTACTAAAGGCCAAACGAAAATATTTTAATCACTAACTATTTTAATCACACTAATCACTAATCATTAAACGTAAGTAAACGTAATCATAAGTTAACTAAAAAATTATTCAAACTTATATACTTCTTACTTGATATCACAATAGTTATGGCAGGTCGGGCCACTAGGGGCGCTAGCTTGAAATGCCTCACGTTATATCGCTGAGAGTGATTTGTGTCTATAGCATTTGGTCCCACCCCTAGCCGCGCCTCCCTTCTCCTCGTCCTTCCGGCGATCGATCTCCCCTGCCACCTCCGCTCCCGCTGTCACCCCCACGCGTGCGTCCTCTAATTCTCCCTTTCGCTTCCCCCCATCCCCACCCCTTCGTCACAACACGAATCTTGTCGCCATTCAGGCCCGATAACGGTCTAGAGCCAGGAAGCACGGACGTCCTTAACGTCTCTCCCGAAGACTCTGAATCAGGCTTTTCAGTCGACTGAAGGGCAGATTTCTCATCTTGCCTTGCGTGGAGGGTTACAGAATCGCTGTACGAATTTCCCGTAGAAGGGGAAACGGGATCAAAGAGAGATAATATGAGTTCTTACGAGTAACATGTTGCAAGGCAATAGATTCAATAACAAATCAAAAAGAAAAGAAAATCGCAATAATCAATACGAAAATTATATTTTTCTACTCCCATTGTATAACGCTGTCTTTGGATGGCTGCAACCAGTTGCATAATGATGGTCATTTCGATACAGATTTCATTATGATGCAGGTTCTTGGCCAATCACAGACACGCTTACAAATCAAGTATTGTCACTTCATTAATCGTTGAGAATTGTTGCAGTAAATGTTTCGTTCCAGTGTGTATATTAAAATTGCATTTAATATTTTATTAAGCTTCTCAGTTTTAATTTTATTTTATTAGTAGTAATTTTTACGTGAAATATTATTAAAAAGAAATTGTATCGTCAATTCACTTTTATCCTATTTGACTAGCGCAGTGGTAGTCATTGAAGAGAACTTTCAGTGAGGTTAAGATCTGAACGCAAGTCATTTTGTGTTATTTGCTGCTTCTGTGTGGTTGTCCTTAAAAAACCGGCCAATTCTTTAGTTTAAAATATTTAGTGAATGGTGGTTCTTTCTGATGGTGTTGACGTTTCCAGAAATGAGAGCAAATGCGAAAATACGGAAGTCGGAATATTATTGCCGCAACTTTTGTAGTCCCTCGCCGGCGCTCTGGTAAAGCACAGCCACCTGCGGGTGTAGGGTAGTGAGGTGGCCGCTAGGTGGCCTTGGCTGAATCTTGCATGTCGACTGCCAGGAAACGATTCAGTGGAGAAGTTTAACTTATAAAAGTTACCATTAGTCGTAGAAAAAGTACCGTATGAAACTCGATGTAATGGGTATTAATACACTCGTGTGAAGTTTACGATACTCGCTCGTACCTCGCTCGTATCGTAATATCACACTCGTGTATTAATACCCATCATTACATCATCGTTTCATAATGTACTATTGTTGTATAAATTAACATGTATAATATGAGAAACTAGAAGTGAAAACAAAAGGCCAGAAAAGGGTTTAAAGTTTCAAAATGAGAAAATAGGACATCCTTCGTTAATATCAAAATAACAAAAGACCTTACACTTTTCAAAATCACCATCATAGGCAAATTTACAAACCTATTGTAATCCTTTAGTATAGTTAAAACACTACGGGTTTTCGTTTGGAAAGCAATTTTAACTCTCAACTAAACCAAATTCCCTGATGTCTATTTTAAAAGAAAGACATCGGGCTTCTGATGTATTATAACTTGCAATTTTTCACGATTTATAGTATAAACACTAAATATTAATAAAACGGTAAAATAATAAAATGAGCATACATCTGTCGTCATTTGTTACTTACGTATTTCTCAAGATAATCTACAATACAACATAAGGATATCCTTATATAATGAAGTTTATAGTTGGCAACGTAAAGATACCGAGCGTTTTGGGATCGAAGATTGTCTATTTTTAAAGACTACGGAAGGTGAGTGAATGTAAAAACAACAGTAAATATAATGATATGAGTAAATATAAAACATTTTAAATACAGTCGACACCGGTTTTAGTGAATTTCAGGGGACTAACATATTTGGTTCATTATATCAGAGGTTCATTATAACCCTTGATGCCAAAATTAAATAGAATTTCTACAAAATTATTGATTTTGATCATATATAGGTACAGCAAAATTCATTAACATCACGAACTGAAAATTTCAGTATCCTTATTTGTCCTTAAAAAGTCAATTGTTTGCTTCGTATAGTTTTCATTAGTAATTTCTATATTTGCTTCTCCAGTGTTCGTGCTCTCTCCATACTTGATTCTGCATTGTTCACTGTCTCTAAGTTTTGCAATGCAGTCTTGTCACACTTCAATGCCTCTTCCAGGCTTCAGGTCTTTAGGTCCACGGACAAAAGGTCTAATATTCGTTAGATCTAATGAACAGGACGTTTATTGTGAACCAGGTCCAATGCGACATTAGGTCTACGCAACAGAGGGTCTAATACCAAAAGAGGTCTATAATTAGAGGGTTCAATTAATAAGGTCTAATAGACAAACACCGAAGTTCTAACAGATATACAAGGTGTAATAGCAAAGTTTATATTTCTTCATTTTTAAACGCCTGAAAACCAAACTACTGTATTTTAACAATGTCAATTAAGTTTTTAAAATATTCGAACGTTAGCAAATTACCAAAATTATCGATGATCGTGGTGATGTCGACTAATACCTTCAATCGTTGAGCTACAGACTGAATATTTCAACACCTGTATCACTTTATGTACATTACGTTCTTCCTGAATTAAAGTGTATCATTCCTATTGCGATTTCATTTCAGAAAATAACATACTGACATAATAATATGTGAAACACATTTTGTTACGTATTTCTGTTAGAGCATAATAGATAAAATCTTCGTGTCCGATAGGCCGAAGTTTATATTTTTGACAATTACACCAAATACTATTAGACATTTTTAAAAATTAGACCAAATTTTCATAAGGCGTGTTTTCACAGACCTTCTGACATTAGACTTTAAGTAGTGGTGCTACAGAATGGCACAGACTTTCCCGCATTAGTTTTCTATTTTCTTGGGTCTTCGCCAGCTATATGGAATTGCCACATACTCTTTCTGGCCAGCTGCCATCTATCACAGTCAAAAATACTTTTTTGTCATTTTCTTAATTTTTCGGTTTCCTATTGGTAGAAAGAAAATATTAATTTTAGAATATTAAAGAACACAAAAACGAAGCCCTAAATAGCAATTTTCTTTTAAAAATTATG
The DNA here is from genome assembly GCA_031308135.1 of Acheta domesticus. Taxonomy (NCBI): domain Eukaryota; kingdom Metazoa; phylum Arthropoda; class Insecta; order Orthoptera; family Gryllidae; genus Acheta; species Acheta domesticus. The sequence continues at coordinate 204,641,898 of JAHLJT010009419.1, read as the reverse complement.
TACCGTTTTAAAGAAAATTGCGTTTTGGCGCTACTAAAAATGCGAAATTTGAAGCTCACTTTCACAGAAAAGATTTGAGTTTTCCAAATACTTTATTTGAAGTTATTTTAAGCACTTACACTCACAAATATAATAACTTTTACAAATTGCTCATAAGGTGAATATTAAAGATGTGAGAGATCCTTTAAAAAAATTACATATGAGTATTTTTTTGAAAAAACAAAAAAAAATCCTCAAAATAAACTTTACGTCATATTAAAGAGTGCAATTAGCACTATCCGTTCGAAACGTTTGAAGAAACAATTTGCAGCCATATATGAGAAAATGGCGTTTGAGCATTTCTGAAAATGCGGAAGTTTGAGCTACTTTTCACAGAAAACGGTTGTGTTTTCGAGAAACTTTACTTGACATTATTTAAAGCACATGTACTCGTAAATATAATAATGTGAACAATTCGCTGCTAGTGTAAATATTAAAAACGTGGGAGAAGTCAAAAAATTCATTTTTGCAATTTTTGAAAAAGCAAAAGAATACAGCAATATGGCGTTTATGTCATCTCATATGGTACATTTAGCACTATCCCCACCAAAAGTTTAAAGAAAAAATTTGGAGCCTTTTTGAGAAAATCTAGTATTTGTAATTTTTTAAAATTGCATATATTGCACGCAATATTGCGCGAAAACTACTACAATTTTCAAAAGAATGTGCATGACCTTGAACAAAGAACTCACTTTGGAGAACACATTTTGTTTGAAGAAAAAATCTCTATCTTCAGTTTTGTAGTTGGAGAAAAACGCTGAAAAAATTCGAACTTTCACAATTTTCGAAAATTCAGAGTTATCCGTGAAAATAGGACCTATGCCACCTTAAGTGTATTTTCCTCTATTCTTACAATAAATTTAAAGAAAAAATTGGGAAACATTTTTGAGGTAAGTTTGAAAATGTCGGGGGGGAGGCTTCATGTAAAGTACCCCCAAATTTTGAAGAATCTTTTTCAAAATCTCAAAGCTTTGACTAGAATCAGATCGACCGGGGAATATCAATTTTGGAAGAAATCGTAGGTATGGTTTAGGCGCTAGCAGTGTTCACAGACGGACAGACCGACGGACGGACAGACGGACGTTTTCCTTTCAATTGGGTTTTCGGTATCAAGGACCCACAAGAGAGGGTTTCTGGCTACACCACGTGTTAGGGGATTTTTTTTCTTAATTTAGCAACTGGTTTTATCCACTTTTTCGTTATCACGGCCCGGCAATGAATTTTTTTCCGCCGAAAGTGGACCATTCATTCGCGCAGCCTTACATAACTTTCCCTATACTATGTATATCACTCCGTGTATACGTACGTATACGGAAAAGTCAAAATTAGACCTATCATTGGAGCTAATGTCTTTAGACCTAACGACCTCTTCCAAAGTTGGAACGGCACCCCACTCTCCGAAGGCCCTTTCATTCGCCTAGAAAGATACGAAGTCCTTTCGGTGAGGGGACGGCGGAAGCGACTAATGAAACCGATCGCTATTGCACACGGCGGGGGGGAGGGGTGCGAGGCTGTGGGACTGTGGCAGTCACGTGCTTCCTGGCGCCTACATAGAGCACAACGCGCTTGGTCCTGTGGAATATAACACCAAGCTTCAAACTTAAGCAAGCAATCGGGCATCGCTGCCGCCTGTTGCAGCCACGCGGGACACAGTCTTTGTTTCCGCAGTGAAACTGATGTCATAGTCTTCAGTAAAGTCCCCAATCCAGGTCCGATACCTTGACCTCAGGAGAGATTTCTTCGATTATGACCTTTGGACGATTATATATTTTCCAAAATGCCTGGTGTTGGAATTTGTGGCACTGAGGCGATATATTCTTTTCCATGAGGAAATTAATTTCCAGGCCGTTATATTTACTACGTTAACTATAGCCAAGGTTCAGGTTCACTAAAATCGAATCTTCTTCTGCTTATGTGTAATGTAAGTGAAACTGAACTACTGACTTAAGCTCACTCTACCCGAGCGTTTATTGTAACCGGATTCAACTGTACATTTTCAAAAACATGTACAATAAAAAATAGTGATGTTTTGTAGAGAATTTGTAAACCTTCCTTATTTCATCAGTTTTGGAAACTAAGAATAAAATGAAACAATATCTTGGAGGGTTTTGATTTTCCAAATATAGTTCTTAGACGTGCATTATAGTAGAGCTTTCGGGTTGTAATATTTCTAGAATTCATTATTTTCTGCGGTGTAATAGCAAGGATTCAGCTAGTATTTAAAATACCAAGTGTTTTCAATTACAAAGCAGTTTGATCTTTCTACGAAACCATATTTTGTGATTTTTGCTTTAAATAAAATGTGGGTCTGACATGCGTTAGAACTTGCTATTTGTGACCAGTGTTATAGCATAAACACTTAATTTCAATAATATCGTAAAATTAATGGAATTAACGCTTATCTTCCGTTGTTTATTTTGTTCTGAGCGTTGCAGTCGATCGTAGTTTCATCACGTGGTGTCTGTGGGTGTGAGTTTTTAATTGTGGCTACAATGGCCACGACTTTGGAATCATGCACGTAATAACAGAAAATGGATATGTCTTTTTTACTGAAGACATAGCTTCTAAAGTATTGCTCTGTTATCAATTAAAATGAACATTACTCAATGCTTCGTTAAATTTAAACAAATACATTGAAATCAAAAGTATTTTGATTTATTCTTAATTACTGGCTAATTATGTTTCAGATAAAAGCAACAGGCGTTGGAAAACCAGGAAAATATTTAAAATTCTTGGATTTCCAAAACAATTCCTTAAGTGAATTGCTTCTCAGTTACCATCTACTTGTGGTGGGTTACCACTAGTACGAAATATACATTTACAGAACCTAAAATACATTTATACATTTACAGAACAGAAAATGAAGGAACTGAATACAACAAACTCATTTTAATCTTCAAGGAAAATATAGAGTAAGAAACCTCAGAAAGATATAGGCGTCTTTTCCAAATACACATGTTTGAAAACCGAGAAAAGTACGAGTCTGTAGGTTTGAGGAAATATTTTTGAGGCGTAAAATGCAGCCTGGTATATAGCACATGTCACTTTTTACAGTCGAAATTCTAAAATGTAAAAATTTGAAGATGCTGACATTTTCAACCCGATTTACATTGTGACATTTAGATATTGTCTTATTATTATTGTAAACCGAAATGTAAGTATCAGTAACGATGAATTCCAAGAGGAATATAATTAGCATTTTAAATTATGTGATCTTCATCATAAGTTTATTCAATTCGCAACTCATTAGGTGCTAACACACTTGTGTATATTTAAAATGTTTAGGGTTGTAATTTAAAAAGAACTTTGATTTTTTCTACTCAACCAAATTTCTTGATTTTTCTTTTAAATGCAAAGGAGTGGAATGTGATATAGTTCGCTATTATATATATAAATACAATTGTAATAATATCTTAAAATTAATTGAATTAACGCTTATCTACCGCCGTCAGTTCATTCCGTCGTGTGTTCATACATTCCTTTGTTCGTTTGTTTTTTCTTTTAGAGCGAGCAAGCGCTTATGAATGAGAGATTATAGTTGTAAAAGTGACGATAGTAAGATTTTTAATTGCTAGTGTTGTTTCTAATTAAATATACAATTGTCTGTTTTTTATCCTCGAGCTTAGAATGAGAAAAATGATATATTAAGAATTAAAATTAAGTAATTAAATATACAAAAAAATGTAGAATCGCAACTCTTCCGCACGTTCTCTCGGGCTATTCTCCAGACCAAAATATTGTGTTTGAAAACCTAATTCGAATGTCCCGAGAAGAGTTGTTCCAAGGAGTACATTCTTCAGAGCAAATCTCTGTTAAGAATTATTATCACTTAGATTAGTTCAACTAAATCTCAGAAATTTGTGATCTTGAGTCATCAAACTTTTGAGATACCGATAGTTGGCCTATTAATCGAGATTATTGTACTACAAGCAAGTTGAATTAGGATTTATGGTTCAATTATGCGATATCTGTAAACGGTTGCCTGCCGGCGCCCGTGTAAGTTGCTGAGATCCCATCAAGCGCTATTTTGCGCACGACGAAACGGACAACTCAGGCGCACGTAACCTCCAGACGCCTGCACGCTAGGTCCCCCTGGTGTTTCCGTGGAGCACCGCTCGCTACAGGACCACAACATTTCCCGAGGCAAGCCATTTCACGCCAAACCACCTTATACTGTATCAGGGCTGTCCAACTTAGAATGGCGTATGGGCTACGTATCAAATTCTAGTAAAGCCGCGGGCTTCATTGTAATTCAAGTTTTTATCCTAACTATTGAGTTTATAGTGAAACGTATATTAGATACGACTTGTATTCAACATAATGATTAATGTACATACGAGAAAATTAATATATCATTAAATAAAAATAAGATGAATTGTGCAATTGTATTGTATTTGTTTAGTATAATGAAATTTTTCAAAGCAGTTGCGGTCCGCACAAAAAATCCGGCGGGCCGGCAGTTGGAAAGCCCTGTACTATAGGGTTCACTATTGAAGGCAATATTGCTACGATACGCAGCAGGCGGAGACAAAATGAATTGGAGAATACGGCAAATGAGAAGGGACAACTAGCATAGTTCAATAAAAAACAACGCATTCTGCGTCGAATCTAATAAATCTAAAAAGCTGAAGGTGAATGCGGATTTGTAAACAGCATTTTACTCGTGTTTGTAAATTTGGTACTTTTTTTGTAAAGTTAAAGGTTGTTTTTAAAAAAATAGTACGGATTAGGGTTCATTCATGGTTTAAATTATTTTTCAATCCAATAAACAGGAAGAGTATTGAACTAGTGCTCGAAGCCAGTTGTTTCTATCTCTCATCGTTTTATTTACAAATTAAAAATCTCTCACAGTTGTTATTTGATATTTCTCTGAATTTATATTTGTGTTCATTTTTTTACAGAGCTTTTGCAGACCCGCTTCAAGTCTGCTTCCAATTTGGTCTCACGCTTTGCTTTCTACCCTGATACGCTCTGTCTCTACCTACTGTTTAATTTTAAAAAATAAAAATTATAGATATATTCAAGAAGAAATCAGAAAAAAAATATTCTTCACCAACAAACCAAAACATTATTTTAATAATTGTCATATTGTGCCTAAGAGTAATATTTTGTAAGTTCAAAAATAATGGTAATACGTATGTAAAACAAACAATTACACAATTATAAATTCGCGAACAGAAAAGATTAAATTGGTAAAATTTATTATTTTATCTTTAATTTATTAATTTTTTCTCTATGAAACATTACATAAATTCTTACTTTTAAAATATATCTTGTGTTGTAAATGTGAATCTGATGTTACTTTCTAATGCTTGCTATTTGACATATTTTAAATATAATCATCGCTGGAATAATAATAATATAAATAATAATAATAATACATTTCTATCACTTATTGTCTTCCATTCTCTGAAATACCAGCATTTTAGATAAATGTGATCTCATAAGAGTCGAACTCTAAGGAATTTTCGCGAACGCATTTCAATCTTTCACAAGAAATTTCATCGTCCCTAAAAGCTGTGTTGCCCTGCCCACGTGCCGGCCAAACAATGCGAGCGGTGGCTTTGAGTTACCCCCCCCCCCCCGACGTTCGTGCCCGTAGCCTTGGCTTCGCTGGCCGCCAGGGTGAAGGTTGCGGGCGCGAGGAGAGCCGCGGCGTGTTCGAGAGTCGAAGGGGCCGCGCTGACGGACGCACGGCCGGCCCGGCGGGAGGGCTCACGATAGCACGCTAGCGAGCGCCGCTCTCGCACGCAATCGATAGGCGCTGCGCCAGCAGCGGCGGCAGGCACGCAGTCCGGCCGCTCACCCACCCACCCACCCACCCGCAAGGACGAGTGACGCCCAGCCCCTGGCGAGGGGACACTCTGCACCCTTGCAATTAGCGATGGGACATCGATGTCGATAGTTTCAAAACATCGATGTATTTATAAAATCATCGATATTTTTAAAAATATTTTATCGATTTCTTAACGTCGATTTTTAACATCGATTTTTTAATATCGATGTTGTATGTTCGATGTGTCTACGTGGTTGATATTTTTAAATCAAAAAAGTACCATCATAACAAAATTCTATAATAATGTTCAGATATCCATTAATTGAACTTTCTTCAGACTAAAGTGACCAAGAGTAAAAAGTAAATAGAATAGAGTTTTAGTGCATAAAGAAGCCTATTTTATTTTTTGAATTGCCGAATCAGATAATAAAGTTTTGTTAATTATCCTGACGATATTTTTAGTGTTTTGCCAAATAAATCTCAATGAAAAATTAATAAATGAGACCACTTTGAATTTAAATATACCTCATGTGAACGTTAATGGCCAAGTTTTTAAAAATATCGATGTTTAAAAACATCTCATGAGACATGGAAAGGCGACGGCCGGATCGTCACTGGGACGTCATGGTCGCGTAAAATTGCGGAATAAGCGCATGCTTTCTTACATAATTGTCTTCCGCTGCTTCATCTTCTTATAATTTTGATTATGACGATTGTGCACTCAGTAATTGCAGCTTCCTAAGAAGTATATGTAGAGACTGTATGTACCTCTACAATTCTTTGCATAAAATTGGGCTGTTCCCAATAATGCAATACATTGAACTTCCCAGTCTTTTGAATTATTTGGGAGTTTGGACAAGTTTTTACAAATTTTGCGAAACCAATTCTAGAGCTCCGATAACTACGGAACGACTTGTGTTTTCGAATTCCTCTTTCCACTGATCTCGATTTCCAAATTCTTGTACTTAAGACATTTTAATATTATTATTATTATTATTATTATTATTATTATCATTAATAATCATTTTGTTCCATTTATTAATAACTTTATTCTGATTTTTACAGTAATGTCACGAAATGAGTTTATTACCTCATCGACAACACGGACAGAGGAAAAAGGCCATAATTTTGTCTCCAATTAACTTATTATTTTTCAATACTTACATGATATATAGAAATAAAAAACAACGCATGGTTGTGCTAAACAATGAAAACAATTCGGAGAAAAGAGTTATATTTGCCTTTAGTTTAGAAAGAAATTTTCGTCTTCCGTTTCTGCTTCAGCTCAAAAAAAATGTATGAGTAGATCGATACTCACCTTCCGACTCCATGCTGAGAACATTTCACTAATCTTGGCCTAGAAAGTTCTCCTCAGTTCCGCTCTGGTTAAAAAGAAGGTTCAAGGTTCCATTTAAACAATCGCTTTCATCTACTTTATTCAGTAAGCTTCTAAAGAAATAATGTTCTTCTTCAAGATAAAATGCCCTATATTCGTATACTGTGAGTCTAGTAAGACCGAAATACCAATTTTATCAATCACCTAGAAATTTAATGCATAAGAAAGCTTTTACTACCTACTTCATGGTTCATTGCCTCATTGTCCAACTTCATTTTTCACCGACAATTTCCGCCCTCATCGCCCGTCCCCACAGCTTGCTGTTATTGTTCGTCCTCATTGTTTGTCCTCACTGCCCGATTTCACTGTCCGTCTTGATTGCTCCCCCTCACTGCAAAACCTCAGTGCCCACCGTCGATAACAACATTCGTATATAAAATTTTCGAAGTTGTACGTTTGCATCAGCATCATAATTGTAGCCATATCCAACCACTTGCATTAATATCTATAACCATAATTATGATTTTTGAATGAATCACACTTTTGTGGCGCTCTCTCTTGTTCTGTGAGGAGGAAATAAATATTTTGGGTGAAATGATTCTCAGTGGCAACCCGATCACCGCATGTCTATGGAGAATTGCATACGCCTCACACTTCACGGCGTAAAAGCTATCACCACACGACATTGTATTATAACGAAAGGTTTATCACGAAATTTTACCGGAAATATCTTTGTTTCAAGACTATCTCACCTTCTATTTATGTATTTGTCAAAAAACAGTAAAAACTGTATATGACGTGTGGGGAAAGAAATTTATCTGCGCACATTTTCTTGAGGGCCAGAATTTAAAAAAAAAAAACGAAAAAAAATGAATTTAGAAAATAATTATTTTATAAAAGTAAAAATATTTGAAAAATGTTTTTCCCCGAGTTATAGAAAATCTATTTCAACTGTAAATGAACTACAAGCAAAAGGAGTGCTCAACAAACGTGCGCACAGTGAAGCTACATTTACGTCCAGAAGCAAAACAAGGGGCCATCTCAGCATTTGCTCAATGGATCAGGGAAACTGGACAAAACCTAATCGAGATGGGGGTCATTGACCCGGAAGCTGAAATACATTACTTGTTACAGGTGTATTAAATATTTTTTTAAATGTATACAATGCAAACGTAAACTAATTCATTATATATCTTTGTTTTGTTACATTAAACTTTTTTTTTCACGATCAGTATAGTCTCTAATTGTACAGAAACAGTTTTGCAGCAGAAAAGATTTTACTTTTAACTTAAATTTGTGTACCGACTTTAATTGTTTTATGTCATCTGGCAATGCGTTGTAAAGTAACGTACATGTATTGTATGTTGATTTCATGTACTGAGCTGTTGATACTGACACTTGATGCACGTGATTTCTACGGCGTGTGTTGTAATTATTAATATCAATATTGCATGAAAATATGTTCCCTCCGTTAACCCGTCGATGCACTTAAGGGGCCTCGGAGGCCCCTTGACATTTTCTCATCGCTGTAACTCTGTTGTGTTTTGCTTGTGGCTAATAATATTTCTTGACATCTTAAAACAATCATTTTTGTTACTAATACTACAAGGAGAAGAGACGGAAACTAATCGGTTTTTAGAAATCTAACTTTTTCTGTAGGTAGTCGCACTTTCCACTTAAGGGGCCTGAAAGGCCCCCCTATTTGTTCTGTGGCTTCGTTGAAAATATTTCTATAAAAAATATTGCACGATCGACAATGGATTACGACAGTGAAATTCCTTTGTACTTTCACTTTTCGACACTATCTTTTTTGAGTTAGCAGATCTTCAATACAAAATTTAGTTTTGTATCTGTCACAAGTGTGAATACGTTCTCAAAATTGTGCGGGAAGTAGCGACCTTCAAAAATTAATCTCACGTCAGTGAATATGTGTGAAAAATTGTATTGAAAAGAGCTTGATTATATACAGAAGGGATTTGTTTTTGAGTAAAAGAAGTGATCCGTTTTTCACAGCAACAATGAATATTCGTATTTTCGAAAACATTCGAAGGTGCATGCACTTTGATAGAAACGAAAGGCGGTGATCTTCCACAACGTCTATGAGGAATAAACCTGATAAATATGGCATAAAAAATTTCTGGTGTTGTGATGTGGAGAACGGGTTTGCATTCAACTGCAGTATATATTTTGGTAGGCAAAAGGACGAGCCCTTGGTGAAAGATTTGGCTGCAAGTCTGAAAGAACGGACCCAACCCTTGAGGAAAGGAGAATGCAACATTTCTGTGGATATTTTTTTACGTTCTTACTCGCAGAGTTCCTGTTACAAAAAAACTTACACTGCTAAGAATTCCATGTCAAAACACAAAAGAGATTCCAAATGAGCTGAAAACATAAAAAAAACATGCCGATGACCAACGTATCTCTCGTAGAATGTAAACGATATAGCAGCACCGACGCAATATTTATTACACCAAGATGTCCCAAAACTAGAACGAAAATGTCATTTGGTGGCGACGGATTTTCCTAAATGAACTACCGAAAAACTTTCAAAACGAAACAAAATCAATGATTAACAATCCCAAAACACAGAAAAGAACATTAAACTGCTTAAATGTTTTCAAAATTCACAAAGGTGTATCCATAGGAGCCAGCAATAAAATTTCCACAAGTAAACGTGAAAGGTTAGTGATTTTTCAAATTAAATATTAATAAAAATGTAAAGAAATATTTTGGTTTATTACTATTTAAATATAATTTTTTGTTCTTATTTATGGCCGCACAAAATGGGCTGAAAGAGTGTGTATGTACAAAATGTGAAAGAAATATTTGAGATGATCACTAAATATTTTATTAGTTGGAATAATTGCAAATAAAAATTACATCATAATCAAAGTCTTACTGTTGTAAGCTAGGTGAAGAATAAAATACCATTATCATTAATTCTACTAAAAATTACTTCACTTTTTCCGTCGTACGTTGTAAATTTAGGAGGGGGGCCTCAGAGACCCCTTAAGTGTTGAAGTGTAATATTCTTCATCGGTGCATCGACGGGTTAAGTAGGTCATTTTTGACAAATATTACAGATTCGTAAATAAATAGACAAGGCAATGGTAAGATTCCCAGCTCAATGAAAAGAGGCTTGCAGGAATCACATGGAAGGCATTTTTTCATTATTCGAATAATTTTCTTTTGCAATCTGAAGGTCTGAATACTACAGGATGAGCTTCCCCAGAATATTATGCCATATCTCAGGCGGGAATGCACATTTGCAAAATAAACGCAACGAGCTGCATGAAGGCTGACAGAATTTGAAAGAATTCTGAATGCGTAGCATAATGAACTTAATTTAGTGTTTAATTCTGTTCACATTCCATTTGAGGTTTGATTGAATTGAAAGACCTAAAAATTTTGTTGCCTCAACATCAGCTAATTGCATATTGTTCATTTTCAATGGAACATGCGATTTCCGATTTGAGATGCAAAAATGCATTGAAACAGTTTTTCTTTCGTTTACAATTAATTTGTTATTATTAAACCAATTTGAAACTTCTGAAATTGTACTATTTACTGCTTCTTTTTTGCAAAGAACATTCGCGTCATCAGCAAACAGAACCGTTCTTCCATTTTTAATAGACGAGGGCATATCGTTTACATATAACAGAAAGAGAATAGGACCTAAGATCGAACCTTGCGGGACCCCATGCTCAATTGACAAAGGATTGGAAATATAAGTATGTAATGTCCTTTCCTGCCAGTATGGTATTTCTACTCTTTGAGTCCGATGTTTAAGGTAAGATGTTATCCAATCTAGGGCAATATCACGAATTCCATACGAAGGTAATTTTGAGAGCAAGATCTTATGGTCAATAACGTCAAAAGCTTTCGAGAGATCTAAGAATATTCAAATGGGTACTTCATTTTTGTCTATTGATAAAGCAACATCTTTGAGAAAAGAAAAAATGGCAGTTTCCGTAGATTTTGATTTTCTAAATCCGTGTTGTGAGTCTGAAAACGCTTTGTTTTTCCTGAGAAAAGTTTCCATTCGTAAGTAGAAAAGCCTTTCTAATATTCTTGAGAAAACTGACAAAAGAGAAATTGGCCGGTAATTTTGAATATCATTTTTGTTCCCTTTTTTAAAAAGTGGCTTAATTTTTGCTGTTTTGAAAATATCTGGAAATATTCCTGTACATAAAGAAGCATTGAAAATGTGAGTTAACGGATGTATAAAGGCAGGTGCACAAGTTTTTAATAAACAATCCGGGATATTCATCTAAACCAGATGAATATTTATTTTTTAGTTTACTGACTATTCTGAGGATTTCGTTGGGAGAAGTTTCAGAAATAAACATCGTATCTGAAATTTTTTGGGAAGTGTAAAATGTTGAATTTTGTGATTTTAGTTCCTTCGTGAGATCAGACGCAATTATAGAAAAGTGTTTGTTGAAGAGATTGGCAACTTTTTCCGGATTACTCGTTTCTCTTTCATTATCCTTTAAAATAACATTCTCTACAAGGTATCGAGATGATGTGGTTGTATTTTTTACGATATCCCACATTGCTTTAGTTTTGTTACTAGCGCTCAAAATGTCCTGACTATTTTTCATTATTTATTATTATTTATTATTCTGTAAGCAACATGTCACAAATACAGTAAACGCTCGTTAGCACGAACTCGCTTAAAACGAATTTCGCCGTAACACGAACAAAACTTCGGTCCCAGCAATGGATTACGGTTATACGGACGTTTGTCATATTCGGTTAATACGAATTTTTATAACACGAACTCCGATTACTGCGGTCCCTTGGAATTCGTGTTAATGGGGGTTTACTGTATTTTAAGACTACCAAATAGATTACATTCATTATATTCCTAAAATCAATCTTTTAAAGATAGTGTGGTAAAGACAGAGAAAGAGTTTTAAAAACACTTTGAAAACTTTCAAGATAGACATTGAATTCATTATTATAACGTAAATTACATAATAAACTTGCAGTTATCTACAAAAGCATATACTATTACGAAGTGGTGTAGCGTTTATGTTGTTTTCGAAAGTAGAAAATGAAAACTCACCCGTAGTTTCATCGCAGCCTTTAATACAGCAAACAACTTTTTCATTCGCATTGCGGCCATCTTCAATGTAAATACCTTATATTTACTGATCTACAAATCTCCACCAACATCTACTAAAATACTTATTATTCCCTACAGAAAAAGACAAAAAAATTAAGAGAATAATTTCCTGAATCCCACGAATCCAAACGGTTAAGAAAACGGTATTGTAAAAGCAGTAAAACAGAAGCTTGTATGTTTGCAAAGCATTTGGTATGTACATAAAGTTGGGAAAGCGTAGCTCGTGAGCCCAATTCGGTTACTTCTATTTTAGAACACGAAAGCCAGGCTACATGTAGGTGGCCATAGGCTGCGATCTATTATGATGCCGCACCCAGTCTTATCCCTGTTCTCACAACTTACCGGGAAAAAGGAAGAAATATGAAAGTGAAGGAGTGTTAGGTAATATGGCAAAGCACACCACGCCGCAACATAAAACAAGCCCTACGTGAGCCCGTATTAACGATTACTTTAGCTCGTAGGCTCCAAACTCCGTGCCCCCTAGGCCCATCAACAATGAAAAGGTGATGATTGAATGTTCAAACGAAAGCGTAGTCTTCCGCAGCCGCAGTCAGTATCTGCTTGGCTGTCCGGGAGACGCCGCGTCCTAGGCACTGATGGCAACGATTCGACGCTCATGCGGCGACCTTCCTCAGGGCAAAATGCATTATTCCCTAAGGCTCATTGCATCATGGCGTCCAAGAAACGACATGTGTGCTCAGGACGCGGCGTCTCCCGGACTGCCGCATACATATAGTTGAATGTAGATTCAAAGTGTTTGGGAAAACTCCTCCATGCCAAAACACAAAAACATCGACACCCAACGATCAACCGGACCCTAAGTCTCGCGGCCCCACTCAGGTCGTTAGCCTAGCGTGTAGGCAGCGAGTAGGCGATGCTAAGCTTCTGGTTATCGGTTCAACTCGGCAACCCACCAGTTGGGCCCCTGGCGCATCGACCTTAAGGCAGGATTGGGTGAAGGAGACCTCTCCGGTACTCTGGAATCCACAAATAGAAGTCCGGCGGTAAATTACCTACTGTCAGGTTGTCTTGGTTGTTGTCCGACCCAGATCGTTAGCCTGAATGTGCAGGCAGTGGGCAGACGGGATGGAGGCTCCGAGCCCCCTGGACCTTAGTTCATGTGGCCCCCAGTGGGGCTCTTGGCTTCGTCGTGGCAGTGGCCCAATATTCTGGGCACAGAGGAGGGACTTGGTGTCCCGGTGCATGTGAGTGGCGCGTTGTAATACAGGAAACATTGACTCCGGTACTATCCCGAATAGCTAGTATCTCGAGCTGACAGGGCGGCCTTAGACCCAGGCATTGTATGGGGAAGTTGCCGCGAAGGCTAACTGCGTTCCGGCGAGATCCAGATGTTGGTCAGAAAGTGTACTTGTACACCTGATGAGAGTGGGGATAGAGGCTAACGCCTAGGAGCCCACCCTGGGACTTCGACCCCCAAATACGGTACAAGTGCTGGGGGTGCCATTTGGCATAGCACGTACACATTACACCCAACGCAGGATTCGAACGCGTGACCCTTGGAACCAGGGGCGGGTCCAGCCGATCATTTGGGGGAGGGGGGAGCAATATATTTTTGTTCAATAATAAACATATTTGTTATAATGTTGTATATTATTCAGCTTTCTTGTCCGAGCACGCGTTAACAAGAGGGGCGCTGCGTGACCTTGTGTGGCGGACTGTTACATTCAAAATATCCGTTAAGCACGTGTCGCAAAAAAATCAAAATTACTCGCAAAAATGCTTATCTAACATATGACAATATGTATATCATAGGATTTGTCTTTTTACGCACGTCATGATAGACTAAAAAATGGTTCCATTAAAAAAACAGTTCCATTAAAAAAACAAAGTTACCCCAAAATCTAGTAAAATACAAGTGATATAATAGAAATGAATACATGAATCAATTACCCACATTCCCTCCCGTACTTTCGTGAAAACTGCTTTGCAATAATTTCAACCATTCAAAAACTGCAGGAGGGGCTAAAGTTATGTGATTCGTCTCGTATAATGCCCTGTATAAAACCGAGATAAGACTCTGGAATGTACGGGCAGGACTATTGTGCTCTCCACACTTCTAAATGAGGAAAGTCTCCAGAGGGGCGGTAGACACCAACAGAGGCCATTGGGAAGGCTTTTATGTGCCAATAGACAGGAGAGAAGATTGAGAAGAGGGAGGGAACTGAAAAGCTTTCCCAAACCCAAGAAAATATGAAATTAAATGATTCGAGACAGCCTGTGCCATTGTGCAATATCATTGATTTAATAATTGTTTAATATCTATGTAATGTGCGCGGGGAAACGCTCCAATAGTGCTAATCGTTTATTTATAAATATAACCACCTGTGCCACTGAGTGGAGGTAGTTACCCATAAGGGCTGAACCAGGGGAAATATAATTGAAGGTCGTAACGTTATTTAAAGATAAGACACTGAGAAATGTATCTCAGATGTCTGCGGCGGGTACGAGTATAACAAGATTTTAAGGATAATTTTAATGTTATATACGATCGTAACGTATGATGCAACGAAATGTGCGTTTGATTGGATGTGCCCCTTCTTTTTTGTAACATAATATTTAAAACTCCATATTTTTCCACTTATATATTTGATGCATTGCGGCGGGGAAATTCATTCTCCAGTGGTGGTACATTTTTAAGATTTTGTATCGTTGGTTTCATATACGTCGTACAGAAACGTTATATTTTCTTAGCCTTTAATATACAAAAGTGACAGTATTCTTACTTCACTATAACTTTGTTGAAGTGGAAGGAACCGATGGTGAAGAATTGCGAGTGAATAATGACCGAAAGAGAAGGACACACGGCGTAAGTGATGACTATCCCTCGGATTTTAGGACAAATGCCTCTTAAGTTCCTTTAAGAAGTTGTGGAAAATAATTGCAGATCTTTATGAGCCATGAAAAATAGATCTACAGACAGCATCTAATAGCGCCCAAAATTTCCTAAAGGGGCCGTTAATCCCTATTTTTAATCTCTGTATTTAAATTTCTGAAAACAAGTAATTTTGAATAATTATCATATTTTAATTACTCATTTTTACTTTCCTGCATACGTATGTATATACGGAGGAATATACGTAGTATAGGGAAAGGTATGCTGCGAAAAATCGATCTCGAGATTTCAACGGAAAAACACGTTTTGGGGTCCCCTGATACAGAAAAAGTTGTTCTTTTCAAAACGTCCGTCTGTCAGTCTGTGAACAACACCAACGCCTAAACCATACGTACGATTTCTTCCAAAATGGATATTCCCCTGCGATCTGCGCAACGTCGGTATTATTTACATTAGCGGCGATTTGTTCACATTATTATATTAATGAGTACATGTGCTTTAAATAATTTTATATAAAGTTTCTCGAAAACTCAACCGTCTTCTGTGAAAACTAGCTCAAAATTTCGGATTTTCAGAAACGCTACAACGTTATTTTCTCAAAAAGGCTCCATTTTCCTTCAAACTTGTTGAAGAGATAGTGCTATTTGCACTCTCTAATGAGACGTTAAGTTCATTTTGGGATATTTTTTTTCAAAATTACACAAATGTATTTTTTTAAATATCCTTCATACCATTAATATGTTCATTATGTTGTATTTGTAAGTTAATGTGCTTCAAATGAAGTTTTTCGAAAACTTAAAACTTTTCTATGAAAAAGAGCTTCGATTTTCGAATTTTCAGAAGCGCTTAAACGTCATTTTCTTGAAAACGGCTCCAAATTTTTCAACGAAAATTGCTATCAGGACGAGGTTTTATTGTTTTCTAATATTCTTAAAATAAGATTTTTCTTCTGCTAGGAAACCGAAAAGTTAATAAAATGTAAAAAAAAATTTACTTTCAGTGGTGATAATAGCAGCTCTGAAGAGTAGTGGCAAGTCCGAATAGCTAGCAGAGACCAAACGAAAAAGAAAACTAATACGGGAAAGTCTGTGTTACACCATTAGTTTTAATGTGTTATAGCGAAACGAAAGTACTGTCCCAAATTTACCGAAACTCGAATATTTCCTAATCGAATAAGCAATCGACTAGCCTCCAAAATCACACCCAACACATTGAACATCAGCAATTCTGCAAGTCAGTATAAAGAGGATAATTCACATTCGTCTCCAATCACTTAGGCAATTGCACCCATTCTCGGTGCAGCTGGGCTGTTGACACAGGTTGAGGCATACCGTGGCAGTGAGCGTGTCGTCTACGCAATCCACGCGAAGATAGTCACAGATCTGGTAAAAGACTACTGTCGGAAAGGGGAAGCTTACAAAATAGGGCCCCAAGTCTTGAACCTCTAGATAGGAAAAAGATCATTTCGAGTTTTCCTCCCTGTGTGTGGTTCTATTCCAGTGTTGCATCAGCTGCAATGCATAGTGTGAAGAGGAACAATGTAACCTACTTAAAGAGACTAAAACGTCAATTTCCATTCCCAATTGTGCCTATTTTCAGAATTTTGTAAAATATTTTAGGTGCCTAAATCATCACTTTTTTGTGCCTAAATTTCCGATGTCAAGTGATGACTAAGGCTGTAGTGGGGAAACCTACCTCTAGTGACAGTGCGCCCCCTGTATCTTGTATTACGCAATACCTGTGGCGCACACGCGCGTAGATAAGATGTTACCACGCCGCCCCGGCCTACAAGGTCTATCTACCATTAGTCACTTCCAGACCTCCCATGTTTCCTGCCTAATCATTTTGGTCATTTGCATGACGTACGTTTTGTCTCAATGTGTTCATTTCACGCTCCAGTTACTCGTCAGTCGCAAATAGTGTCACTGATGGGAATGTAAAATGCTCTCAACTTAGAAAATGCGCTTCACCCAATATTTATCATGGATAAAAAATGTATTTCTTATGATTAAAAAGTTTATACGCCTCTTCTCAGTCAGGGGTTGAAAACTCCTATTTTCCCTCCCAATTATAACAATTATGTTGATCAATCATTTAAAAGACAGAAAATTCTTGATATAACTGTTTTATACAGACGGGAAGACGATAAAAATAACAATAAGAGAAATATCTTAATTTTGTTTTCCTTTATACGTACGTATGTAGAGTATAGGGAAAGTTATGCAATGCTGCGCGAAAAAAATGCGAATTTTCGGCAGAAAAAATTCTTTGCCTGGCCGTGATAACGAAAAAGTGGATAACTTCAGTTCCTAAATTCAGAAAAAAATCCCCTAACACATGTTATGCAGAATCCCTGTTTTGTAAGTCCTTGATACCGAAAAACCAATTGAAAGCAAAACGTCCGGTGTTTGTGAATAACACTAGCGCCTAAACCTATGTACGATTTCTTCCAAAATGGAAAATTTCCTGTCGATCTGACTTCACTCGAGGCGCCGCGATTTTGAAAAACATTCTTCAAAATTTGGGGGGTACTTTACATGAAGCCCCCAAGACATTTTCAAACTTTACTCAAAAACGGCTCCAATTTTTTTTTCTGCAAATTCCTTGAATTCGTAGAGTAGAATACACTTATTAAGTTGACATAGGTCCGATTTTCACGGTTAACGCTAAATTTTCGAAAATTACAAAAGTTTGAATTTTATTCGGCATCTTCCTACAACTACAAAATTGCAGATAGCGATTTTTTCTTCAAATAAAATTTGTTCCTCCTAATGAGTTCTTTCTTTAAGATCATGTACATTTGTTTTGAAAATTTTAGTAGTTTTTCCCAATATTGCGTGCAATTTGTGCAATTTTTTAAAAAATACAAAAACAAGATTTTCTCAAAAACGGCTCCAAATTTTTTCTTTAAACTTTTTGTCGGGATAGTGCTAAATGTACTGTATGAGATGACATAAACGCCATACTGTTCCATTCTTTTTTTTTCAAAAATTAAAAAAATGTAATTTTTTTGACTTGTCTCTCACGTCATTAATATTTACAATAGCGGCGATTTGTTCACGTTATTATATTTACGAGTACATGGACTTTAAATAATGTCAAGTACAGTTTCATGAAAAAAACGTTTTCTGTGAAAACGGCAAAATTCCACATTTCCAGAAACTCTCAAACGTCATTTTCTCAGAAATGTCGCCAATTTTTATAAAAATTTTATTAAATTCATTCGAAATTATAAACTTTTAATAGTATTACCACTACTTTAGTACTACTTAAAATTAGTGTGGTGTCTCTGCACTAATTACATCCACTGCATTAATGCCAGCAAAAATATTCGCGAGCTCTCAAGTGAACTGCACCACGAGAATCACGAGAAATAATGAATCACAAAAGGAAGCAAAGGAACCGTGAACTCTAAACCCGGGATCAGTGAGATCGAATTCAGTCGCTGTCTGGAGAACAATTCTAGCGGACAGCTGCTCTGATCAGTAGTTTTCCGTATTTTTTCCAATCAATACCAAACATCGGAGCAGTACCCTAACAAAAGGGCCACGGACCGCGCGCGATCTTTACTACTTCTTCCTTCTCCGCTCCTCTCCCCTTACACACACTTACACTAACGTACACTACACTAACACTATCTTGTTCATCTGCTTTCCGTTTCCTCTTCTGTTACAGATTATCTCCTAGTCTTCAGTCGTTTTCTGCGTCCATCTAGAAAACTACATTTATGTATATGAAAAATTTTATAGTAATATTATCATCCTTCCTCCTCCCAACTCCCCCTAGTTACATAATTAATTATAACTCCCCCTACCTTCTTATGCATTTTTCCTACGTTTCGGCCCTGAGCCGCTTTCCTGATTGAGGTTTTCTTGAGATTACTTAATCGCTTAAGGGGAGCCGGAGGTGCCTATACTCCCCATGTTAAAATGAGGAATTTGATGTATCTTCTTGGGAAACTATTAAAGGTAGAGCTTTGAAATTTTCTCAGCACGTACATTGAGTCTTTGTTAATACTTTAGCAGAGGGAAATTGTAATATTTAAAACAGGTTTTACATAATATTATTTTAATTTTTACTCTTTACATTTTTTCTTACTTTTTAAATAATAATGTTAATTCCCGCCAAAATACTAGAGTGTTTTCTAAATGGCTGTGTTAAAATTAAGACTAAACTACTGGTACTAAGCGGTGAAAGTTTGGTATACCTACTATTCATAGTTTTTGAGAAAATGTTCCTTGAATATTAAAATATTTAACTTACGGGAAATGGGTTCTAAAGTTTCATAACCAAAATTAGTGGTGCTACAGCATGGCACAGACTTTCCCGTATTAGTTTTCTATTTTCTTGGGTCTGCGCTAGCTATTCGAAATTGCCACACACACTTGCCAGCTGCCATCTATCACCGCACAAATTACTTTTTTTTGACATTTTCATAATTTTTCGCTTTCCTAATGGTAGAATGGAAATGTTCATTTTAGAATATTAAAGAACACAAAAAACTAGTCCTAAATGGCAATTTTCTCTTAAAAATTTGGTGCCGTTTTAAAGAAAATGGCGTTTTAACGCTACTAAAAATGCGAAATTTGAAGCTCTTTTTCACAGATAATTTTTTAGTTTTCAAAATACTTCATTTGAAGTTATTTGAAGCACTTATACTACAATTTTTGAAAAAAAGAAATCAAAAAATATATCAAAATAAACTGTGGCGGCATGTAACGACGCCCTAAGAAATTCTTAACAAATGCTTGTTTTTCATTCTCGCTGGCACGCGCACGTGCGCCCAACCGCGCCTCCCACCACCCGCCGTGGTCGCATTCTTCTAGCGTCCTCTCGCCTACTTTGGGAGAAAAATTTACAACCCTCCGCCTGTTCGACCGCACCGTGCCCCCTCGCAGTGAATACCCCCCCCCCTGTATTCCGTCCCCACCCTCCCCTGAGCGAGCTCTCCTCGCCGGCGCGCTCCCGTCGTCATGCCCGCCACACTGATACTAATAAATCCTAACCCTCGCCATAGGATAATTGCTCCCAGGAGATGTTAACCGTCAAACGGGGGAACTGCGTTTCGTCAGAAAGAGACGGAAGAAGAGAGAGAATATCCGAGGAAATTTCCACGACATTACGAACCACGATTCGATAGAATATTCCTACGGCACAGTAAGCTACGGCCAATAGACGACAATTATTTCCCGAAAGTGGGCTAGCGAGCCCAAGACGAGCTTAGGAGAGGAGGAGATCGGAATAGGAACGGATTCTCAGAAACTTTGAAAAAGACACTTGAGAGCTAGTCGCGAGAGAGGAAACTTTTTACATGGTCGTGGATGCCGCGAACTTGTTTTTTTTTTTTTAAACAGTGAACCGTTTACTTCCCGATCGCGAGGCCGTGCGACAAAATTTGTCTGCCATATTCGCACTGCAGAGACTTTTCATTCGCTCTATGAGCGAATAATGCCTGAAGGCACCGGTCACCGAGCGAATAATGCCTGAAGGCACCGGTCACCGAACCGATTTCATTTTCGTGTGTTCGATGAACTATTAACTCGTTGCCAAATGCGAGTGTACGAGTCACGAATACCGTGATCTGGCTTCTGATCCGTGCTCGAGATTAAGTACTCCCGCGCCGCACGTTCGAGCCGTGACGAAGGGCGACTCCTGACTTGTAACGGCGCCCTGGTGAAAGTGGAGGGGGGCCTCCGCATCTTCGCCGCCGCTGCCGAACGGGCACCCGAGAAGCATCCTCCAGCGGTTCCTAGAGGCGCCTGCCTTTACAACACTGCGGGTCGCCGCGTGTCTACAATCTTCGCAGACGCCGAGGTCATCGACCGCGTCGTGCCCCCCCCCGCACTCTCCCACACGTATAGCTAAGACTAGCCGTTCGCCCGCGCTTTGGGTCCTTCCCCTGGAAACGAGGCGGAGAACAATATTTTCAATCTTCATGTGTTTTTCTTCTTTTTTTGAGTTAAGCGGGGACGCGCCATGACATTTTTATTGTAACGTAGTTTAAATATGGCTGTCTTTGGTTATTTTTTATTACTAATATTATTCTTTTAGATAATATTTTCCCGAGATCACTAGGTAGGGTGTAATCCCACCTCATGGGACTTTTAGTGTAACTTCCCTGATCGTAGGTCGGGAATAAATGTTTATTCTTGTCCTATTACCCAATTATGGCAAATTGTTCTTTATGTAGTTTGTCGCCCCTGCACCTCACTTCCCCCACCGTGCGAGGAACCGCGATCATGCTCTACCAGACGGGCACCCGTTGCAAAACAATTAGTCATATTACAGAGTGTAATTAGCACTATCCGTTACAAAAGTTTGAAGAAAACATTTGCAGCCATATATGAGAAAATGGCGTTTGAGCGTTTCTGAAAATGCAGAATTTTGAGCTACTTTTCGCAGAAAATGGTGGTGTTTTTTCCAGAAACTTTATTTTACATTATTTAAAGCACATAATGTGTGAACATAATAATGTGAAAAATCGCTGCTAATGTAAATATTAACGACGTGAGAGACAAGTCAAAAAAATTACATTTTTGCAATTTTTGAAGAACCAAAAGAATATGAAAAGAGCAATATGAAGTTTATGGCATCTCATAGGGTACATTTAGCACTATTCCTACCAAAAGTTTAAAGAAAAATTTGGAGTCGTTTTTGAGAAAATCTTGTTTTTGTATTTTTTTAAATTGCAGATATTGCACGTAGTATTGCGCGAAAACTACTAAAATTTTCAGAACAATCTACATGATTTTTAAAAAAAACTGACTATGAAGAACAAATTTTATTTGAAGGAAAAATCTCTATCTGTAATTTTGTAGTTGGAGGAAGACGCCAAATAAAATCCCAACTGTTGCAATTTTCGAAAATTCATAGTTAACCGTGAAAATCTGTCCTATGCCACCATCCCATGAATCCATGGTAAAAGATGATATGAAAATAAGCGTTTTTCGGTGTAATAGGGCAGAAAATGGGCATTTGAAGAACGGAATTGTGACATTGGAATTTAATAACAATATTTTAATAGTGTCAAGCAACCGGAAAGTCGAAAATACGGAAACTAGTATTATTTTACATTGATGTGGAAAAGTCAATAATACCAGCGCACGGGTTTTGTTTCGAAGGATATTATATAACCTTCAAGACAACAATGGAAGAGGAGATGAATATTGGACGGGTAGCAGCACGCGGAAGCTACGCTCGAAAATAGCGTATTTAGATTATTTAAAGTTTGATGTTAAAAGACTATGAAATTTTCGTAATAGTGATTCGTATTTTGAAGTGTTGCATTACGCAAAGTTATGTCAGTCCTAGACAATTTCTTGAACATTTAAGTTTTTATGTTTTCCTAGTTTAAAAAAGTAAATCACGTGGAGACGGAGTTCGCGAGAAAAATTAACTTTGAACATTTATTTGCGAGTTATGAAGTAACATTTTGTGAAAGTTTTATTTAAAAAACTGCTGACTCGCGAACAGAATTTTGATTTTATCAAAATATGAACTGATTCGAGCTGCCGCAGATGGAGTGCGCGACGTGATGATGCGATTTCATATATGTTTGGAGAATGATGACAACGGGCAGCACGTGGGCGTCGTTCTTTACATTGATGGAGCGATCGCGCAGTTTGTGAAAGGAAGTTGGTTCGGAGCCCAGGAACTTCAGTCTGACGTGCTGATATCAAGCAAATGGCAACATACAGGTAAGTGAACCAATTTTCGTTCATTTCGATTTTCCAAGAAAATAATACGTTGTTCAAGGCCAAGATTCAATTGTCCATTCAAACTAGCAAATCAGTCAAATTAAGAAATCATTCAAACGAGAAAATCATTCAAATTAGCCAAACCATTCAAGTAATTTCAACTATTAATTTCAATTTAAAGAAAGCACGTGCAAATTAAACGAGAAAATCGTTTCAAAGAGAATTTTAATCATTATTATTTTGTGTACATATTTGATGATTGGTTTAATTTGTTTTTGTGCTCTGCATGTGTGTTCCAGGGTATATTTATATGTTGTGCGTATAGTGTTGTGATGTCAATTAACTGGTTAGGACTAAGGTCCATGAGAGTTAAATTTTGGGATTTTGAATTTTAATTAAATGTCGGAAGGCACGATTCACGACCGAGATTTTTTTTTATTTTCTCACATAACTATGTTGTCATTTCCGTAGATAGAATCCTAGTGTCATTGCAAAGGAGGCTACGGTTTACAAGTATAATCCGTATGGAGCCGGTCACAACCCACTGATCATAAATTACTGTAATTTTTTGTGTATTAATTGAAGGAAAGAAGGTCAGGTACCATCAGATCAGATAGATAGTAGATTGGATAGTTGAGAGGGGAGGAGTAGAAAGATTATTATTATTGCTTCATATCACGACTACAGATGTTATGAGTCGGCTGAGTATAAAATCTACTCCAGGTTGCTACCAACTACCTAAGGAGCAGATCTAGGGACTGTCGGTGCCTCTACAATACTTTGCGCAAAATGTGAGCTGTGCCAAATTAAGCGATTTCTTGCACTTCCCAGTCCTTTGAATGACCTGGAAGTTTAGCCAAGTTCTTACACAAATTTTCCTGAAGAAATCCCAGAGCTCCGATAACTATCAGTACGACCTGTGCTTTTACGCCCCACATTCGGCTGATCTCGATTTCCAAACTCTTGTATTTAAGACGTTTCTCTGCCTCCTTGGTTACGACGTTTTGATCGCAAGGCACAGCCACATCTACAAGTATACACGTTTTTTTCTCAAAACCCCGGATAACTATAGCCGGTTTGTTTGCTGCTATCGTGCAATCCGTTTGAATGTGTTGCTCGTACAATATTGTACAGAGTTCAACCAATGTCACCGGTTTTGGTGAGTGTTCGTACCACATGTGACATGTGTTTGGAACTTCGAGGGCGGTCCAGATCTGCCAGTGGAGGTAACAACACACCCTGTCGTGTCTTTTTAAGTATTCGGTCTTTGCTAGATTTGGACAAGCTGAGACAATATGATCAATGGTTTCTACTTGCTCCTGGCAAATGCGGCATTTGTCATCTTGGGATATTTTGATAACCACTTTATCATAATGTGTTCATCGCCTGATCTTGAGCAGCTACAAGAACTGCTTCCGATTGGGGCTTAATTCTTCCCCTTTTAAGCCACATAAATAATTGATCTTTATTGATCTGTACCTTGTCCATTCTTTTTAGATATTGTCCATGGAGTTATTTGTCCCTCCACGAGTTCTTTAACATTTTTTGTGTCTCATATTTCATGTTTAGTAGTACCAGAAGTTCAGTGTCTGTGTTATTCGACGTGTCTTGCATAATTTTCTTTGCAATGCTTTTTGCTACACTAACATTGCCTTTGTTTCTCATTCTTCGGTCAGATTTCATGACCTGCCTCATTAGAGGGTCATCTTGATCTCTGACTACATACTTTCCCATTCCAACTATTGCAGTGTGCCAGGAGGCCTCAATTTGTCTGAGACCTCTTTCTCATTTCTTGCGTGACACAAAGTCTATGTACATCAGTTCGAGGGTGGGCGACATGATGCATTATTAGCAGTTTTCTTGTTTTTCGATCCATGATGCGAATTTCTTGCTCAGTCCAGTCCACTAGTTCGCAACTGTACTCGACTACAGGCACCGCCAGACTACCAATGGCAAATATTTTATTTCTGGCGTTTAGAGAAGACTGCAAAACTCTCAGACTGCAGACTCTCACTCTTTTGTAATACTCCTTGCGAATTCTCTCTTTCATAGTGTTGTTCGGGATGGTTTCACATTCTTCCATGCCCAGATATTTGTAAGTTTTACTTGGCTCAAGATCTTGAATCACAGTGTGCATATCAACTTCAATGCTCTCTGACGTCAGTCCTCTTTTTAAATTTATTTTTGCATACATTATTTTTATTATTATTATTATTATTATTATTATTATTATTATTACAAATTTAGTTCATTTTTAATTTATTCAGGTATTGTACGCTAGCGCGTTTTGCTTTTGGTTTTTCATTTATTTCAAGCTATTTTAATTTAGCTAATTTAAAAAGTTTGTTCTTTGTGTTGTGCCATAGCACACGTTTTCCCCTACTACCTCCTCGTACCCGCAAGAACTCTCGCATGTTAAACACCACACTCATCCCTATCTTTCTATTTCCATTCTAAGAGAGAAAGTTGTTAACGAAACGTGTTTATTTGTTTAAAAATGCATAAAGGTAACTTGGAGTGTACTAACACAATATCAAATTAAAATAAAAAGCAATGCAATCGATGTTTAAACGATTTATTCTGTATCATGGAGAGTTTTCTTGGAACAATTCACAACACTTCCTTAAAGAAAATCTTTGAAGAAATTATTCAATATTTTTTGACAGTTAGTTTTTAGCTTTCCGTGATAGTCACAAAACATATTACCTTTTCACTTTTGAGAAAGCTATGTGTCTGAACCCGCTGACTTGAAAATTTCATCGAATCACTGCTGATAACGAAAATACTGGTACAAGTAAAACACAAACACAGTCTTCATTCTTCACTGTACACCCACATCCTTCCACAATTAGGTATACATTACTTATAGACTACGGAAAAACGTTAATTGAATGGTTTCACTGCACGCATACGAAACAATCTTTAATATCAACTATAATAGTACGTCAAATCAATTCAAACAATCAACTATAATAGTACCTCTAGTTGTTGCTGGAGAGCAAATCTTGAATTAATTATTATGCAAATAAACCTCGTCAGACTGAACAAACCATGGTGTACACATAGAGCATAAATATAAGATGGAGGAATCTAAGCCTTCTACGCGTATCGTCAAAAATGGCTACCAGCAACAAGGGTTGAAATATTCAGGTGGCATTGATAGAATCGAAGCGCCGAACCGAAAATTTAATTGAAAGTCTAAGAATGTCTTTTCTTGTAAATTATGGTGAGAAAAACGTTTTGTTTTTAAGGTCCTAGAACGCTTCGTTTAGGAGTTATTTAATGATATAGATTCAAGAATCCTGACGTGCGTTGCGAGTTGCACTTTACGTGAATATGTAGATGTGTTTTTAAACAAATCCTTCGTATTTTTCGTTACAAAAATTGGTTGCGTGTGAGAGCCGCAATGGAACGGTATACTACTAAAATTATATGGAAGACGATCTTTTTCAAAATCTCAACGCTTCGATTCCAGCCAGTTGGACAGGGTTTTTTTCAATTTGGAAAAAATTATTCATATGGTTTAGGTGCTATTGGTGTTCACACACAAACGGACGAACACAGTGGCGGACAGACGGACGTTTTGATTTCAATTGTTTATCTAATACCCACAAAACAGGGATTGTGTTTGCACTACGTGTTCAAGAATTTTTTCTTAATTTAGCAACTGGATTTATCCACTTTTTCGTTATCAGGACTCGACTATGAATTTTTTTCTGCCGAATATTCGCCGTTTTTCCTGCAGCATTACATAACTTTCTCTACACTATACAAGTTTATAACTCTGTATATACGTACGTATACGAGAAAGTAAAAAGAAGGTGTATTACAATATGGGTCCGTAAATACATAATTACAGATTCAACATACTTTTAATTTTACGTAACACAAGATATGTTCGAATTGTCCTCCATCTACCCGAGCCTAAAGCTCTGATCTACCGTCTGGTAACCTATGATGTGGATATCGTTCCGTACAAAAGTGTCGCCTTCTGAAAGCATATTCACTTGCTAAACCATGCGTGCAAACGCACACGATTTCGAGCACGTTTGTGTAGATGACAGCTGAAAATCACACCATCACATTCTGACAGTATGACAGAACCATATGACAGTAAACCATATGATAATAGATTAAAACCTTAAAACATCCATAGGAACAAATGGATATAATACATTTTCAAAGGGTGTGAAATCGTTTGTGGTGCTAAGGTGTTTAAAAAATGTCCGTTTTAAACGCAACATTATTACTCATATAACAAAATTGTAGCCAATCCCACATTTTACTTCAGCGTCAGTGCACTATCATATGACTGGATAACTCATATTTATAAACTTTCGGATAAATTATTAAACATTTCGAGACCCGCATTGTAATGTATTTTCTTTGTCAGTTGTCTGAGTATGGAAAATGCATTCTTAAAATTTCGCCGTTGAGATTGGTTACACATTGTACAGAAATTCAAAAGGGGATATAATAAAAGGAAATAGTGCACCTGTACTCATAAATTCAAAGAACATTGAAAGGTTTTTCCAGTTATTAAACAAGCTTTTCCCATGTACTGCATACGTTTCAAAAGAAGTTCAAATCTGAAAAATAACGTGAATTTCATAAAAACATAAAATGGACAAGTGGAATAACTAACAAATATATTTCAGGTAACTGTGGTGAAATCTTCCTCTATACCTTGACATTGTTTTTGAACAGGTTAGTAGAACATTAATGTATCGCTGCGCTAATGTATTTTTGCCTAAAGATTACGTTGATCCTCACTACTTCAAATGTGTCACTTAAAGTAATGGACAATAAATGTTAACATTGAAAGATAGCATTCCAAAAGGTGTGCTTCCTCCTCGAAGAGAATGATCACGTAGACACGGTTGGGCGTCTGATAGGTCGGTGTTTGTATGTTTGATAAAGAGCATTCCGAGGCAGAACGTGTGCCATAAATTGAAATCGCACCGCTCTCTGTAAGTCATTCTTCACCTTGCGTGCACTGAAACATCAAACCTCCACGCCATGGTCTGTACTACCTTCTTTCAAGTGCTAATGACGTTAAGTGTGATCCTAGTGTTCAGTTTCATTGCTGAAGTATCTGCTGATGAAAACCAGCCGTTTTCAGCGAACAAGAGTATTATTTCAAGATTCTATGAATTATTCCTTCATGCCTTGAAGAGTTTATGTGAATCTGCAGGAGAAAAGTGGTGTGAAATGTTTCTTGGGGTGAGTATTGATACAATTTGAATATCTAATCCTGAAGAATGGTCGCATATTTTAACATGACGATTTCTCGTTTAAAATATCTCATCTTACATATAACTGACTTGAGTCTTACATTCTTTTTTTAATGTATTTAAAATAGCTTTTTCAAACAAAAATTAATTAACCGCGATGAAAGGTTTGAAAACCCTTTTCCAGACTTTGAAACCGTGGCGACAACTCTAAAATAAAAGTTTACTTCAGTAGTTTTCGTGAGTAGTTTCCTGAAAACAAATCAGGGTTCAATGTATCAATCATATTTTGGCTTGCTTAACTACTTTCATATTTGTATGTTCGATACTAAAACTTAAATATGCGTGTCTTTGCTGAATTTTGTAGAGTTACTGTAAAAAATAGTGTGGTATTCTTAAGTATAATTACACATTTTTATGGGAAGGTTACATATAATTGAAGATGTGAGTGGAAAAACTTTATCTCATAAAGAATGTTTTGAATGTCGCTTTTAGACGAGTAACGACCGTTCTAATAACATTTTATCTTCAGTTAAACTATATTGTCAATACTACAGTCGACTCCGGTTGTAGTAAACTCAGATATAGTGAATTCTTGGTAACATTGAACTTAAGGGACTGGTCCCACTTTTCTTACATTAAGGCCGATATACACGGTACAGTTTTCGTGCAGATTCTTCATGTATTCCAAACTTTACGCTTTCTGCATGAAAAAATTATGAACATGTTCGTAATTTGTCGTGTATACTGCGAGTAATATTTCTGCCGACTTGCCATCTCCATGCTGATAGGGGAGAGGGGGTTTCGTTATCCAATCAGAGGCTTCAAATTATGATGATGTCACTACAGAGTTGCCGCCGTTTACCGTACTTACGGCGCTCGCTGTACGTACTTTCATCTGCTTTGCGCGTGTTATGCAAAAATGTTTCGTTATTCCTTGCTTTGGCAGGATTATAGTGTAAGTGCGACCGGTTGCGTTCTCTGTCTATCTATTTATCTATTAACTAACATCCCTCCCTTTCCTGTCTCTTATCTATTCATCTAATTTATCAATAATCACTATACCATTGGATACGGCCGTTTGCAAAAAAATTTATATGTCGTAGGTCCGGCGCAAGTTTCCAAAACTGGATGAATACCTGCTTTCCTTTTTGTAAAACTATCCGGTATCTGCTATACTACAAATAACAAATCCGAACTCAATGCAAAAAACAAGAATCACAAACACACCGTGTTTGTTACTCTTTATTCGGCTAACATAGTTCCACCATAACGTAAACAAAAAAATTCAAAACAACAGAACATAAAAAAAATTAACATTCACACAATATTTACAATCATTCACACCTCGAGACATGCGCATTCTCCGCGAGTGGCCCTTTTTTTGTAAATAAAATTTTACATTAAGATTTATTCTCGTTATTCTCTCTATTTATATGTTAATTCTCGTTGTGTTTATCAAAGTACTTAAATTGCCACTTCCCTTTTCGTAGCGATGTCGTACTGTGCCCCACTTCCTTAATGTCCATATTGTCCATAGCTACCATATTGTCAATATAACTCACGAATAACTCGACCGTCACTCTCAAAAGAAAAACTCGTAACGTTCTATTCTTCACGTCAAAAAAATCATTTTTCCCACATAAGGCATGAGGTCCTCTCACCTCTGAGACTAGAACTCATCTACCGAACAGTATTGTTGCAGTTCATTAGCAAAACTTTTTCCTCAACAAAACACGCTCTCTCAGTCTTTTGTCCTTCTTTATTGACATTAAATTATTTCGATTTACGCGTCCTCGGCGTCCCCCTGCTTATCGGTATCTGCCAAAAATTCCCTAAATTCCCGTTTTCGATGTTTATTAGTCCAAAATACCCCAAATTCCAGTTATTCAGTTCGAATTTCATACTTTTCTGCGCTTACTCACACCAGCAATTTTCCGTCACGTGTCTTCTGACAACAGTCACTCTGTTAAATAGAAAACCGTACACTTGCCGCCTTTTAAACTAAGTTACGCGCTGACAGTTATTCTAACATACGTGCTGACATAGTTATTCTTAAATTCCCCTAAAGCTAATTATTGTTTTCAACGAATGTTTATTCACCGCGGCATCTCGAACACAAATGTCAACACGCCATTCTGCCGTCATTTGTTGAATTTATAGTCGGCTTCCTCTGTGACGGTTCTTTTCTTGTAAAAAATACAAATCATTACATAAGGGACTGCGATAAAATTGTATAACAGAACTTCATCAAATAAATTAGTGTAATTATTACAATTCTACCAAAAATACAATAAGTTGGACATGTATGCCTCAACAGCTAATGACGCAAGAAGTCAAGTCACGTCAATGACGCTAAAGTCATAAGGCAGGCTAAAATCATGAAACACGATCAGGATATTTTGAACTCAAATAACAAAACAAAATCAATGTGGGATATAGTAAAAAATGCGACCAAACCAACTAGAAACCTTATAGAGAATGTTGTTTTAAAAGATAACGATAGAGATGTGAACGATCCGGCAACAGTGGCTAGTCTCTTTAACCAATACTTTTCGAGAATTGCTGTCGATCTCACTAAGGGTTTTCAGCCACAAAATTCAACATCTGACGTTTCCCTAAAAGTCTTAGACACTATGTTCGTTTCCGAAACCTCTTCCTATGAAATTCTCAAAATAATCGGTAAATTAAAAAATAAATATTCGGCCGGTTTAGATGAATTTCCGGATTGTTTGTTAAAGACGTGCGCGCCAGCCATTATACACCCGTTAACTCACATATTTAATGCATCCTTATGCACCGGAATTTTTCCAGATATTTTTAAAACAGCTAAGATTAAGCCGCTCTTCAAAAAAGGCAACAAAAATGAAGTTCAAAATTATCGGCCAATTTCTCTTTTGTCAGTTTTTTCAAAAATATTAGAGAGACTTTTTTATGTGCGAATGGAAACCTTTCTGAATAAACACGACGCGTTTTCAAATTGCCAACATGGATTCCGGAAATCAAAATCTACGGAAACAGCCATTTTTTCTTTTCTTAAGGATGTTGCCTCATCATTGGATCAAAACGAAGCAACTATTGGAATATTTTTAGATCTTTCAAAAGCTTTTGACGTCATTGATCACAACATTTTACTTTCAAAATTACCTTCGTATGGAATCCGTGGTATTGCTCTAGATTGGCTATGTTCGTACCTTAAACAACGATCTCAGAGAGTAGAAATATCTTACTGGAATGATGGAACTTTATGTACACACCTTTCCGGTTCTTTGCCAATTGTACGTGGAGTCCCGCAAGGATCGATTTTAGGCCCTATTCTCTTCCTATTATACGTAAATGACATGCCCTTAGCGATTCGAAACGGAAGAACAGTTCTCTTTGCGGATGATACAAATATTCTTTGCAACAAAGAAACCGTAAATAGTACAATATCAGACGTTTCAAATTGGTTCCGTAATAACAAATTAAAAGTAAATGAAAATAAAACAGTTTCAATGCAGTTTTCCATATCAAATAAAAAATTCTGTACTCCATTGAAAATGAACGGTGTGCCATTGACTGATGTTAATGTAACAAAATTTTTAGGTCTATCAATTCAGTCAAACCTCAAATGGAATGCCCACTTAAATGAATTGAACACAAAATTAAGCTCATTATGCTACGCGTTCAGAATTCTTTCAAATTCCGTCAGCCTTCATACAGCTCGTTGTGTATATTTTGCCAATGTTCACTCCCGCCTGAGATATGGCATAATATTTTGGGGAAACACATCTTATAGTTCACAGACTTTCAGATTACAAAAAAGAATTGTACGAATAATAAGCAAATCCAACCCACGTGATTCTTGTAAGTCACTCTTTATTAATCTAGGAATTTTACCATTACCTTGTCTCCTGATTTACGAATCAGTAGTTTTTGTCAAAAATGACTTACTTAAGGACGGGAATATATTTTCAGCAAACGCCGATGTCTATAAGTATAACACACGACGTAGAAATCATATTCACCAGGTGGCAGTATCAACAGCTCACTACAAAAAATTCACATACAATTCATGTACATTACTCTACAACACTTTGCCAGAAGACATTAAACGATTAAATTCAATAGAAAAGTTTAAGTCCCAAGTAAAATCTTTTCTGCTGCATAACTGTTTCTATACAATTCGAGACTATACCGAGCATCAAAAAGGAAAGTAGAATTAATTTAAACAATGATAGTTAATGTAATTATTTATCATTTGGACTGTATAATTCTAAAGAACCTGTAACAAGTATTGTACCACAGTTTCTGGGTTGATGGCCCCCATCTCGATCAGGTTTTTCGTCCAGTTTCCCTGATCCTTGAGCAAATGCTGAGATGGTCCCTTGTTTTGCTTCTGGACATAAATGTAACTTCATTATTTGTGCACGTCTTCTGAATTTCAGTGGGAAATATAGTTATTCAAATTATCGTTTTTCATATTATCGCGGCAAAAAGTATTATTCTTTCATGAAGAACATGAGGGTTCAGGGCAGAAATTTATAGCTAATTTACCTTTGAAAATATATTTTATTATATAGGAGCGAATATTTTGTCAACAAAACTCGAAAAAAACTCTCTTTTCTGTATTCAAAATTCGACTAGAATATGGTTTAGGATAGAGACCACAGAATTATGAAAACGTACACAAAATTCACTTCTCCCCATAGCTCGTCATACGCAGTTTTTAACTGTTTTTGACGTAAATAAATAAATAAATGAAAACGTGTCTGCCCCCCGAGTAAGTGGCAACATCAAGGCCCTACCACCCGGTATGTCATCTGAAGGAAAGTCGGTTGCAAATTGAAGCAGCGGCCAGACGCCATTAGTATGGCAACATTGCGCGGGAATTTCAAATACGATATTTTCAAATACGAATATACTGTCTAAATATAATGCATGCTACTTGAAACACGTCAGTTTACCCAATATATGAAATGACTATACGCACATGGGCATAGAAGATAGAAATATCTTTGTCACATGCTCTACATACTTGGAATTTCGGGAGAAGAAAATGTCAGCAAAGATTTTACCTAAAAAGAACGTAAGCTGGATGCCAAGTCGTATCATGAGAAATTTTAAAACAAATTTAATATTTTTATTTAGGTACATGTTTATGTTTTTATCATGAACGCAAACTATTACTTTTTGATCAATTTTTGATTTTAGGCATGAAACCTTAGCTGCAGAACCATCAGCCTAACATTTGGATTACTACGGCCAATGTTTTTTTGAAACATCAATCCCTTTGGAACCATGCTTCAAAATTTCACCTCTCTTATAAACAATAGTTAAATTGATAAAATCCACTCGCAGATTTTATATATAAGCCAAATATGCAAATGAAGTAAGACAACTAAACAACAGACTGGTTATTTCAACACAATTATATTGAAAGCACTTAACTGGATTTACAGCACACAATGAAACGCATTAGAATTCATATACATGTGGAAATATACATATGAAATTCATATTAATATTCACATCACAATACCAAATAATAATTTTTCACTTACTGAAAAGGCATACCAGAATATGATTTTCATTGCCCGTTAAGGGTGAGTAAATAGACGAACAAAAATCCCCACAATATTTAACACATCTCAGACGCTCACTCCACGTGTTGCCATACTAATGGCCGACTTCTTCCTTTTCAATTTGCAGCCGCACACTAGCGCTATTGCACACCCTAGTGAATAATAGTAGTACCTCTATGGGCAACATCGCTCTCCCCCACTCCCGGCTGTCAAGTCGGCAGAAGTTTTGTTCGCAGTATAGAAAGCATACAGTTTGACTCCAGCGCCTCTAGCGGCAGAATTGTTACCAACGGTATCGGCCATGTCGATTTTGTGGTTAGGTGTGTCAAGGTGCGATTGTATGATGTGATATATTGTGATAAAGTACCTCTTTCCTTATCCCTGCCTTCCAATTTTTATTCTCTATGCTCCTCAGGGTTAATTAATACTAAATCAAGATCACAG
The DNA here is from genome assembly GCA_031308135.1 of Acheta domesticus. Taxonomy (NCBI): domain Eukaryota; kingdom Metazoa; phylum Arthropoda; class Insecta; order Orthoptera; family Gryllidae; genus Acheta; species Acheta domesticus. Next base: position 204,607,826 of record JAHLJT010009419.1, on the reverse strand, counting down.
CCAGAACGCATGCACAGAAATACCATCACTGAAAGTACTAGGACGGCGCAATTCAGTTGTTTCCCGGTAGCCCTCCTAGCGGCGGCTTGTGGCGATTCATGCAGAAAGCGTAAAGTCTGGTATAGACCTTATATGCGCTAGTTTTGGGCTTTTGTACGTTCAGTTTGAGATCTTGACGTTTCTATACAGAAACTGTACGAGAATCTCCACGAAAACTGTACCGTGTATATCGGCCTTTATAAATAAGCACAAGAAGATTCGGTAACAATGACCTCTGAACCTCGAATGTAGCGAAAGTTGGAAATGCAACGTCCTGCAAATTAATTTCTAAAAAGAAAAAATAATGTTGCCTTAGTGCCTCAAGTTTCAACACTAGGCTTCTTAAAAACTGTCGGCCAAAGGGCATCATCAAAGAAGTTTCCCCCGGAAGTGGAGGTAGCAGACACGGAATAATTTAAATTCAAATTATAATTAAAATTTAATTATAATTAAAAAAATTAAAAAACTCTTCTTCATGTGCAAAACAAGAGTTAAGTCGAGGGAAATACCAGGGTATCAAGATCATCTCGGTAGAGGTATAGTCTGCTCGATGAAGATAGTACAAACTACGTTCGTGTGGTTCGAACACGTAAATAGTTATTAAAGTCAGTTATTATGTCCTATTTACACTTCTACAAAATTTTGATTATGAGGATATTTTACTCACTAACAAAATATGGGAAACGTAAAAACATCGAACAGAAAACATCGATGTTCAAAAATATTTTCGACTTCAATATATCTGTATGTAAAATATCGATACTTTTGTAGAAACATCAATGTAGTAAAGAAGTTTTCAATGAATGATGCTCCTTGGAATCCCTGCGGAGAAATCGAGGGTCGCGACAATTTGCTCGACAGACATATGAATGTTTATCCGGTTTACGCAGGAAATTCATGTCAATATCAGATTAGAAATCCATTTGATACAGAAAACAAATTATTGGTGAAAATTAAAAATACTAAGATGGTCGTAAATCCGTTTTCAACATTTGGTGTCACACCTTTGATACTCTTCTTTTAAATATGCAAGCATAAGCCCATTTTTTTTAAATTCTGGCCCTCAAGAAAATGTGCGCAGGTAAATCTCTTTCCCCACACGTCATATATAGTTTTTATTGTTTTTTGACAAATAAATAAATAAATAAAATATCACAGTGTTATGAGAATCATATACGATAATTAAATTATTGGATATTAAATCTAACTTTTAAATAATGTAGATACATTACTTAAATACAATTTGTAATGTAGATACATTAGTAATTATTTTCCAAAGATTTTAACTTTGATCATACTTATGTGTAGTTGAATAGCATTTGTGTTAGAGCACTATATTGATTCTTATTAAACGTTGGATTTTTAAATGGATTCTAAAATTTGGGCACAAATGTCTTTATATAGCTGAAGGGTCCGCTACCACAATTATTTCAGAACCTCTGGAATATAGAATATCTTAAATTACAATTTTTTTGTCTTTTCAGGAAAACTACGCAACATGAAGAATGAAGTTACGTCTTCAAGGTGTTCTTTATTGACGTATAGTGAACGTTTAAACTACATTCTCCTGTAAAAATGATTTAAATAAAAGTCTATAAAAGTGAATTTGTAAATAATCATTTCCCTTGTTTAAATCCACTACTTTGTATCCATTTCTCAATTTAGGAGTACAGATATAGAATGGTCAAACATTTTCTACAGCCATTTTTCAGTAAACAATAGCCGACCTAGATGACCGAGGTGAATAGAGCGTGTGCCGACTCAGCGCCGGGGGTCGGAAGGGTCACGAGTTCGAGTCCTGCCTTCAGTATGGTTGTTCGTCCTTTGTCTTTTATGTATATGTGTTGTTGCTGAAGGTCTTGTGAGTCTGCTGCCCATAGAAAGAGGAACCCGCTAGTTTGTCAGTGACTAGTGTAAAGGTTAATATGTGTCCCTATGAGGAATATCGTATCTGGCGCGGATAATCGAATATCGCATCCCCTGAAACTATAAAAAGACTCCGGTAGAAAAAAAGAAAGAAAATTATGAAGTAAACGTTAGATTTCAACGCCATATTAGAAAATTCTAAAACATCAATTGTACTTATGAGGAAAATTAAACAAAAATTATAGATATTATACCAATAAAGGACTCTCACATGAATCTTATAAGTAGTCTGCGAAATTTTGTTTTAAAAAATGCCTAAAATAGGTTCTTTGAACACCTCTGTTAGGCGTTTTAAATGGTAAAATAGACAGAAATAAAGCAGAAAACTTAAAAAAACCACACATTTTACAACTCTTATATATATATATATATATATATATATATATATATATATATATATATATATATATATGCGACGTAACGGCCTACGTCAGGGTCTACCTCGTCCCGTGGTACGTGCGTCGGAACGACGGTAGGGAGGCAATGTAGGGGCAGCGTAGTGAGGAAGTGAGGCGGGGAGGCAGCTAGGGGCAGTGAAGGGAGTGAGGGTGCTGCCATCTGGTAGCGAGAGAGGAAAGCACACACTTGATTGAGTTGTTACAGTTGTTTGCGTAGCAAGGAAGAGGTCGAGTTGAGAAGAGGCTGTATGGTCTCGGAGTGTGGAGCGAGAAGTTGGACTTCAGGACGCGCACCGGTATGACGGTCGAAGCGTAGTCCGCGTTCGCCTAGCAGCTGCACGCCGTCCCGCTCACCAAGAAGTCGCGTGTTACAGAGACGCGCCGTCGGGCAAGCCTACGAGTCTTGCCCTTGAAAGGGCTCTCGCCGACACTGCCTGCACCTGAAGCCGCCGCGTTATGCAGAGACGCGCCCTCGGCGGGGCTCACGCAGACCCTGCCCGCATCGGCCGCCACCGCATCACACAGACGCACCCTTGTTTATTTTTCGTTGTGTTGCTTGTAGCTGGTATAGGAAAATAAAGGTTTGTTGTTTCTTTAAAAAAGTAAGTACTTGAGCTGGACTTTCATTATCGTTAAATTGGGACTTTCAGCTGAAGAAGGACTTGGATCCCATCCTTATTCTGGATCGGGAAAACTAAATAAATGTGTGTGATCACTCTAAGTCACGGGAGTGACGTCACATATATCGATGGTCACTGGGAAAAACTTGATAAGTCGAAATTTTGTGGAAAATCGGGTGTGTGTGTGTGTGTATATATAAAATAAAATCATATATATATATATCATATATATATATATCATATATATAAATAAAATCATATATATATATATATATATATATATATATATATATATATGATTTTATGGGTGGGGCAGGTGATCTTTGTTCGCGAATGGGCTCTGGGTTTTGGCACATTCATCTGAAATACACACTGAAATACAAAGAATACGGACAAATCACAGCTACACTTCCCATTTTTCTAATATTATATGTTTACAAATCACAGCTACACTTCCCATTTTTCTAATATTAAATGTTAACAAATCACAGCTACACTTCCCTTTTTCTAATATTAAATGTTAACACACCACAGCTACACTTCCCATTTTTCTAATATTAAATGTTAACAAATCACAGTTACACTTCCCATTTATTCCTAAGACATTATTTCATACAAAAAGGAAAAAGAAAACCTGATATTTATATGGACGATTCAATTAGCTTCCAGGCGAAGCGGCGTCTCCGAAGCCTTGCTCGCTGCCCTCGGTCCCAGTCGTTACCCGAAGCCAGGGCGACCACCGCTGCATGCAGCTCGGGGCCCACGCGCCTTCATACGATGCTCCGTTCAAAACACTTTTCTTCCAGGCACTATTTATGTTATATTTTTGTCCACCCCTCTCACACTGTCTATTCGGTGAACACGCTTCTCATAAACACTATCTCCAGTCCTCGCCAGATGTTTCATCATCATTTGCACCGACACGTGGCGAAACTCGCTTCCCGATTGATGTTTCGCACTTGCTCGGTTCTTTATATTGCGAACTCCGGTTAAATGTCGAATATTGTTCATCGTATTCATTCACACGCTGGTTACTACTATGTTCACTGTCCGTTATCACACTTAACGTTCCCTCAGTTTCTCGACTGCTATCAAAATCACTCGAGCCAACGCGTCTGCCCCGTCTCCTACCGAGTTCTTTTTCACATTGTTCTATTCGGTGACCACGCGCCCGCTCTCGCTGGCACGCTCTCGTGACCCGTTCGGAATGGATCAAGTGGCAACGGCCATAACTGCCGCGCTATTTGAACAGGGTCGGCCGCCACTTCATTATGCTAAAAGTATTATAATAATAATATTATAATAATTCGTTTCTATATATATATATATATATTGGGTTGTACCGAAAAAAAACGAATATAATGACAAATTTTTATTCAAAATACTTTTATTTTGATAAAATTAGAGCCTAAAATCCCAGCTTTAAGACCTTTGCTTCACACAATTTAACTATTTCATTGCATCGGCTAAAATTGCGCTGCGCGTCATTACTATTAACGACCCCACATTTGTACCGCACTGCTGTATATATTTCTTTATTCACTATAAGGCTCTATTGAACATATTTGTAGAGGCTTAGTGAAAATAAGTTAGTTTTCGATGCAAGTACAACACCAGCACCGATAAAAGAGTTTTTAAAATGGGTTCAGGGTTGCCACAAATCCCATATACAACCCATTTTTAGGCCTTTTTGAGCTTCGTTTTGGAAAATAACGAATACAAATTATTTAATAGTATTTTCATGAACATATTTTGAAGTGGTGCCCACGTTATCCCACAACAATTTTATGATCATCAAAGTTTACTTATTTGACCCAAACAGTCGGCCACTTTAGTTCGAATAGAACCCGTTTTACGTTACAACGATAGAAATAGACACATTTCGAATAACCATAGCTCCGTACATTTTCATCCAAAATACTTTTAATTTAGATAAGATTAAAACTTGAAATCATTTTTTAAGAAATTTGCTTTGCATAATTTAACTATTTCATTGCAATTGGCTGCGCCGCGCCCCATCACTTATAACAACCCTCGTTTGAACCGCACTGCTGACTGATTTCTTTATTCCCAATTAGGCTGTATTGAACGTATTTGTACATTTGTAGAGACATCAAACGGGTTTGGAAGTTACTATAATATAGCGCATCTCGCAACCCATGACTGGTGCGCCTGTTCTTGTTTTGGCAATTTGGCAACCGCGTGTCTGCCTCCTTTCAATACTGCCGTGGCTGGCACGTCGAAACAGCAGAGGAAGTGAGCTGCGCGTCATAATCTCCCACAACTTTCCTCTTTCTGTGTTTTCCCATTCAAGGGCTTCGGCGGGCAGGGACCCGGCTCACACACCAGAATATTTTCGCGCCGCGCAGGGTGGTTGGGGTGGGCTGGGCTGGGCTGGGCTGGGCTGGGAGTCATGAGCCAGCAACAAAACGTCTCTTCAGGCGATTCTGTCCAGTATGCTTAAGGAACAGAACAATAACACTGAAGATGGGGAGAAAAGTTTTGACTGATTTATCGATTTATTAACAGCAACGTAACAATAATTATTATTTAATGAACGCCGGCTCACAGAGAAATCACAAAGCTATCTCGTGAAACACCGCCAAGCTGTTCATTATTTATAACAATAATTATTTATTATTGAACCTGGAAATTATTTACTTTTATTTTTATTTATTTATTTTATGTCGCATCAACTACAAAGGTTATTAGCAAGATGGAAATTAAACAAATAGGGAAATATTAATAAAATTAATAAATATTAATAAAATAAACCTGAATTTCTAGATTACTAATAATTTCTCCTCCTTTTCTTTCTCCTTTTGTTGGGAACTGGCATTTCCAGAAATTTTTATTGAAACATTTACTGACTAAGGAAGATTTAGTGCCGAAATAAACTTCCACCAAAACTACACGTTGATCCTTCGTCAACATTTTCGAAGCGATTCTTCTTTCCTAAACGTGAGTTCCTACGATTATGAATGAAACGTGAATGAAAGACTGCCCAAGCGCAGAACAAGTGCTTGCGCTTTCTTTCAACTAAAATAGCCCCGTTCTCCTACCTCGAAATCTGCGACAGGGGTTGGGTCGTTAAAAGGGAAGCCAAAGGTATTTCACGCGTTGCCAAATTGCCAAAACAAGAGGTTGTGCGCTCAGATATGGGTTTCGAGTTAGACTAAAGACCCGGTACATCACATCTATTTTCTGAAAGGTAAACACGTAATTCAATATTATGTAGAATCATTATTGTATATTTTGCGATAATGCTATTCTTGAACAAGTTTAACCGTTTGTCCTCTAATTATAAATATCCGTACCGTATTTTGCCTCACAATAAATTACTAAAACTTTCTCCAAGTTTTCAAGAGAAAATTAATGTCTCTTGTCGGTCATGATCACTTTTCTTTCCCGGAAATTCAATCGTTTATCTTAGAAGCTGAGGCAGGGTTTTCCACGAAGTCAGAATGTAGTGTCAAAGAGACTATCATTGCAAGGTCCTTGTTCTATTTATTATCTTACAGATTAACGCAACTTAAAATTAATATCATCCTTGTCTGTTGTACCGACACAGAAGAAAAAATTGAAAAGTAGCCACAGACAAAAGAAATTAGGCAAATTATTCTCATTTTAGGTTTTTAAAAGTAAAATAGGAATAAAAATACCGGAGTTTCTTCGAAGCGATTTCGCATTGTCAAGGTTGTAAATTGTATTGTAAACATCCGAAAAGTGTTGAAAGACGAATCACTAAGAATTCAAAAAGGTTCCAATAATAAACGTCCGAAATGATGAAATAATAATTGATTGATTTATTACTAGTGATTCCAGGCGCGTCAACTACAGAGGTCATTGTTGCCGTAAGTGTAGTGCATTATTTTTCATCGGAAGGTAGTGATGATCTTCCCCCGTTGAATGGGGAAATCCGGCGCCAGCCTACCGTCGACTAGCGGGGTTTTCTCCAACATCATCATTCACCAGCGGTATCATTCACCAGCGGGCACCGTCCCAACCGGGACAAGTTCGAAGCCCCCGACCGGTCCCCCGGCATGTGTAGAAATGTAGTGCATGTTGGTGTAAGTGTGTAGGAATAGAACAAGAAAGATCAAGGAAAGATCGCACGCGGTCTGTGGCCCGTTTGCTAGGGTACGGCTCCTGCACTCACCTGGTATCAATGGGAGAAATCACGGAAAACTACCGATCAGAGCAACCGATCGGTAGAATTCTCCTCCAGAAAGCGATTGAATTCGATCTAGCTTACAAGCTAGTGTCGAAAATCCTGCCGTCGTCAGGACTTGAATCTAGGACCTCCCGGTAAGAAGCAATGCAGTGACATCAGCCACCTTTCCCGATATAAAACAGTAGCTTATTACGTAAACAAAGAGGTAAAAACTCTGTTGCGGTCTTTGAATGCCCTCCCCCCTCACTGAAATGTAACTGATAAAATGTAAAATACATGTAATATTGCTCACATAAAATTCCGCCGCTATACGTTACAGGTTAAATTTCTGAGATGTTCATTTCACTAGTATTTCAATTGACCTGCATCCCGTGAATGGTTTATATAAACGACGCACTCGGGTACGGTCGTTCTAACTCCATGATTTAAAATATTGACTTTCAAGTCAGCGTTTTACTCGAGAGTAAAACGCTAAAAATTGGAGTATGTCAGAGATTGTCTTGTTGACCTGTGACGCGATTCAAAACTTCAATACTAAACTTCTCATGTGAAAAGTATTAACAAACGTTACCCTACATATCCCATACAACCATAGTAACTTATATCTAAGCTACGATAATTTGTATTTAGCGCGTCGGCCCGTGTTCACGCCATGGTCTACCAGCAACGTCCCGATCTCGCGGCCATGAGTGAAGGGGGTACGTGCGGTTAGCACGAAGACATCCCCATGCGGAATTTGGTCTTCTCAACCTGAGAAGTGTTTTTTCTCATTGTCACACAGCAACATTTACTGGGGCATTGCAAGGAAAACGCACACTATAATCTTACCCGACCAGAAATTGAAACCGGGGTCGCGTCATGGAAAGCGAGCACGCGGACCAATGAGCTCAGTCGCCACGGCAGCTACGATAATTACTACAACATAATTTTTCTGGAGCATTTGCAAAAATGTGTTGCTTCATATTTAATGATTTACGTCTCCTACGTATGTGATCAGGAATGGCTTCAAACTTTTGTGAAATAAAAGTAATGTTCACAAAGAATTGAAAGGCTTAGTGCATGAAGGTGTTAACTCAAAATTTTGTGATTTTTACTTTCATCGTCAAATCAGCTTTTCAGAGAGTTTCCTATCAGTTGCTTTATTAGTTTTTATAAAAATCACAATATTTTTCGAAATACTTGATGTGAAGAAGGTGTCAACTCATCGCACGTAGGAAACGGTGTATGCGAGAAGGTGTTATCTCAGAGTTTACAAGCAAGACGGTGTTATCTCAACAGATGGCACCTTTTTGCACGCGATTGCAAAAACATATGACGATATCTTCAAACAAATTAAATTCAACCCTCCGGTTTTCCGGGGATTATACCAGTTCCTGGAAAGGAGAGATTAATTTGTATGTTTATTACTAGTTTGAATAAAGTTTTGAATGGAATGTGTTCTTTTATTTCAACCGAAGAATTCAAGTGAGAGGAGTTGTAATATTGTGAGAAAAAATAAGCACATAATATTGTTGCATGATATTTCACATTAGTGTTAATTTCATTAGAAAATAAATGTTCTTATTCATTCAAATGAGTAATACATAATGTAATATTTAAAGGGCTTACTGCAAGAAGATGTAAACTTAAAAAATGGCCAAAAGGAGGTATTTGATTTGGTAAAATTGGATGGAACTTTTTTATATTATTAGAAATTCCTTTTTTATGACCTATTGTGATTTTCATCAAAAGTAACAAAGCAATTAATAGGAAACTCTTAGAAAAGTAGTTTTGGTGGCAAAACTAAAAATTGAGTTAACATCTTCATGCACTAAGCTCTTCATTTTTAAAATAAGCACTATTTTCAGATTACTTTCCATCAGAAAATATTCCCAGAGTGGAGTTAACACCTTCCTGCAGTGTGTTTCTTTATGTCTCCTTACTGGCAATAGATGTGAACTCTGTGATTTGACACCTTCTTCCAAAAAGATGTGAATACTTTGTAGTTAAATTAGAGGGAAGAGCACAGATGGTACACCAAATAGTTTAGACCAAGGAATGGAAGAAAAATATTTAAAAAATCCTTTCTAATAATAACAAAAAAAGTTCCAGGCAAGTTTACTAAACTTCAAATATCTCTTTTAGGCATTTTCTGAGTTAATACCTTCTTGCTCTAAGCCCTATTTAATAGTCGAAAGGAGAACATATTCAAATTTTCAAATTTAATTCAAATAATTAAAAATAACTAATTGGATTTTTTTAAAGATAACGTGTTCATCAACGTTCTCCAATTCATCTAGGATAGCCACAATTCACATAGAGCATTAGAGTAGAATGTACAACATCTTAACATTAAAAATAAGCAACAAAGGATTTTAAGTTTTGCTCCTACAGTAGCAGTATGTCACAACTACGAAATAGTTACAAACAACATTTAATTTCATTAATTTAATTTAACAACTTAGCATATAAAACAGAACGTGGTTGTGCGAGAAAAAGGTATACAGAGGTCAAGAAGTTGCGTCTCCGCTTCGCGGTATGCGGATGGGCGTTGCCGCGTAGCAGATTCCACCTGTCACTCCTGTACTTCTGTGGGCGCTTAAGTGCTTCAAAACACCTTTGCAGAAATGGCAATTGACGGCTTTTCCTTGAGGGACAAATTCGTGGTGGATCATGGCGTTGCTGTCGAAAAAGCAGGAGTGTCTTTATTCTTGAAATGTCTAGATGGCTCTTTTGGGGGCACGGGGATGCCGGTGAGTCCCATTTCATTTAATGCTGCTTCGACTCCAGTTCGTATTGTTAGCCCCAGTTCTCATAGCCTGTGACGATGGTTTGAGTGAAAGTTGGATTGGGTCACTCGTGTCAATGAAATCATCAGAAATGAGCATCAATTCTTTCTGTTCGTCGGCCAATGATAAACAGGAATAGACCTTGCACTTACCTAACTCTTGGTGAATGTCCTTGCTAATTCCCATTCTCCCAATATGCATCGTAGAGACTGGTGGTGATTCTGAAACAGCACTGGTTGCACGCGTTCGATGTTGGCAGTCTTCGCAACTATTGAGGGGCGTCCCAAACGTAGTTCGTTGTCCACAACGTTCTTTCTCTCCCGAAAACGTTTAAACCAGTCGTAAATACATTTTCTAATCATTACGTTGGATCCGTACATCTACGCTAACATTCAATGCAGTTTCCTTGGCCTTTCTACCAGTTTGTAACAAAACTTCACGTTTATCCGGTGCTCCAATAGACGAGAGTGCATTACTCGTAGCAGGCAAGCCATTCGACTACCCGTAGCAGACTAACTAGCCTTGAGTTCGTGTGGTCCGTGTCACGTGGTCTCAGTGGTCGCGCCCTGTGTAAGGGCGTGGCTGCAAATCGCACTCACGTTGCTTGTAAGATTTCCATTCACTTACCAAACTTTTAGACGCACCTTGCATTATTAGAGTACAAGTGCTTAATTTTTCTCATAAAAAATGCTTAATTTATGGTGAATTTAAAATTTAATTTTAATTAATAATTTGTAGTTCTTTATAAGGTATTCAATCGTGATGTTAAATGACTGAAACGCCTCCCATCGCCTGAACATTTGCTGCATGTCATTGTTCATACCTTCCCCATAGCATTAGCGGCGTACTAGTTGTTTGGTTCTTCATATCCCCCAGTGACACATGTAGCAACTTCAGGAATGGACTTCTTAATTTTCGGGGAACTTTTTGGAGTATTCACATTATTGATCTCGTCACCCGCTAACAATAACACCCCTGCCTTGAATGTATCTCTGATTTCACACCCTTTGTCAAGAGTTCATGACTTCAACTCTCTAACAAATGGCGTAACCCAAAACAGCAGAATTTCTTTAAGGAAAGCAAGTCTCTGTTCACAGGACCATTTTCACGGCGCCAGCCACTGTTGTTCAGCACCATTCAGCGCTCTTTGATGCAAAACCAACATTTGTTCTGTGACTAATGCTGTTTTATCGAAAAAACTTTGGGGCGTAAGATGTTCTGCCAGAATCACCTATTTTTCTTCACTTGTTTTCTTTGCAACTAATGCAATTTAGGCCAAGTCGATATTCTCAATTTTCTCAATTTTGTACTAATGCTGTTTTCCCGGGAAAGACTTCAGTTGCTGAAGTATGAAAATAATGAGTTTTTGACGGCAATAGATGGCAACTGGGAAGGAGGTATGGAAAACCGAAAAGCCATTCCAGACTCAAGAGATTATAAAACTGACTAACAGGGCCAGATTTTAATGAATTGTCATTTTTACGTGCATACACACGTACATACACGTATAGGGAAAGTTTTGTAATGCTGCGCGAAAAAACAACAAATTTTCGGCAGAAAAAAATTCATTGCCAGGCCCTGATATGAAAAAGGTGGATAAATCCAGTTTCTAAATTGCGAAAAAACTCCTTAAACACATGGTGTAGCCAGAATTCCTTTTTTGTGGGTCCTTGATACCGAAAAAACCAATTGAAAGCAAAACGTCCGTCTATCGGCCTATGAACACCACTAAAGCCTAAACCATTCGTAGGATTTTTTCCAAATTAAAGAAACCCCTGTCAATCCGACGTGAGTAGAAGCTTTGAGATTTTGAAAAAAAATTCTTCAAAATTTGGGAGTACTTAACATGAAGCCCACGGACATTTTTAAAATTTTCTCAAAAACTGTTCGAATTTTTTTATTCCTTGTAAGAATGGACGAAAACACACTTCTAAAGGTGGCTTGGATCCGATTTTCACGGGCAACTCTGAATTTTAGAAAATTGCAAATTTTTGAATCTTTTTTGGGATCTTTCTACATCTACAAAATCAAAGATAGATATTTTTCCTTCAAATGAAATTTGTTCTCCACAGTGATTTCTGTCATTGAGATCCTGTACATTTTTTGAAAATTTTAGTTGTTTTCGAGCAAATATTGCGTGCAATTTGTGTAATTTTAAAAAATAACTAAAAAATATTTTCTCAAAAACGGCTCCATATCTTTTATTTACATACTTGCTAGGGATATTGCTAAATGTACTCTACAAGATGACATCAGCATCGTAGTGATATTGTGCCACGCGATGCTTTCCAGTATATTATACTATTTTAGTTAAAGAATTCAATCTAACTACTCTTGCCAATAGAAGAGTCTTTGCTGAACAATTGTTCTTATTTAAAATAGTTAATGGTCTATCACATAGCAGTGAATTGCTGTCACAATTGTCATTTAATGCACGAGTATCAAATTTAAGAGGACGAGAATTATTATATTTCAATAAACCAAATACAACATCTCACAAATATTCACCACTCTTGAGAATGTCTTCAAAATTCAATGAATTCAGTAGAGTGTGGGATTTAGACTTTAGTTTTTCTTTGCTAAAATATAAACAGAATTTAAATAAAATATTGAATGATCACTGAATGTGGATTTATTGTGTTAAGTATTGCTCGCTATTATGTTCCGATTATTCTGTAGATGCGTTTTCCATTTTTGTATTATTGTCATTTTTTATACTCATTTCTGTTCCTTTTTTGTAATGGCTGTTTTGAAGATATGTTTCCATTTTTGTTTATCTTACTGGTGTGTTATGTTTTATCAATTTTGCAAAAAGATGTATTCTTGTAACTGGACTTCTGTAATTTAGTTTTGTTATTTCATTTGAAACTTTTTTTTATTATTGTGTATGTTTTGTATATTTTTCCTAGTAATGCCTACTGTAATTGGGGCTTTACCCTGTTGTGGGTAATTAAATAAATAAATATTACTCCACTGTTTCGCTCTAACCGGTACAAGCTCTGAGCTCCCGACCTATCTGCCGACAACCACTGGTAAGGGACACTTGAAAGAATGGCGGAGATCTCATTGGCGGAGAACGAGCTAGTCATATCTCACTGTAATTTGGTGTTTGTTGATAAGACAAGGGGTCCTTGAATGGAAGTATTGCTCAAAAATTGGAATTATCGTTCAACATTGGACGAAACAATTGTTTTCCGATACATTTGGAAATTTCGCAAATTACATCGAAAGACTATATAATTTTTTTTTCTTTACGCATTGATACTTTCATGTGAACAATCTTTGAAACATACTTACGTACATACGTAGTAAGAAAAATTCTATTGAATTTATTAAATTGTTATTCAATTGTCATCACCCTGCCACGTTATTGGATAGGCAATTAAGTCAAAAATATGTTGGGCCAAGAAAATGTCCCACGGTAAGGCATTGTTACTATGTTAGGACTGTACTTTAATTATTAAAATTGTTCGAAAAATTGTCATCCAGGCCGTAAATCAAACCGGAGTCTGATAGTTTTGTCTAACCATTTACCTGACGAAAATATCAACGCTTAGAAAGGTTTCGTAGGCCTTCCATTGTCTGTGTTTCTGCAGTACCTATTTTGATTTTGGTTTCAAAACGACCGCATCTATGACATGAAACAACATTCAGACGTGACAGAGTAGATCGCATTGATGGGGGTGTTTTTTATGAATAAAAGACAAGTTTGAAGCAATAGAGACATGAGTGAATGACAAATTTGAAGTCATAGGTGTAGACATTCGAGATAAAAATTCAAAAAATTAATGGGAAATTATAGGCGCGTATAGATCACAGAAAGATGGGCATTCCATTGGCAAGACGTGTAAAGAGAGCCCGGGTAATCAGGAAAAATTGAAAAAACGTCATTACTGGAGAAGACTTTTACCGCACGCTACCTGCGAGGGGGATGTGGGGGCTGAAGGCGCCCGCCAAGGTCTCCTAAACGAGCTGGTTTGGGAGAGCGGTTTAACACAGGTAGTGACCAAACCGACCCGCGATAATGCTTTACTAGACGTTTTCCTTATTTGGCCGGTGAACAAATTTCTTGTCTGTGAAGTAATTCCAGGAATTAGTGATCGCAAAGGAGTCCTTCTAAAAATGTGCATGTCAGTTCTCTAGAACAAACGTCACAAACATGCAATTGTATTTGAAAAATAATTTTCCAACTTGGGCTTCTTGCGGATGTACAGTAGAACAGATATGGACAAATTTTAAGAACATAATTTCAGAATGCTTAGCAAAATTCGTGTCTATCAGGAAACTACGGTGCCACTCGGATCCTGTGTGCTACAACTAAGAAGTGAGGCGACTAAAAAGGTAGGTTAGAAAAGCCTATAGTTAACGTAATATAAGTAAGGAAGAGAAAAATAAATTTCTACAATTATCTAAAGACTTATGAGCATTAAAGTTACATACCCAAGAAAAGTACCTTAAATCAATTCTAAACGACCGATTGACCTGTTGGAAAAATTTCTTCAAGTATGTGAGACATAAGAAGGGGAACTTAGAAACTATTCCAGCGATCTGCGGAGCAGACGATTCGTTAATTACAGATGACAGTGTAAAGGCGGTCTGTTTAAACAGAGATTATGCTTCTGTTTTCAAGCCGAAGGACCAAACCCCAGTAAGTAAAACAACACCCGTAATAGAAACCTTTCGAGTCGATGCAGAAATTATTAAAAAAATAAGTGAGAAAATTAGAAATAAATCTGTAGGTCCAGATGGAATACCATACCGATCATAATTCACATTACAAACAGTTGCTTGAAATATTTATTTTTCGTAGTACGTAGGAATATTTCCGTATTAAACATCCTTTTTAACCAACCTCTCTGTCAGTGATGCTCCAGTCGTTCACACTTTTCCAGAAGCGTTAAATATCCTCTTTATTGGGTGTGTATCCTTTCAATTGTTTCAAATCTTCCATTTTCTTGCCATTAATTGGCAGAATATATTCGTATGCTATATTTTCTATCAACAGAATGACAGTGGGGGAACTTTTAAGTAGCCTGAAGTTGTGGGTCAGAAGACCAATATAGTCTGACTAGCCTTGACTATACCTAAATTGTCCCTATAATACATAAAATTATTATACTCTGACATCTGAAATCATACTTTCTGACCTTGAGGTATTCCCTTTTCATGAGTTTCAATGAATAGGAAAGACTTCTTGAACAGTGGAGGTCACCACATTTTGCAGTCAACAATATAATTACAGTCTACAGAATCAACTAAAAATTCAAGTTTCCTCGAAGTAATAAGTGTTAAATTCTCCATCAATGTGTAAACCTAACGCAATTCATTTTCCTCTTGGCAACAGAAAAATCCCTAACGCAGAGAAGAGAGGAATGACCCCATACTGGGAAGTATTGGTTTATGGATTAAAATATTTTCTTGGCGAATGTATATCACATTCTCACTACTGTATTGCGTTTGTTTCGGGCCCTAGACCCATCTGAGATGTGTGTTATACGTTCTCATTAATGTAGTCATTTAAAAAACGAACAAACCTCATTTGATCCTTTAGTAGCAACGCTTTCATTATAAAAAAATGATGCTGTATCATCTGGTAAATTGTACATACAAAAAAGTTGAGAAGCTGTCGGAAATAAAACGTTTCTTGCACTCTTATAATGGGAAATTGCAGTTTTTGCATGCAACTTATGCATGTGATCTAGAGGTGAATCATATAGTTACTTCAAAATCCCTCCAAGTCATTCACAGGGTTTCAAAACCAAACTAAAACTTTGCAGTGTCCTCACAGCCATTCTATTAATCTGACTTACGGGATTTTTATAAGGAACAATGCATCAATGTTCCATCTTCTATTTTCTCATAAGTGAAAATGCAAAAAAAACACAGTGACTAACGGGGCTTTAAAAACATCTGATTCAAATATATTTCATCATTATAGTTCTGGGTGATTAAGAATTTATATATATATATATATATATATATATATATATATATATATATTGACCGTATTGGTCAAAACGTAAATAATAGGCGCTCCACAACGTTCAAAAGTGTCGCGCAGGTTGATGAATCGTTGCGGAACGAATCGGGACGAGCCGTGAACGAGCGCCCGGAAGGTGGTGAATTGGTCGGTCGGACCGCGCGAAAGGGCAGTTGGGAGTTGAGCAGCAAGAGGTGAAGACAGAGGTGTGATGGCGACAAGAGAGCGATGTGGTAACGAACAGATAAATCGAGAGTAATCGGGACGGCTGGTACTAAAGGAAGGATAATTGTGGTGGACTTAATTATGATTGCGAGTAAGGATTGTGGTGAACTCAAGTGGAAGGAATAATCACGAAATTTGACGAGAGAAGGGGACAGTGCACGGACCCGTGGGCAATGCTGTTCAGTGATAGTCGGTGTAGCTGTGCGGATGCGGGATTATATGGTGGAGCCGTGTGAGCTGAGACAGTAAATTCGTCGTGTGAAGAAGGAAACTGTGGTGAGGCGAAGCCGCTGCATGGGAAAGGGCCGCCGGCGGCACGTGGGCAGGCAGAACATCGTTGGCGCCAAGGTCACCTCTCGGTATCGGACGGAGCACGCGGCATCGCGTCGCGTAGAAGACGACGGTTGTGGAGGGCAGATAAGTAACAATAATTATGAACAAAATAGAGGGGTAATCGAGTGGAATGCCAGTTCAGGGTGCTCACTGAGTAGTAAGGAGAGCAATGGTGTCTGTAGTGGTACACGAATGCCATGCAGTTTCCAGAGAAATGGAGGTTGTATAAATGGAAATGATAAATGTAATGATAGGAATATTCGGAGACGTATAGTATAAACCATTTAGTCTGTATTCAGTAAGAATTTGCGACCAGGTCAAGGATGTAAATTATGTTAGTAATATGAAGATGTTTTGTTAATTTTTTTCTTAATAAATTCTGTTTCTGTGACGGTACATTCTTTGAATTCAGATAATGACGATAAAAGTACCCCCCTCAAAGAACCCCTGTGCCCAAATAAACATCACAAAAATTTATGATATGTGTACTCATAAAACCAACAAGGGTAAGTACGGTCACATATTATTGGCGCCCGAAATTCAGGGACAGGGAAAGATTAGTAATTTGTAATTAGATTTGAACAAAATACAATCCCCATAAGTGCATACTTTAATCAGCATGTATCTGAAATTGGTTGCATGACTGGAAAATGCAGAGGACAGTGTAAATTTCTTGATAATGTCAATATTTCAGTTTTAAATATTTCAAAGAGTAATTTGAAGTGCATTAAATATATTAATATCCTCTAACATATTGCAGTGGAATCAATGAAGTGTTGTTTGAAATAATTTAGTTGAAATTCAAAAGATATTTTGATGTTTATTAAGTTCAACTTCATATACCAAGGTGTTGTGTGAACTATTTAATTTGCAATTCAAAAGATATGTTGTATGAACATTAGTTACAATTTAGAAGATATTTTGATGAGTATTAAGTGCCAATCTATGTATCAAGGTGTTGTTTGAAATAATTCATTTGCAATTTAGAAGACATTTTGATGAGTATTAAGTGCAAATTTATGTATCAAGGTGTTGTTTGAAAGAATTCATTTACAATTCAGAAGAGATTTTGATGAATGTTTAGTTTAATTTCATGCACCAAGGTGTTGTGTGGAATATTCAATTTGCAAATCAAAAGAGATTTGATGACTATTAAGTGCAATTTTATATACCAAGGTGTTGTGTAAAATAATTCCTTTGCAATCCAGAAAATATTTTGATGAGTATTAAGTGCAAATTTAAGTATCAAGGTGTTGTTTGAAAGAATTCATTTACAATTCAGAAGAGATTTTGATGAATGTTAAGTTCAATTTCATGTACCAAGGTGTTGTGTGGAATATTCAACTTGCAAATCAGAAAATATTTTGATGAGTATTAAGTGCAAATTTATGTATCAAGGTGTTGTGTGAGATATTATTTCAAACTGTAATTCAAGAATGCTTAAACGAATAGGGTAAATTCAATCACATATACTAGGGTGTTTTGTGAAACATCATCCCAGTGTGTAGTGCAGTACATGTAAATTAATGATTCAGTCAATTACATGTGCAGGGTATTGAGTTCAAATAATACATGGAGGGGAATTTCAATTAATGTGTTTTAAGGCAGTGCAGGTATTGGAGTGTAATTTTTTTAAGATTGTTATAACGTGGCCAGTAAACAGTGTTGAATTCAGTGTAAATATCAGGGTAATTGTTATAAAGTATTCCTATGTGTATCTAAGTGAATAGATGGAGTGGATGGCAGGTGCTAAGGGAGTGTACTAAACATTACAGCATGTGTTTCAATAATCATACAATATAAGGATAATTTTTATGAAGCAAGATCATAATGTATATGTGGCAACAAAGAATGTGTTAGGGCATAATCATTTGAAAGTGGTATTACAGTAAGTGTGTACATGAGTGTAATTATCAGGGTATAATTTTGTTGAAGAGTCCTTACAGTGTGTGTCTTGATAAACACAGTGAGTTAAAATATAAATGTTTGTAAGTATCATTACAAAGTGTGTATCAATAAAGTGTCAGGGCATAAAAATTTTTTTTGGAAGTATTACAGTAGGATATGGTTCAATGAGCAATACATTAGGGCCAAAAATCTTTCATGTTTGAATTCAAAAAAAAATAATTTTGTTTTAAGTGCTGCCCAGTGCATTTTGAAGCACTGATTGGACGTGTATGTAAATGAATATTATGAATGTATGAGCTATTTTGGAGACATAGTAGCAGTGACTATTTGATGGACATTACAAATTCAAGTAGTTGCTCCTAAATAAGATTTATTGAGAGTTTTTTTTTATTTAGGTGGATGATTAAAGAACAAGTTGGCATTCGGTATAAAGGGGCAGGAACACCATCTGAGGCACTGATTCATTGGTAATTCAATGAATATGTTAAATTCAGGTGTATTATGTTGCTGCGGATTTGAAAGGGTATTGCGAATTTTGTTACAGATGCCATTGTGATTATATTTGATTATTTTGTGTGTATTTCTAGGTGTTTTGAGCTTGAGTGTATTTTGCATGTGAATTGTTCCCAGGTGGATGACAGATGTCAATACTTTTTTTTGATGTGTATTTTTCTTGTATTTGTTCTTGATGAGTTATGTAGAAGATCATAAATATGCGGCATCCCTCACATCTAATTCAAGGTACTTCAGATTGTATTATTGTCCTGTTTGAGAGTAATTAGGATGCCGTTGGTGTGAAGTGAAATAATTTGTAGTGTTCGGTGCATGTCTCTGTGAGCATTCTGAAGTTGGGCAATAGATTTTGGTGGAATTGAGCGTGTAGGAAGGCGATTAGTCAGAAATAGGTGTAGTAGCGTGCAATTTGGGGGCACTATGGAGGAGCAAACGGGTACGATAATGGGAGAGGAGGAAAAGCGCGAGGAGAGAGATCATTATGATGAGGATGACGGAGATAAATGGGACGAATCACTACTAGAAGATTCGGATAGAGCCAGAATGGAGTTATCGGGGGCGAGTGCATCGACACCAAATCCGGGAACGGCGAAGAGAAATGAAACGGAAGACATTCCATTACAACATCGGGTCTTCTACTTTACACTTGCAGGTTATTATCAAAGGAAAATATATGTGTATGAAAACTGTTTACCCTCTTCGATTCTTTGAGAAGTCATGGAGCATATATTGTTTCTCTTCCGCTGGCTGAAACAACTTACCTCCAAGGACGATCACCATGGCTCCCCCACTTTGACATTGAAGTGGCCCATAAATTCGCTCTAAGGGCGAGGTTACCATAAATACGATTTCTTCCAAAATGGATATTCCCAGGTCGATCTGGCTCCACTCGAGGCGCCGCGATTTTGAAAATCTTTCTTCAAAATTTGGGGGTACATTACATGAAACCCACCGGATATTTGCAAAATATTTTTCAAAAACGGCTCATTTTTTTCTTTAAATTTCTTGTAAGAATAAAGTAAAATACATTTATAAAGGTGCCGTAAGTCTAATTTTCACGGCTAACTCTGAATTATTGAAAATTGCAAAATTTTCAATTTACAATGGCGGCTTCCACCAACTATAAAATTGAAGATATTTTTCCTTCAAATGAAATATATTGTCCATAATTAGTTCTTTCATTAAGGTCATTTACATTTTTTTCGAAACTTTTAGTAGTTTTCGCGCAATATTGCGTGGAATATGCAATTTTACAAAATTACAAAAATAAGCTTCTTCTTCTTCACTATCAGGGATTAGGCTGACAGCCTGTTCCGTCTTCACTCCAACCATCTCTTCCTAGGAAGTCCTATTTCTCGTCTTCCTACAGGTTTATAAGATAATATTGATTTTATTATTCTTGTGTTATCCATTGTATTTATATGTTGTATCCAGCGTTCTTTCCTTTCTTTAATACGGTCATTCATGGAATATATATTTAAATCAGATCTAATCTCCTCATTTCTGATTTGATCTAATATCGAGCAACATTTCACTCTCCTCCGAAATTTCATCTCTGCTGTTTGTATTCGTTGTTGCTCTTTTGCTGTTAGTCTCCACGATTCGCTTCCGTATGTTAATACTGGTGCTGCCATTACTTTATAAAATTTCATTCTAGTTTCTTTCATTGTTTTATTTTTTAAAGTTCTATGAATAGTGCCACACATTTGATATTTATTTAGTTTATTTTGCAAATAATTTTCCCTTTCATAGCTAATGTCACAGCCAAAAAAATTAAAATGTCACACTTGTTCTATCATCTGATTATTAATAACGATTTTGGAGCTATAGGATATTTCCCTTTAAAAGCCATAACTTTCGTCTTTTTAATAGATATTTTAAAATCATAGTGCTCACATATCTGGTTTAAGCGGTATATAGATTTTTGCAAATCATTTTCTGTTTTCTGCATAATTATTTGATCGTCAGCAAACAATAATGTATTAATGCATTTATTTTGGGAGTATAGCTTTATTCCTGGATTTATTTCATCTTTCCATTGGCTTATGAGATCATCAATATTGTGACATTTGATAGAAATTCAAAGTCCCACGCACGCCCACGCAACGTACGCGACGCCAGTATGTTCCGTAAGCAAGCACGACGATAGTCGCGGGAGCGCGACCTGGCCGCAGCCCGTGAAAACCTCCGGCCGGCCGCGCGAAGGGGTTGTGACGCGCGCAGCTGCCCGCTAGGGGAGGGAGGCGAAGGAACTCTCTCCTACATTTGAGGAGAGGAGCTGATAAATACCGCCGACGGCCAAAGAAAAGCTCTCGTGTCGCTTGCCACTTCGCACTTGGTTATTATTCATCCAGCTACTCTCTCGACATCTACAGTCACTTAGGGGTTTTCACAGTAGATACTGTGTTAGCTAGAATACGTCGGAATAGTTCTAATGCATTTCGGGAGACTGTGTCGGAAATAGGGCACGAAAGTTATCAAAAGTTGAATAATTAGAACGTTTCGAGCAGAAATTAATAGTGAAACACTGTGAATTCGGAAGTGAAGTTGAGTGGCGTGAGATTGCGATCACTGCAATCTAATACGTGCAGCAGAAGGACTAAACGTTTTACTGCTTATATGTAGCTGCACTGTACGCAAAAGAACTTTTTACTCGCATTGCTATAAATTGCGACGTGCATTGTCTACGCACGGAAGCGTACCAACGAGGGCAGGACGGATCTGGACGAGACGGGACAAAACGGACCTGGACGGGAGGAGCTGCGTGTTCCGGAACGAGAAGAAGAGACGAAGAGGTCGGCGGATTACGTGAGACGCGCTGACGAGAGCCGGCTCCCCGCCGCGTGTAATCGACGCCATGGACGCCACTGCCCTGGGCTAAGATCGCTTCGCTGCCGCAACGTTGCGACTGCCGAGGTTAGGTAACCGCCCAACGGAGGGGCGGGCCAAGGTTGGCGTAGGTTACGGATTTCGTGCGGCGCGCTCAGAACGCCGTTTGTGTACCAGCCGAATACCCAGAGAGAATTTGTGCCTTGCCAGAATACGAACAGAAAACACTAGTAAATTCAATTGCCTTAATGATCAAAGATCTGAGAAAAACAAAGGCATTTGTAATTATAAAGGGTTATGTTTTGTAATGTTTTAAAAGAGTCATGTTTATTGTTGTATAAAAGGATGTAGTATTGTTGTATAAAAGTAAATGTTGTACAAAGTAGTTGAATGGTTTAGCAGACTGTGCACAGGTCAGAATAAGGTTCAGGCAAATGTTATTTTGCAATAAGTAAATTCAGTTTCTAATCCGCCAAAGACGGACAAGTATTTTGAGTTTTTAACAGCATTATAATTTGTAATAATTTTTCGTTCGATTTTTGGATTTTATTAAGTTCATGTGTTTTCATTTATTTTTTGTGTGTGTGTTTGGTCAGAGCCCTTGGCACTTGTAAGATCCTGCTGTCCTGAGATTTTGAAAAGCTAGTTTTCGAGCATTCGTCAGCGCGTCTGCCTATGCGCGACTATACGGGAGAAGCGTCAGAATATATACATGAAATAAAGTAGGTGATAATGTGCACCCTTGTCTCAGTTCTTTATTAATTTTCACTGCATCTGTTTTTGTTGTTCCGGTATTAATTATAATCTGTGTATTTTTGTAGAGTCTTTTATTATATTTATTAAATGTATTGGGTATCCTCTTTTCTTCATGATGTTCCACAATATTTTTCTGTTAACTCGATCAAAAGCTTTTTTGTAGTCAACAAAACAAATGTGAGTCTCGAAGTTGAATTCCCTTCTTTTCTCTATTAGTTGTCGTATAATTGTTATATTGTCTTGGCATGATCTTACTTTCCTGAAGCCATTTTGTTCATCTGTTAACAAAGCATCCACAATTTTCTTTACTATATTATTGAAAATCCTTGCATGTAACTTATAGGTTGTGTTGAGTAGGCTTATTCCCCGATAGTTCTGTCCCCCATATTTGATCAGTTCTGTATTTACTCCGTCTATACCTGGTGATTTTCTATTTTTCATTTGGTGTATAGCTTCTTATAATTCTTTAAGTGTTATATTATCACGAATCACCTCCACCAAATTCATTTATTGAGTTCTTTATCGTTTCATGTTCATACTCCAATGGTTCTATCCACAGATTTGTATAGTGATTTATCCACTCCTCTTTGTCGATAGTGTGGAGACGTACCGTATCTCTTTCTGTTTTATTTAATTGTTTCAAAAGTTTATAAGCTATTTTTTGTCTACCATGTATGTCGTTTTCTATGTTGGATTAATTTGTCCCAGGATTGTTGGTGGGCTTGTCAGATTATTTTTCGAGCATAATTACGTTTCTGTTATAGTTTACCACAGTTTCTTCTCTTTTCTTTTGTAAATACTCTTTATGTGCTTTCTTCTCTTCCTTTACGGCATTCTCTATTTCCATATTCCATATTCTTAGTCCTGTCTTTTTCCTAAATTTATTCTTTTTACCTACAGCCTCTATCGCAGCTTCCATTATGCTATTTTTTATATTGTTCCACTCATCGTTTATGTTTTCCGCAGTATCTTTATTTTGTAAATATTGTTGTAATCTTTGTTGGTATAGATATTTTACTGATTCGTCCTGAAGTATATATACTTCGAAGACTTCTTCGTTTTTGTTTTGATATCGATTATTCTCCTTTTTTCCATCTGGTGAGCAATGCAATTTTACTTGTACTAGAAAGTGATCTGAGCTAACGTCAGTTCCTCTATTATACTCTCACATCTTGCACTAATTTAGCTAACTTCTTATTGGCAATTACATAATCAATAATTGATCGAAATCCTCATTCAGACCAAATATACTTGAGTATATCCTTCTTGCGAAAGAAACTGTTTGTAATTTTAAGTCCATTAAATGAACAAAATTGAATTAAGTCATGCCCATTGTTATTTAGGGTTGTTTCTCCATACATCCCTACTACTTCTGGGATTGGTACATTACCAATTCTAGCATTGAAGTCACCAGTCAATAGTAGATAATCACTTTTTACAACTTTATTAATTTCTTTTTGTAATTGCTACTAAAATATTTGGGTCTCTTCCTTTTTTCCCTCTTCTGGTGCATTTATTCCTATTATTGTTAAATAACCACTTTTAAGTTTTTAATCGTACTATTAAAAATCCTTCATTTATGTAGGTATAGCTATCGTCTCCTGTATTATTTCAGTAGTATACCTTTGGGTTTCGGCTCTCACACGCAACCAATCTTTGTAAATGAGGGCTCTAAAGAATGAGAATTTCACGGAGACTTGAATTCCACTTTGACTTTAAAAATTTGGATGATTTCTTTAAAAAAACGCATCGAAATATTCATGTAAAATGCAACCCACATTACATGTCAACCTACATCGGCAAGTAACTCATAAACAAAGCGTTTTCGAGCCTTAAAAAGTAAAATTTCGAAGAAGCGTTTTTCACACTATAATCTAAAAGATGAGACATTCTCCGATCCATTCAATTAACTTTTCGGTTCCACGCTTCAATACTATCAAGGCCACCTCAATATTTCAGCCCTACCTGCTGGTAGCAATTTTTGTGGCGACACGCTTAGAAGGCGTAGATTCGACAATCTTTATTTACGCTTTCTGTTAACACCGGAGTTTGTGCAGTCTGACGAGGTTTATTTGCATAATCATTAATTCAAGATTTGCTCTCCAGCAACAACTAGAAGTACTATTATAGTTGCTTGATACCTATGAAGATTGTTTCTTATGCGTGTATTGAAACTATTCAATTAACGTTTATTCATGGTCTATAAGTGCTGTGTACTTAATTGTGGAGAGATATGGTGTTCAGTGACGAGTGAAGACTGTGTTTATGTTTTACCTGCATCAATATTTTCGTTATCATTCGATGAAATTTTCAAGACAACTGGTTCAGACACGCAGCTTTCTCAAAAGTAAAAAGCTAATATTTTTGTTACTATCACGAAAAACTAAAATCTAACTGACAAAGAATATTGAATAATTACTTCAAATGTCTTTAAGTAAGTGTTGGGAATTGTTCCAAGCAAATTCTCCGTAATATTGAATCAATATTTATTGAAAATTTCTTTTACACATTAATTGCATTGTTTTTTTTATTTTATTTGTAATTGTGTTAGTACACTGCAAGTTACCTTTATAGATTTTAAACAAATAAACACGTTTCGTTAACTACTTTCCCTCTTAAATAAAAATAGAAGGATAGGAATGAGTGTGGGGTCTAACATGCGAGAGTTCTCGCACAGGTACACAGAGGTGGTGGGGGAAAACGTGTGCTATGGCCCAACACAAAGAACAAACTTTTTAAAGTAGTTAAAGAAAAATAGCTTGAAATAAATGGAAAACAAAAATCAAAACGCGTTAGCCTACAATACTACGTGAATCGATTATAAAACAACTAAATTTAAAATTATAGAAAGAATAGTGCAAATCACCCGACAACTGCCAACCATCGCAGTCCAAACGCACGATTTAAATGTTGGCGGTATCTGGAACCAACGCCCAGCTGCAAACTCATATTGTAAATAAAACACCGTTTGATATTAAACTCAAGGTGTCGGTTCGTTAAGATATTAAAAATGCAAATATCGTTTGAGCAACATTCCCTTGTACTGAAGTGCGCTTCCTAATGCCTACTAAATTGTTTCTAATGCTAACAATTGAGTACTCAAAGGTGAAAACATTAGTTTGATTATTTTTTGGCTCGGAATTGCTTTTCTTGGGGTACGTAAGAACGCAGAAAATAATTCAATACTTTTTAGTATACAAGTAATTTTTCAATTCTCTCACCCCAGCAAGCTGGCACCCTGACTCTCCAAAACCCACTCGGTTCTTCATAACAAATCAAGGAAAGTTAAATAATATTGCAATGAATAGGTCTGTTCTTGCCCGGTCCCGTATTTTCGCACTACTTTACATGGCTTTCTCAAGAGTAAAAACCTTTTCTATTATTTGACTATCAAGGAAAGCGAAAAGCTAACTCTCAAGGAAGATTGAAACATTTCTTCAAATGTTGTTTTTAAAGAAGTATGAATTGTTGCAAGAACATCTCTTTATAATGTTGAATAAACTTTAATTGAAAATTTGTTTCAAACATCAATTGCATTGTTATTTTGTTTGATATTCTGTAAGTACATTAGTAGTTCCTCTCCTTTATGGAAAGTATAGACAAATGGATAGGGAAAGGGTGGGATTTAACATGCGAGAGTTCTCGCACGGGTACGCTAGTATATTTTATTTCTCCATTTCTTATCAATTAGAATTGTTACCCCCGCTTTAGCTCTAATATCTTGTTCTACTCCGCTATAAACCATTATTTAATTGTCTAATTCTTTTGTTCCTTTTAGTTTTTTCTTAGTTTCTGTTATAGCAGCAATGTTTATTCCCCGTTCTTTTAATTCATATTTTAATAATTCTTCTTTCATTCTTAAACCCCGTACGTTCCATGTTGCAGTTTTGATCTTTTCCAAAATTCCGAATCGCTTATCCCTTTTTTCTTGCGTAAGTCGTCTTATAGGTTCATCCTATAAGGTTGATTGTGAAGAGAGCCAGTACATGGTTGATTCATCTGACTGCCTTACAAGGGCCGTGCAGATATAGTTGGGTGGTAGGGCTACCACCTTTCAGCCTCCCAACTTGCTTGCTTTGTTTAGGGTGAGCTCCCCTTGATCAGTTGCTTCTCCTGCTTAAGAGCCTGATCTACTCTTTGAAGTACCTCTTCTGTTATCTTCGCCTTCTTGAAGATTCTCTTCATCGTCGAAGCTGCCGCTGAGGTACTCTTCTGCAGTACTTCTTGGTCTGATCCCTGCCCTTCGACCTGTTCGTCGATCCCTACCCTTCGACCTGCCAGTAGCTACGCTACCGCCGGCATAGCTCTCCGAGTCACGGGGATACTCAAGCTCCACCACCAACGACAAGGTCCTGTACTCCCTAGGTGGGACAAAAACAAGCTTTTCTCAAAAACGGCTCCATTTTTAACCTCTGGTATGGGTAGTGCTAAATGTACTCTATGAGATGACATAAACATCAGTTTTCTGTATTCTTTTGTTTTTTAAAAAATTACAAAAGTGTTTTTTACTTGTCTCTAACGTCTTTAATATTTATATTAGCGGCAATTGGTTCATATTATTATATTTATGAGTACATGTGCTTTAAATAATGTCCAGTAAAGTTTCTCGAAAACTCAACCGCTTTCTGAGAAAACTAGCCCAAAATTCGGCATTTTCGGAAACTCTCTAATGCCATTTTTTTCATAAATGGCTTGAAATTTTTTCTTCAAATTTTTCGAACTGATTTAACATGTCAGTGACCCAAAACATAAATATTTAAATACTCGATAGATGCGGCTCCACAGCACCAAAAAACAAATTCACACAGAATTTCAATTCCTTCACTACATCTCATATGTGGGGTTACGCAGTATTTTTATTAAACAAATGTAGGATAACTTTTTGTACTTTAAATCCAAGAATTTTCTTTTGTTCGTAAATATGAAGGGGTTTGTAATATTTTTATCTTTTGTAATATGTGGAAATGAAAAGCTCACGCTACTATCTTTTTGTGCACTAACTGCTGATCATCAATCATGCTCACACGGAAATCGAACCCGCGACCCGCCGAACCGAGCTCGCTACTGCACTCGTGCGTTAACGGCCCTGTCCTCCGTGGCGGCCATGGAAGGATAATGTCCTTCGACAAGGTCTATAATGACACGTTACGAACACTAATCAAGCCTCCGTAACAAGTGAGATAATGCTCAATTTTGCAACAGTAGGCTATTTAGTATGCCGGTAGCAGCCACTGGAAGCACTTTCTGCTACCAGGTCGACTAACGTACAACGTTTTGCGATGGCGAGAGCTCTTGTTGTAGCCTTCTGTTTGCTGATCTGCGTGTCCTGCTTGATCATGGACGCCGAAGCGCAACTCGCTTGGGCATGTTCTGCAATAAGCCACGTGCCGTTTATTAGGAGAATCTGTCCACGGGGCGGTACATCTGGCGAATCGGAGCCAGCAACCTCGGGAAACCCTCAATTCGGGGTTGACATGTCTTAGTACTCGGGAGGTAAGGAGACATTTTTAAATTTTTTTAAAAGTCGCATTGACATTTATGTTATTAACAACTAAATAAATACAGTCCTTTACATTTTACATTAACATTTTATGATTTTACAATATTATGAGTCTATAATTTTGGAAATAACAACAAAATGTACATTAACATTAAAAGTACAGCAATGATAATTGTTGTTACACAAAGAAGTAAGAGATTACATTATTCTAATGTGGTCAAATATTACAAACAAAACACCTATTTCGACACAAAATTTTATTACATTACTTTGGTGTTTATCATAATAATTTAGAATACAATTTAAACTTTCTGTCTCAAAAAATTGAAGTCTGACAGAATTGCATTGGGAACATTCTTGTAAGATGTAATTAATGTTCAGCGGGCAATTGCAAGAGGTGCATCACAGGTTAGGTTTTCTCTCCAGTACATGACTAGGAGAAAATTTGGTATGACGTGATCTAAAGGGTGAAACAGTTACTTGTTCACATCGTTCACGACGTGAGAGGTTTATTTGCATACGTTTTGAGGTCAAAAAATTCATCAATTTATGTATGAGTTGTGCTTGCTTTGAGATTATTTCATTGATCTGACCACATCTTCATGACTTTGCCAGTAAACTTCAGGAAAAATTGAGTAATCGCAGTAAAAAGTTCTCCAAAATTAAAAACAAAGAGATGTTCTCTTCTGTTATTAATATAAATATTGTTGTTAATATTAGTTATATTATTTGTTATGAAAGTTGAAATTAAATTGAAATTAATACTGCCTTTGAGTATATTTTAATTTCGGTGAATATTAGGTCCTTTGATTTTAAGGCAGACATACAACAAAATGAAATTTGTTAAGTCATGAATGACAATTTTTATTAAAATTGTTGTCACTTTTTACATATCACACAGGTCAAAGTTTCGAAGGGGGTTGGCCTTCATCATCAGAATCTATTGTTGAATTTAATTATTGTTAATAAGAATATTAATCTGGATTTAAATTAGTTGGAAGACAATAAGTAAACTAAAACAATTTATAGAAATATTGGCATAATGTACTCAAACGTAAAAAACATTGTGGTCAAGTATATTTGAGTTCTTTATGTTTGAGTCCATTATGACAATATTTCTACAAATTGTTTCAGTTTGTAGCACCTCAGCCTTCGACACGTGTCACCCGGACAGCCCAAATCACGTAACTGCAGTTCTTCTGACAGGAGAGCTTATGGTTCAAGTCCCGACGGTGGTAGGATTTTCGACAACCGGTAGATACCTAGGCCGAATTCCACCGCTATCTGGAGAGGAATTCTAGCGGCCGCCTACTTCGATCGGTAGTATTGCGTGGTTTCTCCAGTGAACACCAGGTGAATGCCGGACCAGTATTCTACCAAACGACCCACGGACCATGCACGATCTTTCCTTCCCCTTCCTTGTCCAATTCTCACCCCTTACTTACAGACACACTTACATGCATTACGCTGCCACACATATCAGGAGCTTATAGTTTGTCCCGGCTGGGACGGTGCCCCGCTCTTGGGATTGAGGAAAACCCTGCGCGCTTTTCCCCAACGTTCTCCCAACTCACCGGAGAGTAGGTCGATGCCGGACCTGGGCATCCAGTGCTGGAAAATCACCGCAAACTTAAAACCCAAACACCGATAAAAATACACAATACACGTATGGGAGTAATCTCCTTTGCAGTTCACGCGCCCGGAAACACCAATCAATCAATCAATCATTCTGCGAGTTGTCATCGATCTGTTGAAAGCAGTCGACGTTTCATGTACTTGCGCTTTGAAGCATGTGGATATGAGGTCAAGTCAATAAAGCAAAAACAGTGAGATTTTTCAGTTCCAAGAGTGTTTGCAAATATTAGTGATTATATGGACGCAAGGTCTGCCAATCGTTTGACACCCGTATTCCTTCACAAACACTTTTCACAGATTATAATTTCTTGTGATGCATTACGTTTTTAAGTTAAGGTGAACAGCAGCATTTCTTTGACATGCACTAAAACTTACATGTAAATATATTGATAAATATAAACATTTCAAAATCAGTTTCAAAAGAATTTTTAATTCAGCTTAAATAGTGATTCATGAGAATCACTATGAGTGATATTCACAGTGGATAGTGTTGTATTTTACAAAATTTGTAAATCTTCCTCATTTCATAAGTCCTAGAAAATAAGTCCTGAAAGACAATATTTTGGTGTTTTTTGATATCTCGTTTAGTGAATATGTACACTTTTCCAAAGACTATATATACACGCATTAGAGTGGTTGCAAGAAATCGACTTCCGAAATTTCTTTGAGCGAAACCCCTGAAAAATTGCGAACGTGTGTAAAGTTGATATTATCAATATTGATCAAAAACGTTAAATCCTACCTCATTAGCGCTAAAAAATATTTAAATTGAATTTTTTTCAAAAAATCTACGTCTTTTCAAGAAAAGAAGAACGATTTATTTTTTGTTGTTCCAGGAACGTGTTATTTTTATTTTCCCGTACACTCATGTATATTCGGAGTAATATAAGTAGTTGAGAAAGTTATGAAGTGTTGCGTAATATCGATGAGGTTTTAACGGAAATGCACGTTTTGGGTCACTTGATAAGAGAAAAAAATTAACGTCCGTTTGTCAGTCTTCTTTTTTAATATTATTTATTTCCTGTTCAATTTTATATAAATTTTTCAGGATGATTGAAGACATTATGTTAAAATACATTTTTTGGAGATGCCATAAATTTAAATCATAATTACTGCTAATTTTGATTATGTTTCAATAAAATATGGAAAAAAATAGATTTTTTATTAGAATTTAATAATTTTTATTATCATAAATTTTGAATTTAAAGAGAAAGAATTATTTAGAAAAGATTTAGAAATTTATTTACGGAGGGTGAAATATATCTTTGGGGAAGCGGGAACGAATACGTTTCATGTTATAATTTTGTCCTAAATCGAAATGTTGATGAGCGGGAAAATTTGCTAATGAGTTGAAGTTATAAAATTAATTAATTATAAATGTTTTAATTGATTCTATTTTTAGGGGAAGGTCGGGTGGTATCGGCTTTAAATATGATTTCTTAATTAGGATTAGTTAAAATTATACAGGTGCTTTTACTGCAGGTATATCGGTCATAGACAATACATTTACATTAAAACAACTCATAGAAAAGAGAACAAGGAGAGGTAGGGAAGTTCATCTAGGTTTAATTGATCTTCAGAAGGCGTATGACAATGTACCAGTTGCTAGAGTATGGGAAGAAATGGATGGACTTAAAATCAGTGAGAATTTAATTGGAGCCACACAGAATCTATATAAGAACAACACCTCTCAGATTAAGATCTACAGTAGGCTTTCGGATCCATTCCCAATCAGTAAAGGTCTTCGTCAGGGTTGCTGTATTTTCCCAACACTGTTTAAAATATATCTGCATCAAATTTTACAGCAGTGGGAGAAACAACGCAGAATAATGGGAATGACGATCGGAGATGATAAATTATACACATATTTTGCCGATGACCAAGTAGTAATTGCAGAAGATGCGGACGATTTGAGTTTCATGATCCGGGAACTCAATGAACACTTTTTAAAAGCAGGACTTACTATTAACATGGACAAATCTGAATACCTGACAGTTGGGAACAATGAGATAAGATCTTCTTCTGGAAAATGGAGTAAAAATGAAAGGAGTAAACTAATATAAATATATGGGTGTATTCTTTAACAAAAAGGGTAATATTCAAGAAGAAATTGAAAGACGAATAAGCTTGGAGAGAAATGTGACAAGAAGTATAAACTCTGTCTTATGGAACAAAACCATCACTAATACTACTAAAAGACGTCTTTACTTCACACTAGTCAAGAGTGTTCAGAAGTTTGGGAGGTTGATAAATAAGTTATTTTATAAGATGTCAAGCGAAAGAAAATTTAAAGTTTGCAGATATCACAGGCAAAATAAATTTAATTTTAAGACAAATAAATAGTAGCAGATAAGCATTATACAATTTATGATGATTAAAAGCTACCGTCAAATTCTTGGTAATGAGAGTTCAGTTAAGTTCAAAAACCGTTGAATAGAAATTAAATTATAAATCATGTTTTTGAAGAAGGCCTTTAAAAGCTTAATGATTTCCCGCAAATCAATATATATTTTTGTTTAGATGCTAAACAATTACTTATTTTGTGTGTACGTATTCAATATAGTAAGTAATTTTGATACTTTGTCATTTACTTTATCATGTTTTTCAAGAAAAGCGGACTTGAGCACCCTTTACCAAGAAATCGACAAAAATATAAAAGAGACAGTAAAAGTGAAATTAATTACTAATACTACTAATAGAGCTTTAAATAAATAGTAGAATATAATAGAGCTTTAAATTTCTTCTTAAAAGAATTGACAGAAACACTGTGTTTAATGTTCTTTGGGAGACAGTTCCAAGCTCTCGTTACGCCTACGGTAAATGACTTGTTAAAATAATTAGAATTATGTTTTGGTATTTATAATAATAATGGTTTATCGAGTCTAGCGGATATAAGAGGCCTGAACCGACTTGTTATATGCGGCAGATGTTTTGTTTTTAGTAATTTGAATAGAAGAGATAGACAATGAAGCATCCGCCTGTCGCTTAGCCGCAATATTTGATTACATTCAAATATGTTAGATATGTGATCGTATCTTTTTAGACTGTAAATAAAACGAATACACGCATTTTGAGCTCTTGGTAACCGTGTGGCAAGTGCTAAGTTTAAATCGTTATACTCAACGTCGCAATAGTCGAAGTGCGAAACGACGAGGGATTCTATTGCAATTTTTTTAATTTTGACCGGTAAAAACTTTCCAACAATCCTAAGAGAACCAATTCGTGAATAGACTAACTTTGTAACTTTATTTACATGATAATCCCAGTTGAGGTTGTTGTTAAGAATTACTCCTAAGTTTTTTAATTCGGAACAATATGGTACGATGATTTTATCCAGAATAACATTTTCTATACGAAGATTATCAACTCGTGATTGAAGTTTTTTTGAACAAATTAACATGGTGTGTGGTTTAGTAAGATTGAAGAAAAGGCCGTTTAATTTTGCCCAATTCAGAAGGATTTCCAAGTCCTTATTGTTTCTATCTACGAAATGTTTCAGTGCAGGTCTTCCGCTAATATAAATTTGTAGATCGTCAGCATACATATGATGTTTACAGAAACTAATGGAATTTGGCAAGTCATTAACATATATTAGGAAAAATAATGGCTCGAGAATGGATCCCTGGGGGACACCCTTTGTCATTGTTTCTGTCCATGAGTAATCCTCCCCGACACTAATAAATTGCTGACGGTTCCTAAGGTAATCTTCTATCCACCGCGTCGAAAATGAATGAAAAGTTTAAGTTACGCTAATGAAAAGTTTAAGTTCCTGCATTTTGTGCATAGGAAGTCACGGTCTACGGAATCAAAGGCTTTACTGAAGTCTAATAGCGTTAATACAGTTATTTCCCCATTATCCAGGACTTTCCTCAGATCTTCGGTAACTTCAAGTTATGCGGTTTGTGTACTTCTACCTGGCCTGAAACCGGACTGGTACGGATTTAATAATCCATATTCTGCTAAGTATGAGTAGATTAGCCTATGAACAACTTTTTCGAGGATTTTTTATAGTGTCGGCGGAATACTGATAGGCCAGAAATCGTTGGGAGAGGAAGGGCTTTGGGACTTCGGAAAAGGATGAGCATTGGCTAATCTTCATGCCTTTGGGAAAAAAGAGTTAGTGAATAATTAATAATGTGACTAATAACGGGAAGAGCTACATCGGCAATAAGCTTCCACTGTCTAACATTAATTCCGTCATAATCGTTTGCATTTGATTTTAAACTGCTTAAAACTTCACGAACCTCTGTATTGTCAACACATTTAAAACACAGTTGGTCTCTGAGGTCATCTATACTGATGCTCGAATATTCTGATAAAGCATTTGCTTTCAGCACTGGATCAAATGAAGGAGCCGCATTTAAGTCAATAATATTAATTTAATAAGTTAATAATGTTAGTTTAATAATGTTAATTAGTTTGTCTCTTTGATTATCTACTGGTATTCCGAATCAGTACTGTATTTCTACACCAGAAGTAAAATAATTCACTTTAAATAATAATTTCTGGAGAGCATTTTATGATACGTAACATTCAAGGCCTGAGTCCTTTCCGTCTTCGAGCAAGATTATTTTCTTCAAATGTATTCGTTGTTCACAATTATTTTATTTAATTAATTTTAGGAAACTTTCGAAAATAGTAATAGATTTCTCGTAATTGTGATTGAAATATGTACACGTAAGCTTCCGTGGCTCGAGTTCATGACTTCTTGGCTGTCCGGGAGACGCCGCGTCGGTGGCTGAAAGGCCCAGACAGCCAAGAAGTCATGAATGAAATATGGGCAACTTTTAAAAACAAAATTTTCTCAAGATGGACCCCCATTTTTTCTTTCAACTTTTTGTACGGATATAGCTAAATGTACCGTATATGATATTAATTCTATGTAGATGTAACCTTTTAATTTTTCAACAATTGCATGCATTTTATTTATTTATTTTCAAATATTTCTCACGTCATAATATTTTCATTTAAGGCTTTATTTAATGTAATGCGATTGTGAGTACTAGTGTTTCAAATAATTTCTTATGAAGGGTCTCGAAAACTCCGTTTTCTGTGAAAAATGAATTAAATTGTGCGTCTTTGGAAAGCTCAATTGGCAATTTTAAAAATACTATTTGCTCAAAAAACTTCAGCAAATTTTTCAGTGCAAAAGTGCATATATAACGAATGTTTATTCTTTTATGATATTCTTAAAGTAATATACTCTCATTAAAAACAGCAAATTTATGCCTATACAAAAACACATCTCACTTGTAAAACTCATAAACAATCAAAGCGTATGAGCTGCGAAAAATAATTATTTTAAAATTAATATATAAACACAAATTTGACCATTGAAACTACGTTCCTTACAGCGAGAAATTTTATCGCCCAAAGAATGAGAAGTGATTTCACTAATTTCAATCGAGGAGTTGCAATTGTATCGCGACCTGATATCTCGTGAAAAACTCTAATTATCATAATAGTTACAGGAAATTTTGCAATTCTAATTCGCAATTTCGAATATTTGCAAAAATTATGTAAAATTACTCATGTTTTATATGACCTCATATTTTTTAATACATTTCGTTTCGTAAAAAACTTGTAGCTTTAATATTGTAGTTCTGCAATGCTTTGTTAATTTTTTTGCAATTTTCGAAAATACAGAGAATTAAAGAGAAATGGGCCCTTCGTCATTTACAAGCTATTGTTGAAGCGAGGTCGTTTCAACAATCATATCGTGGTCTTCTTCAGGCCAGTAGTGCCACGTCGGATGAAGACCACTATTTCATGGTTGAAACATCGGCACCTCAGCCTTCGATGCGGCAACACCTTGACAGCCACATCATGACTCTGGTCGCGGAAGCCAACGATATCGCTCTTCAGTGAAATTTATTGATGCCCTGAGACACCTAAGCTGGTTCGCACAATGAAATAACGAACAATGGTCGACAGATATGAGTTCATTATAGTAACTGAAAGATATCATAACGAATAGAAGAGAAAGTGTGATCACTTTGCTGGTACGCCGTGTCTGCCGCGGTGCAGCGCTACCTCTGACTCTGGATCCAAAATAATTTTGATTAATCTTACATGAATCACGTTACGTTGAAATTGCATTTTTTAAGTCCGTAGATTTAGCTATTTAATTTTACAGATTTGATGAAATATTTTTCACTGTAGAGATTTTCACTGTTTCGTAATAAAAGATTCTTGTCATTTGGACAAATGAAGATCCGCAAAATATCTCATTGTCAAGAAAACTGCAGTTCAGTAATATAAAATATACCGTGTAGTACATACTGGAAAACAAATGACCTCAAAAATAGATGAGTAAGAGAGATTCTGAATTAAAAATAAATTAAATACATTTGCCAGAAAATCATGATTGTTCTTCATACTCTTCATCTTCTTTTCTCCTGAGACGTCTGGATTATTGTGATTTATAGTTTTGTGTTTATTTGATGGGCACGTACTCCCGAAAGTTTCTCCTAGATTTCTTTCAAAATAACTTTAGCTTTTTGTGACTTTATATTTTGCTCAGATCAAATTATCACTCAACGTATTTACTTTCTCTTTTAATGTAGATAACTCTTCATGCACATCAACAGTTCTTGCAATGGCCTCTTCATGTGCTAAATTTAGTGAATTCATTTTTTCATAATATTAAAAAAGGACATTTTTATTCTAATTGTAAGATCTCAATACTTTAAAGTTTTTTCACATGTGAGACTTCTGCTTTCCTGAGTAATTTCCTTTCATTTACTGAAATGGTTAAACAATATATCCCAGTAAATTATAGAAAATATAAGGAATTGCACCAGGTTTTAAATGCTACTTCATTCCAGAAACTGTAACTTCATTGCCCTCAATGGTAAATTTGTCACAGTCAAATATAAGCCCTTCAGAAAAATCAACTTTACAGATAACAGATTACTCTGTAAGTTTCCAACAGCAAATTTTATTAAGGAAATAAATCTCTATTTTCAATACATCAATGTATCATTTTCAATTTGGTTGGAAGATACCGAAAAAATTATAAACTTACGTAATTTTCAAAATATCATAGAATTCTGTGAAAACCAGAACTGCGTCATTCTTTTCAAGGTCTTTTACGCTGAGGACAAAATTAATCAAAAATCAACGGCATTTTCAAAATTTTCTCAAAAATAACTTCAAATGTTGGATTTTTTCTCGGATAGAGCAAAGTACGGTAAATAAAAATGACGCAGATGTGATTTGCGAATATTGTAAATTTTAATATTTTTACGGCGTATTCCTATATTTCTTCCTATCTACAACATGGAAAATTGAAATATTTTTAGAAGGAAAACTGTGTTCAAAATTAAACCTTTTGGAGGGTGTGAATTGTTTAGTACAAGTGGGGCAACTATAAAAAACACATACGTAATTGTTTATAAACAATATTTTCCAAATTCCGCAAATTTTTTTAAATTTCTTCCCTCGAACCTGGACAATTTTCATTAAAACCACTGAACTTCCACAAATGCACACGTTCAAATTTCCTTTTAGAGCGCCAGGAAGGTTATTATGGCGACTTAGGCGATCGGGGATAGCTTATCATTGCGGATCAAGCCTGAGTCGCCGGACAGCTCACTTGTTCCTAATGGGGAGCCGGAGAAGGCCCAAACTTGAGTAATCGAGGGACACACGGGAACGCAAGTTACCCAATTACTGTAAGATTTCAGTTTTTATTTAAACGTGTTCTAAGAGAAGCAGCAATAAACTATATGAAAGAGGTTCTACTTGAAAATTTCCCGGGAGTTGAAATATGATTATTTCCACAAAAACTATTATTATGATCCTTCTGTGTAACTGGTACGTACTTCTGACAATTTGTAAAAAGCCGTCGATAAAAACTTCGTAAACATGATTCCGAGAGAAACTTTACTTCATGATGTTCAGTCATCAACTACACTCCTCATCCTATGACTATTGGTTAAATAAATCTAACACTTAACATTTGACGATTTGTCATGATGCAATAGAAGTCATAGTTATTTCTTAAGAATGATGTAATTAAGATAACTGCGTCCTGCGTTCCTTTAAAACTACTGCCACAATTCCGATAACAAATGATACGTCCATATGTTCATTTTACGCCGCTAAAATATGACCGCAATTTTAGTGAAAAATATTAATACGTCATGACGAGTTTGCGTGTTAACTCCATTAGTTCTAGCGTTTAGCTGAATATTACCACTCCTCCATTACTTACTGCTTTCACGCCCTAAATAAGACTCGATAAATGTTTAATGTGATGTCGGATAACAGAGCATTAGAAGTAGATGCCCTCTTTTATATTCTCCCAAGCAATAGTTTCTTTCCAGTGACAATCGCGTACACGCCTGAATCTATTGAATACCGTAGGAACGAGTTCGTCTCTTCGCAATGGTTCGAATCTCGCTTTCTATGAGGATTATAACGGTGGTCGTGCTGCTCTTCATATTAAATGTGGCGGAAGGATATCATCTTGAGAATAAACTCACATGGAAGAAGCGAGTCATACGTTCCACACAGGAAAGTGACCAAGACGTACAGCAGTTGTTCAGTCACTTAACTAGAATTGCATACAAATACTTCAAATATTTTATCGAGCAGTACTTTCCTAGTTTGGTGAATGTTATATTTGGCAACGTAAGTATTATTGGTTTTAAATAATTCTTAAAATTCAATAGCTAGAAGTAAGATAATGACATGCCCTGGTAAGGAAAATGTGGATTAATCTGCTAAATATGCTAAATATAGAAAAAAATCTCTAATACGTGCTGTAGCCAGAATCCATGTTTTCGGCGTCCTTCATACCGGAAAGTCGATTGACGGAAAAACGTTTGTCTGTCTGGCCGTCTGTCTGTGCAAAACGCTGGCGCATAAACCGTTAAGCCTATTTTCTCCCAATGTCGCGGCCTCTGGAATTTGAAAGCGATATTTTAATTTTGGGGTACTTTGCATGAAGCCCCTCGGACATTTTCAAAATTTTAAAATAAAAAAATTAAGATATAGAAAAAATTAAGATAAAAATATTCCTGTTTATTGTAACAATGACGTCATATTTTTTTAAAATTTATTTACATTTTTAAATTACTTTCTTAATACCTTAATGTCTTAATATGAGACTGAATAAACGGAATTATTTAAGCAAATATTGGAAATATAAAAATATAAATATCAACGTATTACGTACAACTAAACTAATAATTACACAAATGTTACGTAACA
This sequence comes from Acheta domesticus, assembly GCA_031308135.1. Classification (NCBI taxonomy): domain Eukaryota; kingdom Metazoa; phylum Arthropoda; class Insecta; order Orthoptera; family Gryllidae; genus Acheta; species Acheta domesticus. The sequence continues at coordinate 204,569,003 of JAHLJT010009419.1, read as the reverse complement.
CTAAACTAATTGAAAAAATATGAAAAAGTTTCTTTTCGGGGCTGGTAGATAGCAGCTGGAAATAGGGTGGTGCTATGCCGAAAAGGTCACATGATACTTAAAATATTAGAAAATTAACTTATGCGAGAAAGTCTGTGCCATTCTGTAGCACCACTAGTTTAAAATAATGTTATGTATCTTCCCTCTGATTTCTACTTGGGATAGTTTTGAAGGCGATTATGATGTGACGTGGTGATGTACTACTTTTTATGGAATATTGTATTTGAAGTAGTAGGCGATGCGTTTTACGCCTTAGAATTATTTTTATTAAGTTCCAGAGTTACAACGAGAGCTTAAGGGTTTCATAAGATTTTAATCTTTGATTTGTTTGAAATTTGACTGGATTTCTAACGGTTGGCTGCCAAGATCGGGAGTGATTGAAGGACCACACGCAATACAGGACTGTCGTAATACTCACCCTAATTCTTCCCATTCACAGATTTCCATTTTTCGAGGTTTGTATTCGCTTCGTTTAACGATTCGGCTCACCTACTTTAACCCTTTAGAAGCCACAGAACAAGAGAAACTGGGATTCATAGACGAAGCGTTTCTTCATAACATGGCAATTGTTCGTCGAATTGAGCAGAAGGCGGTGGTGTGTGATTTTTGGATTAATTTGATTTTAAATACAGTATATGTGCTGGATACAGTATAGTATGTAGTGTAAAGGGTAACGTGTCAATGCCCAAGGGAGATAACAGAACACATGGACAAGAAAAAAATTAAACAAGTCGATGACAGTAGTAAGTATATTGATAAATAAACAATATGGTAAGGAAATAATATACAAATTATTAACATTGAAAGAAAAGTAACAATCAACAAATATAGGATAGAAACAACAAAGATAGGATAGAAAATCAACAAAGATAGGAACCAATGGAAACCCAAGAAGAATATTTAGAAGTTACAGAAACTTTTCAGATGGTGTATAGTCCATCAAGTGAAATGAGTGAAAAAAAGTGAAAAGACTCTCTCAGTTGATAGACTTACGGAAGTTAGGAGGAAGATATACATTATTTTTTTGGTAGACATACTCTTGTCACGGGAAATCAGTTGAAATGTAAGATTCGATAAACTTTGGGAATTATGAAAATTTTGGTGATAATAAAGACAGTTTCTATAAGGAAAATAAATCAAGAAATACATCCATATTGGCCACTAGAGGGCAAACACGATAAAAGCAAGAATTAATTTCCATCGCTAGAGTAATTCAAGACTGGAGATACGTGAGTAATCTATGACGAATAATTTGTATTCATGATTTTGAAGGAAAAGAACTTCATGCTCCCTTGGTAATTTGGAAAAGAAATAGAAGCAAAAATTGAACAGTGAAATGAAAATAAAATTTGATTTAACAATCTGTGATATATCGCAGCGACAAATAACAAAGTTGCCGGTCGCCTTTAAATCGCGCAAAGTGGATCCTAAATAATTGTGCTTACATTACTGCATCGAAGATATTGCTGGTGGTCGATACGCCCCATTACAATATAAACGATCATTTTTAATATATCAAATGGAATTAATTGTATTGCCATAAAAATTCAACAAAACTGTTATCTCGCTTTTTCTTTTTCCACATTACTCATGTCTTCCCTCATAAAATATTTCTATAAGATTAGAAAACGTGTACGAAAGTTTTTCAATTGTACTATATTTTCGTTAAGAAACGTTCAGCATTACGCCTTTATTGTCTAAGGTTTATTATTGATATACCACTCATAATCTAATATATTTTTGTTTTAAACTGCCTTTATGTCTTTTCTCTAACTTTAAAATACAAAATTTGTCCAATCTTGTTATTTTACCCCTAATCTTACAAAAACATTAAATGAAAAATATGACATTTGCGATTGCGTAAAAGTACAATAATATCTGTGGCTTAAAGCAAGAAGGACCAACATCATTATACAAGGTTTTACATAATGTGTGGTTTTCTTGCATCACCTAAATAACAATACAATCTTAGGCCAATAAACAATGTGAACTTAGGAGATAGGATCCACTTTTGACTTTGGTCTTTCTTGCCCTGAAAGAAGGGGCTGTAAAGCTCACATTGGTCACACAAACCGAAAATCACTAAAACCTGACATTGGCTCTTCTTGCACAGAGCCACACATGCCATCACAAGAGTAATAAAAATTATTCTCATTTTAATTTGAAGATTCTTGATTTCGTTTTATGAATTATTACATGTAATGTCGTACCCAAGTTGTGATCTTTTATTAGAATTCTATCTATGAAAATCAATTTCATATCTGAATACTAAATACTCAGAGTAAATACTACTACTCAGTGAATGATTAAAATGATAATTTCATGCTAAGCCTGTGATTCATGCTTGTTTTCATTGTTTCAGGCCTCTATACCAACTATGTCTGCTTGAAGAAACTTCATTATGGAAATATGGCAAATATTAATATATTGACACATTCACAGTGATAATTCATTTAATTTACTTAATAATGTACTTATGACGATAAATACACGCTTTAAAAATGCATTTAATTACTTTATTTTTCTTAATCCTCTTATTAATAAGTTATCTAATGTAGCAATGTCTACTTATAATTAGTGTTGCACGTATGTGTTGTATGCACAGAAAAATAAATGAAGTGACATCATACTAGATTATTTCGAGTGATGAGTAATACATTTATGGTGAAATATTCGGAACGATTGTTAAAGATTTTATTCTGAAGTACGTGACAGATCATCAATGTAAATGAAAGACGCGGCATCTGTTGCACATGCGTCTCCTTCAAGAAAAGATTGCGAGATTGCAAAAGCGACTCCTCTAGTCTCTTGACTGATGGGAATGTCTCACGAAACTTCTCCAGTGCGTCCTACTGGTAGTTTTACCCACTAAACTGCAACCCAAACCCAGTGTTACTGTCCCCTACCTCTTAAAAATTATGTAACATTCGGGTAACCATTTCGCCAACTATTATATTAGAAATTATTTCATAATCTGTAATATTTCAACTATTGGACTGCAGATATTATTACTATTTAGATTTTCTACTTAATACATTTTCAGGTATCTTGGGAATTTGAATAACACCATATCACGGAGTATAAAACATTCGTAGAATCCCAAGTGGTCGGGGACATGTCTACCTAAGTCATGGAAGACTAAGAAACAGTAAAGCGTTACTAATTTGATTCAGGCAGCCGAAAAGATCCTGCTGAGCATCAAATGTTGAGGGCGCAGAGATAGTTATTGAACTTTCAAATGTCTACCCCATTTGTAACTCACTTTCAAAAAGTGTTGTAGGCGTCTTACAAGTGTGAAAGTAATCAAATGAGTCAGATAATTTTTGAAGAAGTTAAAAATGTCTTAGTTTGATGTGTCCTGCTCGTATTGTGGAAAGAATGGCCTCACCTACGAGAAATTTGCTTAATACTTTTTAAACACTAATCATTTTAATCAGTAGTAAAATTGCAACGTTTCGGAGACATACACTTCCTCCATCTTCAGACACTGCAATAATATAATTAATATTGTATAATCAAATATATCGTAAAACACAACCAATAGAAGATACATTCTAAAACTTGATACACTTACATTATTAAAACATCACTAATTACATTTACGAATGAGGTATGGCACCATTCACTTCGGGAAGATGACTCGCGACTACTTGTGAAAAGTAGTCGGTCGTTAGCATTGTCTACAAAAGGTTTTTTGTTGTTGTATTCAACAGCTTTATGACAATCTGAACCTTAATAAGTTAAACAACTAATCATTCTCCTCTCATCTCAGAGGAAAATAATCAAGTATAAAACATAGGGAGCGTAAGAGACGGTGGCCAGCGCTCCACATGTTTGCTCCGGACGGCGGCGGAGACTCGTCGATAATCGGGGCTCGATTACCTTATTTCCCTAAGGGCGGCGCGGTTGCGCGCTCACGGCCATTTCATTAGCTGTCCGCAAGGTCGAAGTCTCCTTCACGTTACGACGTAATCAGCCTTGCCTCATCCTTCTACGCGTCTGAGGCGTCGTCCCAGGTCACACTGTAGAAGACAATTTCCAGTACTTCAAGTTTATTCCAAGATCCCATCTTCGCTTCACTGGAGTGTATCTCACACTACACACTAGACCACGCGTGGCCAAACCACTTTCGCCGGCAGCTCGCAAGCGCGTTCGCGAGACCGGAGAAAGGAAAGGGATCAACGAAAGGGCAGTGGCAGCGCCTTCAGGAAGGGGCGCGAAGGGATAGGATAGAGTCCCTAGATACAGAGAGTAGCGCGTTCCTTTGTTCCACCGATCCCGCCATTTTATGTCCACTTGCCAGGGGAATTAGAACTGTGTAGTGTTCTGTATGCCATGAATCTACCCCAAAACCAATATGATATTCTTGAAAATCTTCATCATGTCACCAATTGTTACAGTTTCCCTTCACTTTCTGATTGCCACCTGACGGGGTTGTCGGCTGAGAGGAAATTAAATGGCGGCAGTTGCGCTACTCTCTGTATCTAGGGACTTTAGCTACGGAAAAAAGAGGAGCGCTCCCCTGGTGACTCGTGAATGTTGTATTACGAGAAGATCTCGGATTTTAGGACAAACGTCTATTTAGTTCCTTTAGGACAAACATGTCAAGGTCGCGGGCAAGGTAACGAGCTCACTATAGCTCGCGGACTCTACGTCCAGAGAAATTGACGCGAGATTTAAAAGTAAGGGTTGTACAAATGTTACGGAGTGGCGGTATGTCACTGGATACCTGGCCCATGTCAATCTTTGGGAGAAGTTACTTGATAGTTATAGTCACAAATTTAGCTACATTGATTCCCATTTTCTCATAAGAAATGATTCATTAAATGATTCATTAAAATGATTCAAAAACGGGTGCGGCTAAGAAATGATTCATTAAAATGTAATAACACATCAGCCCGATTTCAAATTCTCAATTGGAACTAAAATTTAAAAAATTGAAAGAAGAAAGGATATTGATTTTTACTTTCCCACATACCTAGGTATATACGGACCAATATATGTAGTATAGGGAAAGTTTTGTAATGCTGCGCGAAAAAACGGCGAATTTTCGAAATTTTCGAAGAAAAAATTCATTGCCGGGGCATGATAACGAACTAGTCATGCTACAGAATGGCACAGACTTTCCCGTATTAGTTTTCTATTTCCTTGGGTCTGGGCTAGCTATTCGGAATTGACACATACTCGTGCCAGCTGCCATCTATCGCCGCCCAAAGTACGTATTTTTGTCATTTTATTAATGTTTCTGTTTCCTAATCGTAGAACGCGAATATTAATTTTAGAATATTGAAGAACAGTAAAACCTCGTCCTAAATGGCAATTTTCTTTGAAACATTTGGGGCTGTTTTTAAGAAAATGGCTTTTAAATGCTACTAAAATGCGAAATTTGAACCCCTTTTTTTAACAGAAAATATACACATTAGATTAAAACTCACACAATTTTTGGAATTGTCTATGAATACGGCTTCCGTGCAAACTTTTGAAAAACTTTTTCGCAGGAAACAGATAACCGTCGCCCATTACATCTTACTGCGCTTGAAAACGTACAGCATTCGGAAGTTAGAAGGTCTCTTGACGCCAACTGTGCGCTGAAGAAATGTTTGTTTCTTTCGTTTCTTTTGCTGTCGTCACTTCCAACGGGTGCGGGCTTCGTCAGTCGCTCTGTTAGCGATGCTGATGTGCCCTCTGCAACATCGCGAAAACAGAGCGCGACCGCTCCTTGAAAAGCGCAGGTACGAGTCACGAGAGGAGCGGCCGCGCATCAGTGCGGTGTACCAGCGATTAGCCTGATTCACTTCGCCGAGTACTATAGCGGTCTCAGAATAAATAGGGAGTTTTTGCCCCTTCGAACGTTAAGCACGATCGACCTTCTGCGCATGCGCAGATGCACTAAAGTGATGCGAAACTTTAACTGCGCACGAGCAGAAGATCGATAGTGGTTACCGTTCGAGATGGCAAAAGTCCCTATTGTTAAAACTTCCAGGACATGTAGGGGGGCCGAAAATGATCACTTTTTGTCAATGAGCATGAAGTTGAAACTTGCACATAGCGGAAGTAGCTCAAAAATGTAGCATTTGAAAAATAACAAATAAATAATTTCAGAGTACATAAGAGCTGATCTGAAATAAAACTGATAAAATCTGTGCATGTTATTTTTATTAAAACATGAAAAATAAATTAATTTTGTGCACTTGGAATAGAGTATTTTATTTCGGCTTCAAAAAAAACTATATCCCTTCTTGCATTATTAGTATCAGTTAAGTACTGTGTGCATAACAATTCTTCAAATATCCCAACAAAATTCAAAAAAACTTCCTGTTGGCGCTACAAACATTAAGAAAATGATCAATTTTGAAAGTAGATTAAAAAAATTAATGGAAGAAATCTGATATACTGGTTTGTATTTTGGAGATTGACGTCTGTTATACCGCCCACGTTGCGACCCAATCGTAAGTTTCGTAACCACAGTTCTATTTCTAAACCGAAACGCAGAACACTCAAACTATTTTTAAAAACAGGCCGCTATTCATACATATGTAAATATCACAATTTCATGACTGAATTTACCTATAATGGATATTATATTATAAAATTTGTAACGTAACATTTCAGTTGCTGAAAAGGTCGAGATCTTGGAATTTGCATTTTTAAATGAATGTATTTGAATCGAACGGCAATTCTTCAGGTTTTTGTGATTATCATAAAAGTATTATAAAGCATTTTGAAAACGCAAATTTGGTAATTAGTCAATAAAATAAAGTTGTAAACAACCATTTCATTAAATAAATCCAAAAAATGAAATCAAAAAGTGAATACATCTCATAGGAAAGTAGAAAACATAATATAATTGTTTCTGAATAATATCTGAATTCTTAATGTATGTGTAATAAAGTAAAAGCACAGATTTCACACTCGATTCCAAATTGAAAATCATTACTTCTGGATAGTTATGATCCATTTTTCGGAATTTACGATCACTTTTCCACAAATCTCGCTTTTGAACCGATGTAAACAAGAGGAGAAAGAAAATAAATAATAAAAAGATTATGATGTGAATAACATTTCTCATTATACTATATGCATTGAAAAACACACTATTTACTAATTTTTAAGTCGTTCTGTAATGATGCGATGTATTAATTTGGATTGTTCTACCGAACATTGCACTTTCAATCACACCACTTCGTTTGGATTACAATGTCAACGAATCGTGGGGTATCTTAATCGGCTACTGCGATTTCTATCGCTTGTCCGATCAAGGATTTATAAGGTTGCCATTGTTTGTTATGGATAAAGGCTTAACTAGTCTGCATGCAGGGGTTAGAGAGAGGCCATAACCACGAGAGGAAGGCCACGGTACAACAGAGGCTACCATGGTAAGGGGAAAAGAGACTTTAACATTCCAAGACTGACTGCCTACAGCGAGGCGGTATCTTCGAGGAGCAAGTGTCTACCAGGCAGAGCTCAATATTCTGTGAAAAAACAACCACCCGCTACCGACTGACAGCTGCCTAAGGCCCGGCACATACGTTCCGGTATACCCGTGAGGTTTACCTGTACAGGTGACTCTGCATTCAGCTAAGCCTACGATACATTTTTTCAGAACATTGTTGATGGCTTCACACGTCTCCCGAATTATTAAGCTAAGAGCTTGGGGTGATATTACAGTAGAGTACTTGAGACATTCGTACGATCGACCCGTCACGAGAAACCTCAAAGTAGTGTCAGTTTCTCATGGGGAGAAATAGTTCTATTTTTCTTTTGTATTAGAGTTGCAAGTGACAGTAAACAGTTTTCAGAAGACTTCTTCATTCATCCGCAAATAATTACGGTAATCTGTAGAATCTGAACTTAACTCTTTTAGTAATCTTGTATGAGTGTATTCATTTCTCTTTGTTAGCCAATCTTTACACCAGGATTTGTCTTTGTTTCTTTTTACACTTCATGGCCACCAACAACGTCGGTACAAGAGCGATCGAGTCGTCTTGTTTGTTCGCCATCACTCGACTGAGTTAAAATCCTCTGTGTGTGTGTGTGCTCTAGCCTGCACAGCTATACCTTTCCGGTTTACTTGTGCAGGTATGTCGTAACGTGTGTGCCAGGCCTAACGGTGGACGCTCGAAGGCTTTCTGCTACCGGTTGCTTCTGGTACAGCGCTGGCGACCGTCTGGGCGCCGTTCTCCATTCACTCCACCGCCTCCGAAATCCTTTTCCTGAGGCCACTATCCTTGTTTGATTAAACGCTTCTGCGGATTCTTTTAAAAATCTGCTATTCATGGCTTTGATAGTGAGATTTTTTTCAATAAAAACGAAACGAAACACACTTAAACGAAATACACTGAAAATAAATTACATTTATCCCTGGGCGAATTCCTGCTGCTATTCTTTACAGACTCCTCTAGGATACACTGTGAAACACTGCTCTGTTGGATTAGTATGTAATTTACTCACTCATTATTTTAGTATCTTCATGAAATGATCATTTTAAATCAAAGTAATTACGCAAAAGGTCTTCAATCATTTATTTTCGTAAGTATATGTCTATGTCTGTATATTTATGTTATGAGCCTTCACATAATTTATACGATTGAAATTCGCAAAATAAAATCAGAATGTTAATGGACAAATCTTGTAATAAACATTATTTTTTGTTTATTCATTAAGGTGCTCATTTATTCAGTTCTTGTGCACTTTCCATAATCTCCTCTCCATTTAAATTTTTTCTTGTGCTGCATGATTTCCACAGTATTTTCTCGCTGCTAATTTTATTACGTGTTTTCTTAGTGAATGCGAACGGCGAACAGGTTCCAAAGAGTTCCAAAGACTCAGAACTGATTCAAGTATTTTGAGATCTGAAAGCGCTATAGTTGGATTTAAACACAGATTCAGTTGAAGTAAATCAGTTGTTACGGTGTCATCCAATCGGGAGGTTGAACGTCATCACAGTGACGTGTAAGCTCCCGATTGGATGACACCGTAACAGATGATGACCTCCCAAATGAAGCGCTAAATACATCGAAGTATAGGAGCGAGTTGCTTCGCGCAGTGCTCGGACGCCGACTCACGGTCAACAGCCGTGCAATGGCTTCCGAGATCCACAGTAGCAGCGCGCGCGGCAAGTACCTTCCCAGCCTTCCTCTGAGCGCTCGCCACGTAGGACCGCGAGCGGCTCTGAATGCAGGTGTCTAGTACAAGGAGATGGAAGGCATTCTGGGGACGGGTCGGATGGTAATATTAACCGCAGAGGTGTTCCAATTCATCAGAGCCGTGTTCATTTATAGTCGCAGAGACGACGGATGTACATTGCCTACCAAATCAACAGTGGTTCCATATCAACAGGTTTTTCTTTCAGAAATGAGATATTTTTCTTAAATAATTATCTTATATTTGGTTGCAATAGTTTAAGCTTCATTCTTGGAGTATCTTACACTTAGCAACTTGTACATGTCAAAGTCAACATCAGCACAATTATTATATTCTTAACTTAGGTCTATGAGAAAGTAACAGAGACGTTCGCCGTTGTTGATTCCAATGAAGGGAGTTAGAAATCATCTCCTCGACGCCCCTTTCGTGGCTCAGGAGAGCGCGCCAGCCTTCTGAGAGGCGGTCCCGGGTGCTGTTACGGGCTGGGGCAAAAATGAAGCCGTAGCTTTCTAATCCGTCTCAGTTTCTACAGCCGAGTGACGAAAGAAAAAGCTCAGATATGCCAAGTAAGCTAGATACGACGAAGGAAATACGTCATGCCACATATCTCCCTGTCGTGAATAATAAAAACGAGGCGCAGACCTGGGAACACCGCTAGATGGCAAAAATCGTATTAATCCTATTCTCAAATGCCAAAGTCATGCACACATACATCTCCTCTACATATTTGTGATTTAGGTCAAATCCTCGCAATATTTCATCTCACAAGGGAGTCTCACAGTAAAAGAACCAGAGAAATACTTGTTTAGGAAATTCTCACGTTAAAAATATTGTAATTAAAATTAATATAATTTACCAGGGCAATAGACACGTTTTTAAATGTAAACCTGTAATTTCTGAATTTGAAACTATTTAATTTTAATGTCATTAAGGACTTTGTACTTAATGTTAACATAAATACACATTTAAATAACTTGTCATGATGATTGTAACATTAATTTCTTTGCTACTTGTAATTTAACTGTTCATAATTGGAGGGGTCAGTAGAACAAGTAGTGAAGGGTCTTTCCCACATTTTGTTGTGAAAGTCAGTTATTACTATTAAATATAACTTCAAATATTTTTCTTTTAGGGTAATAAGTTATTTAACTCTTCAGCTACCGAGGGGGGTAAGTGAGTTAGCCCAACGGATATTTTATTATTTTTTATCGTCTTAATTTTTTTTACAATTTTAATATTTTGTGTAGTTGTATTTTACTTATCTTATCTTATTTTACTTCTCTATCTAAAATATCTTGTTGGAAAAACCTGTTTTTTGGCATGTAGTTTTTTTACAGCTCTAATTTATATCTGGGGTTATTGCCTTTCCCCCAATGGTATTGGACGTTCGGGAGTTAATAACGTGTTTTGAGGTTATGTTATCAACAGGAGATAGGACGTGGTGTTGTGGACATATCTATGAAGTGTTATTATAGTACTCTTACATTAGTATGTGAACATGTCGAAGGGTTAGTCTTAAAGGACTTGAAAATTTATTAACTATACACAATCCAGACGATTTGTGTGAACGAGATCGTGAAGTGTATAGATTGTTTTATGAGAGTGATGAAGAAAATATAGAAGGGGTTCGATAAATTTGATATTATTTATGCTTAAGACGAGGAAAAGTGAAGGATGTCTCATTCGTCAGTTCAAAAGCTGTTGAAGAGGTACCAGGTGAAAATGACAATACGATTAGTACAATGTTTTCTAAATGTTGCATGATTTGGGATTCAAGGATTCGAGACCCCCTCGCCGTGGACGAACACCTGCTTGTAAAATATATTGTTAAAATCGCTAAATATTTTATTAATATATCAAAATAATGTTTAATCGGCATAACGAAAACAATATTTGACATTTACGGTAAAAATATTAAAACTATATTAAAATTTCCTCGTGTTAACTTAGTTATACTAAGTTAACTTAGTTATACTACGTTAAAGTCGGGGGAACTTAGAAATCCCCTTGGTATTCGACGCGTTCAAAATACCTCGATAGTCGAAGGGTTAAATCCAGTATGGACTTGTATGCAAGTGAACTGTGTTTAAAATTTTCAATATGTACCGAGTTATATTACGAAAGTGCTGGTAAAACCTCCAGTATCTCAGAACTAGGTCAGTGTGGGATAGCCCCTTGATCTATTGAGCCCTTTAAATGTTGAATGATCTTATATTTTGTTTGGTTGATTACGGTGTTAACGGAACAGATCTCAGGTGTTGTTGTTTGCGCTGGGCTGGCTGTGGACGGGACGACAAAGGTCAGCGGTCAAAAAGCCATTGAGTTTGGTGCGAGCGCTCGCAGAAGCGACGAGAGCGAAGCGCCGGGCGCAGGGTGCGGGGGCGTCCCCTCCGCTGGAAATACCATGGCAGCGGTCCAGCGCCATGGCGCGGCGGCGGCGGCGCGGGAGGCTGCCATGCCTCTCCCCTCCCCCCGCCCCCTTCCCACCCCCACCACGCGACGCACAGTGCTCGGAAGAGGGCTGGAACGCGCACGAAAGTGAATAAGCAATTCAAAAGTTTTTTCGCTCATGTGATTCGGTTCTGACAGCTTTAAAAAGACAGAAATTGTCAATTTTTTTCACTTATTTTTAAATTACATAATGGGGTTTTAATTAGAAATTCAGGGCAAGGAGAATTAGAGTATTGTCTTAAATATGAATGGTGCAAGAATACATGTGAATCTATTATTATTATTATTATTATTATTATTATTATTATTATTAAATTTTAAAAAAGCATATTCAGTCCCCGACATATGACTTTTAGAAATGAACTTATTTAGAATCTTTGATTTAAATTACTAGTTTTTTATCGACATTTTGGGACTGTAGAGAGCTCTCCTAACATTGCTTACTAAATATTTAGAAATTAGATATTTTCTTCAAAACTGATATTAGGTACATTTTAAAGTTGCTAAGTAAATTATACTGTACTAACTGTTCTTAATGGAAGGTAGTGAACACAAAAAAACACTAAGAGGCAAATCGCTCGCGAGAAGACTAGTTAGGGAATCTCTATGAAGCAGTCCTCAAGCCCTCTAAAAAAATAGCGAGTAATACATTTGAACGAGAGAGTAAATTTCTTCACAACATTATTAGAACAAAATTGTCATGTTTAAAAATATCTTTGAAACGTTACAGCATTAGAACTGTCCTGAGTAAGTGCATACGACGTTCCACGCACGACGTGCGCGCTTATGTTCGCTTCAGGCCACTGTGCGCCGCGTCAGCCAGCGGACGGCCTTACATAAAGCGGCCTCCGCAATTAACGCGCGGACGGGATCAGGCGATTACACGCCGCGCGTGTTTACAAACAGCGCCACTGTTGCGACAGCGGCGCTCGGGTCGCAACGCGGGCGATGCGATGGGCGCCAAACAGCCGTCGAGGAGCACAATACATCACGTCGCGGGCGCTGTCATCAAGTCGCTTCTGTTGTGATAGCCTGTTGTGTCTTTAAGCCTAGGACTAGAGATGACAAGTTTTAGCAAAACATCGATACATCGATCTTTGATACATCACCAAACAATCGATGAAAACATCGACAAAAAACATCGATGTTTTAAATAAGATCAAACAGGTGGTATTTTTCCATCGTGTTTCAATTTTTAAATATAATAATTAAATGAGTTCAATTTTATTGTTTGGCCAGGTATAATAAATATGTTAATAATAATGTGTATCGAATGTAAAGGGAAAAAGATACTTCGTAAGGCAAGAAAGTAAAAAATAAAGAATTGTATTTTGCAATTTTTCCATTTATTCACATTAATTCATAAATCATCGAAGTAAAATGAGCTGGTTCTAATGTAAAATATAATATGTCAATATTAGTTCTACGCACCTGTATTCTGCCTTAAATGTGACCGTAATATTAATTTTCTAATCAATGTACTCCAGTGTACTTTGTTCTTTGAATCAATGTATTTCGTACTAAGAGGTCAAGTTTCAAAATGCAGTTTAACGATATTACCACGTACAAAATAATAAAAAAGTAATAATTCTGGAGAAAAGTTGCAAATAGCAAACGGTTTCATGCCACCTGGGGATCTACAATAGTGACAGTTGTCAGTAGCCGTTGGCAGTTAGATTAAATACTGTAAAATTTTATTTATATCATGACAATATTTTTTTTGAAAACATCTGTGTTTCTACTCAAATATATCGATCTGAAAAAAAAATATATACAGCAAAACATTGAGGTTAATATATCGATGTTGATGCTCAACAATATCTATGTTTTAAAAACATCGATTTTTTTTGCCATCCTACCTAGGACACGGGAATCTCCACGAATGGAATGCAGGGTCTCTGACGTCCTACGCAATATGCTCTCGAAAAAATCACATAAAATTGTTTTTATTCTTAATAACTTCATTTTTTAATAATTTCAATAAAATAGCACTCTTAAAGTGTAACTAGTCAACATGCCACAGACATTGTGTATTCAGAAGATGTTCTTGTGGGAGCACGGCCTTCTTGGACTGATGTGTGTGCAAGGTTTCGACCTTGCCAACCACTAAGGCAACAGACGAGATACTAAAAGAGTGAAAAATCAACAAGCAAACGATATGATGATGTTATGCTGAAAGGAAGTGGTTTATATTCTGGTGGATTGGACGGATGTACGGAGATTAAAGTGGAGAATGTCTCTTTAAATATGAGGAGACGAATGTAAAAATTGGAAATACGGAGTAGACGCATTGGAAGGTTCGGATTATAGATGTGAGATGATTTATAGATGTGAACAGGGTGTTCTTGTGGGTGGAAGCATGAATGAACTGTGATATAGAGAACTTAAGTTTGAGTTTTTGTTTTATCTTCCAGCTGTGAATTCTACGAAGTTTTTCTTTTGTTCTTTATTTTCATTTTATTGTTTTTTGGTTGTAAATAAATGCTTTTGTTCTATTTTGAAACTTGAAATTATTTTGTAAATTTAATTGAACGGTAAGTTACTACTATTCAGATCTGCTGGGTATGCCGTTGAATCATCGGCCCCAATAAATACATGGGTTGAACCAGGGTTTAGGGCGGCACGGTTCATTTGGTTCCTTTTGTGAATCACTTACTCTTGTGAATCGCCCGCCAAGGTTCACTTCAAAGGTGGCGATAAATAATAAGTGAATTATCTTCGGGTTGATTAGCTTTGATGGGTCAAAGCATAAATATACACGAAATGACCAACTTCATATTTTACGAAAAATTTCTGCTTCATCACGACACTTTTAAAACAACTTCGCTTCACATTGAAAATTACACTTCACTACACTTGTTTTTGTTGAATTAAACTTGTTTCTAAGCTGATTTTATTGCTGTTTGAACTCAAATATTAGTACAGACATGTTTTTAGATTTTAAAAAGCCTTCTAGTAATGTCACTTTCAGTTGTTCCCATAACAACAAATTTATTTACTGGCACTATTGAACGTGATTAGTAACTCTTCGCACTACAAATTATTTTGCTCGTGGAATTGTGTGTTTTATAGCATTTCAAGACCTCTTTGAATAGATTTTGTACGTCTACCGTGTTGGAAGGAGTGAATGCAGGATTGTTTTATGAATTGCGCCGAGCGGGAAGTTTAAATGCTATTCAGTGGTGTCAGAAAGTGGGATTGCTTGCGTCTCGACCTGTGTGTCACGTATGTACAGGAGAAAAGTGGTATTTCATGTTTTTTCGTATTTCAAGACATCTTTTAATAGATTTTGTGTGTCTACCGTGATGGAAGATGTAAATGCAGGATTTATTTATGATTAACATATTATTAGTATTTGCTTTAAAAAGTAGACGAGTTTGTTTTTAGTATTAAAATGGAGGATTTGAGAGGTGATAGTCTTCCAATAATAAACGTGTAAGTAGTATGTGTTTGTGAAATAGAATTGATTTTAAATATTTGTATTTATTTTATTAGCTTAACAAGTTATTTTTTATTATTAATTTTTTAAGCTTCAGTTCGTAAAAAGTAGGTATTTGTTTCCAGAAACAAGCTTGACGTTTTTGCGTGTTATAAGGGTGTAATTCGTGCCGAGACACTACACTAATTTTCAGTATTACTATGGTAGTGGTAATACTATTAAAATTGTATAATTTCAACGACTGTGTGTGTGGTTCAACCAATACATGAATATTTCTATTTTTTTTGATAATGTATTTGATTCACTAAAGGAAAAAAATAGAACCTTCACATAAAGTGAAACAAATTATTACGTCTTTAAATAACTATTAATAGGACCTCAAACATGCAAAGGCGTTGATGTATTAGAATCAATTTTCAGGACCTACCTATACAACTTCTGAGAATTTTTCCTTTGCCAGTGACTAAAATGAAAATAGAAGAAAGATTATAGAGAGGGCAAGTTCACAAAAATACAGCTGTGCAGAGTAAGAAGCGAAATAAAAAACGTTAGGGTTTCAGAGGCCCCGCTTGTATGCATTCAAGGGTTGAAGGGATTTTTCACCGAGGGTTAAAAGATTTTCGGAGTTGTAACTCTCAAAAGTAACTCTATTTGCACGCGGTATTAGAAGATGATTCAGAAAGTTTAGATTTTAGTGTTGGAATGTTGACGCTCTTATACCTTTCTGTTGACTAGAGAAGACGATGTGATGGCGGAAAATGTTTTACAACAAAAGTCACGAACATAGATTTTGGGATAGTGGATTTCGAAACAGGAGAGAGAGAGATTCTAAAAATAGCATAAATAACACAGGTCTGCGACCAAAAAACTGCATAGGATTTTTTTACATTTTCTTACAGATTTTGACCTCCCAAAATCATAAAAAATATTCAAATTATTGTATCACATAAGGTTTTATGTATATTGCAGTATCTACGTTCATTATAATTATAATTATAGTAATAAACCCATATGATTTTTATTTGATAATGGAGAAAAACAACCTGAGCTGTTGGTAAGACTGGGAATGTTTTAACAGGTTGAGACAAGTCAAATGACGTATATCGCTTGAAACAAAGAAAAGCTCTCAGTAGACATACTGATATTGAAGTGAACAGTGCTGTTGTCTGTTAATCATGGCTACAAGGGGTTGTGTTATTTCTCCAAACAGTTTTTGTTATATCTGTGGTGAATTCACTATTAAAAGTCAACAGAGAAATATAAGTGATTTTATAAGGAAAGTTTATTTTGCCTACTTTAAATTAAAAGTTGGTGATCAAGATAAACCATGGGCCCCGCATAAGGTGTGTAGAAGATGCGAAGAAGATCTTCGTTTGTGGTTTAAGGGAAAGAAAAAATCATTTCGATTTGGAATTCCTATGATATGGCGTGAGCAGAAAAATCACACCTCTGACTGCTACTTCTGCTCAGTTGACGTAAAGGGATTCAATTCAAAAAACAAAAGAAACATAAGTTATCCTAATCTTGACTCAGCTATACGTCCAGTGCCCCATAGCTCCGAGATATCTATCCCGCAGCCACCTTCCAGTTTGGATGAATATCCTAGTGAGTTGGAGGACGAAGCTACTTTACCTCCTCCCGGTGAATCAAGCTCAGATTCATCTTTTGACGAAGATGGAAGGCCTCAACTATTTTCTCATGGTGAGCTCAATGATTTAGTAAGAGATTTAGGTCTTTCAAAAGATGCAGCCGAACTGTTAGGTTCTAGATTAAAAAATAAAAACCTTTTATCACCTGGCACTTCTTTCTACTGGTACAGACACCGAGAAAAAGAATTCACCCAGTTTTTTTTCAAAAGAAGGAAATTTAGTTTTCTGCAATAATGTGGAAGAACTCATACATTGCTTTGATATAAAGTATGACTCATCTGAATGGCGCCTATTCATTGACTCATCTAAGACTAGCCTTAAAGTAGTATTATTGCACAATGGAAATAAATTTGCCTCGATTCCGATTGGACATTCCGTGCATATGAAAGAAGATTATAACGATTTGGCCATTATCCTGGAAAAAATCAAGTATCAAGACCATCAATGGATGATTTGTGGGGACTTCAAAATACTGACAATGCTTTTGGGTCAGCAGGCAGGCTATACTAAATACCCATGCTTCTTATGCTTGTGGGATAGTAGAGCCAGAGAACAGCACTGGAAAAAAAGTGATTGGCCATCCCGAGAAACTTTAAAACCTGGAGAGAAAAATGTTATAAACACTACCTTGGTACCACCAGAAAAGGTTTTGTTGCCCCCTCTCCATATCAAATTGGGGTTGATGAAACAATTTGTAAAATCGCTGCAAAAGGATGGAGACTGTTTCAAATATTTATGTACAAAATTTACGAAGCTGTCAGAAGCAAAGTTGAAAGAGGGAGTTTTCACCGGCTCCGACATAAGAAAACTTTTAACGGACCCTTCATTTGTGGAAACTATGAATGAGAAGGAAAAAGAAGCTTGGGTATCGTTCAAGGACGTAGTGCGAAAGTTTTTAGGAAATACCAGGAATCCTAACTATAAAACCATTGTGCAACGGATGTTAGCAGCATATGAAGCTCAAGGCTGCAAGATGAGCTTGAAGGTCCATTTTTTACACTCTCACATAGACTATTTTCCTGAAAACCTGGGAGCTTACAGTGAAGAGCAGGGGGAGCGATTTCACCAGGATGTGCGTGATATCGAGAGAAGGTACCAAGGGCGATGGGATGTCACTATGCTTGCTGACTACTGTTGGCTGCTTAAGCGAGAAACTGAAAATAAAAATCGGAAAAGGACTCGTCAAAGTATCAAGGAAAAGAAGAAGACGTTTCATAAAGAACATGAATAAGTACATGTATCAAAATAATGTTTCGTTTGCTTTAAAAAAAATACTTATTGTTTGAAAATTTTGAATAAAGGAGTGCTTTAACCAATATTTTGTGTTGGAATTTGCAAAAAATCCTTATGTGATAGAAAAAAAATGGCCATAACTTTTGAAATCAGCGCACTTTAAAACATATAATTCAGTAAAAATATCTAATGCAGCTAACAAAAAATTTTTTTTCGCAGACCTGTGTAATCTGTAGGTAATTGGCGTCACGGCAACAAAGTGTACTTGGACAGAGGATTGCATATTTAGAAGACTTTTCAGAATAAAAGTCACCGTTTTTACTTTTAGAATTTTAGATGTAAGGAACCTTTTACTTTTTTCTGATCTCAAAATGCATCTATGCCTTTTATATCAAGTAATTTGACATTTTAAACTCTACGAATTCTCGTATCCTCGTATTTATATCCCCAAAAAGAACCATTAAGTGTACCTACTACAGATGCGAGAGATTCATAAAATATTATTTGCAACAGTCTCACATTTGTAATTTTGTAAACATTGACATTTTCCCCAAAGCTGCGACATTCAACCATAGTAAATGTAATGTTTAATTGCCAATCGCAGAGAGAAAAATCACGAAGCTGTGATTACCGTTAGCAATTAAGTCATCGTTACGGTATCGCTCCAAAAGTTTTACTGTGTTCTGAACAGAACATTATTTAATATTATGCCGTCGTAATCAAGTTTGTTTTACGATTTTTTCAGTAATATTATATTCTCTGATTACATTTAAATGAATTTACTTAACATCTTCATCTGGAACCTTATATTAATTTTTTTCAGGAATACGTAGTTTGCAAAGTTATAAAATTATAAAAACGATTTGTAGTTTCTGACAAAAGTTCACTTTTTGAGTCTTCGATAAAGCTAGCACTCTCAGTACTTGCTCCATACTTTTTGCTTAATTTGGACTAATTTCAGACATCACAAAATGTTAGTAACCCTCCCCTCCGCCAACAACTTGAAATTATTATTATTCCAAAAATGGATAAAGCTAGCACCATGGCGTTGTCATAAGTCAAACAAAATTATACATTACATTACAACAAGCGATTTTTCAGTCACTTCTAGAAACCTTCCCAAATTTAAAACCTCATCCCAAATACATAAATACATACCTAAATTACGTACCTAAAATACGTAAAATACGTAATATTCTATTATACCCCCTTCAAATCTCAGACTGAAAGGTAAAAATTGATAAACCGTTAAGCGGACGGGCAGACACAGGAAGACTTTAAAAAACACTTTTTCGATGTCAAGGGCCCTCAAAACGTACTTCTGTTAGTCTCGACTTCAATCTTTTATATCTTTATTATTATTATTATTATTATTATTATTATTATTATTATTATTATTCCTCTAAATCACGACTTAAGATGTTATGTGTCGGCTAAATATAAAATCTACTCCAGGTTGCAACCAGCTACCTAAGGAGCAGATCTAGGGACTGTCGGTGCCTCTACAATACTTTGCGCAAAATGTGTGCTGTTCCAAATAAAGCGATTTCTTGCACTTCACAGTCTTTTGGATTACCTGGGAGTTTAGACAAGTTCTTACACAAATTTTGCGGAACAAATCCCAGAGCTCCGATAACTATCGGGACGACTTGTGCTTTTACGCCCCACATTCGGCTGATCTCGATTTCCAAACTCTTGTATTTAAGACGTTTCTCTGCCTCCTTGGTAACGACGTTTTGATCGCAAGGTACAGCAACATCCACAAGTAAACACGATTTGTTCTCCATATCCCGGATGACTATATCCGGTTTGTTTGCTGCTATCGTGCGGTCAGTTTGAATTTGTTGGTCGTACAATATCGTACACAATCCAACAGACGTCACCGGTTTCGGTGAGTGTTCGTACCACTTGGGGCTTGTGTTCGGAACTTCGAGGGCGGTACAGATCTGCCAGTGGAGGCAGCTACACACCCTGTCGTGTCTTTTCAAGTATTCGGTCTTTGCTAGGATTGGACAAGCTGAGACAATATGATCGATGGTTTCTACGTGTTCCTGACAAATGCGGCATTTATCATCTTGGGAAATTTTGAGAACCGCTTTATCATAATGTCGTGTTCTCAACGCCTGATCTTGAGCAGCTATTACAAGTGCTTCCGATTCTGGCTTCATTCTTCCCCTTTTAAGCCACATAAATGATTGATCTTTATTGATCTGCACCTTGTCCATTCTTTTTAGATATTGTCCGTGGAGTGGTTTGTCTCTCCACGATTTCTTTAACATTTTCTGTGTCTCAAATTTCATGTTAAGTAGCATCAGAAGTTCAGTGTCTGTGTCATTCTGGTTGTCTTGCATAGTCTTGTTCGCAATGCTTCTTGCTACACTTACAACGCCTCTGTTTCCCATTCTTCGGTCAGATTTCATGACCTGCCTCATTAGTGGGTCATCTTGATGGCTGACTACATACTTTCCCATCCCGGTTATTGCATTGTGCCAGGAGGCTTCAATTTGTCTGAGGCCTCTTCCTCTTTCCTTACGTGAGACATAAAGTCTATGTACATCAGCTCGGGGGTGGGCAACGTGATGCATAGTAAGCAATTTTCTGGTTTTTCGATCCATGATGCAAATTTCCTGTTCAGTCCAGTCTACTAGTCCGAAACTGTATTCGGCTACAGGCACCGCCAAACTACCTATTGCTGATATTTTATTCCTTGAGTTCAGAGTACCACTTAGGGCATGTGTTTGGAACCTCGAGGGCGGTACAGATCTGCCAGTGAAGATAGCTACACACCCTGTCGTGTCTTTTCAAGTATTCGGTCTTTGCTAGAATTGGAGAAGCTGATGGTTTCTACTTGCTCCTGGCAAATGCGGCATTTGTCATCATGGGAAATTTTGACAATCGCTTTATCATAATGTCGTGTTCTCAACGCCTGATCTTGGGCAGTTATTACAAGTGCTTCCGATTCTGACTTTATTCTTCCCCTTTTAAGCCACTTAAATTATTGATCTTTATTGATCTGTGCTCTGGCCATTCGTTTCAAATATTGTCCATGGAGTGGTTTGTCTCTCCACGATTTCTTTAACATTTTTGAGTCTCACATTTCATGTTCAGTAGCATCAGAAGTTCAGTGTCTGTGTCATTCTGTGTGTCTCGCATAGTTTTCTTTGCAATGCTTCTTGCTACACTTACAATGCCTCTGTTTCCCATTCTTCGGTCAGATTTCATGACCTGCCTCGTTAGACGGTCATTTTGATGGCTGACTACATACTTTCCCATCCCGACTATTGCGTTGTGCCAGGAGACCTCAATTTGTCTGAGGTTGTTGTTGTTATTATTATTATTATTATTATAGTCTTTAATATTTATATTTCCGATATTCCTAGAATGACATACAGTAAATTAGGGAATTTGCTGATGATACAGCGTTATCTACATCACACGAAAGTGTGTTAATAGCTCGTAATATAATACAAAATGATATTAAACAAATTTTAATTTGGACTAATCAATGGAGAATAGAATTAAATTAAACTAAAAATCAAACTAAGATATTTACACTTCGAAGGCCTACGTATAAATATTGATAATAACCCCATTATATTTAACTAGCGTACCTTTGCGAGAACTCTCGCATGGTAAACCCCACCCTTTCTCTTTTTTTAAATTTTATTTTACATTTAAAGACAATACAACGTTCAGCCGTGAGGCTCTTCAGTTGATTGGCCGAGCAACTTTGCATCAGAAAATTTTGAAGGGGGTAACTGTTTGTTACCTCCCTGATAGTGATTACATGTGGTGTACCTTCAACCAAGGTTATTGCGAGGGAATTATGTTAGAGCAATGACAGGATTAAAAAGAAATATGATGGGAGGGACAGGTAATTTCTAGAAATGTTCTTTCCTTATCTAATGTCAGAGAGATATTGAAGGAAAATATGGAATGGGAGTCTGTTTCTTAGGCGGGAGAGTGGGGGCTGATCGGTTCCTATTTCGTAAGTGACTGCTCCTTGTACATGATTTAAATTATTGAAAAAAGTATGTGCCAGCTTTGTAATAAAGGAAGTAATTGGTTCTATTGCAAGATCGTTGTGGAGGGTCTTATTGCTGACAAACCAGGGGGCATTTACTGTTATTCTTAAAATTTTGTTTTGGAAGATTTGTAACTTGTTTAATGTGGTTGGGGCAGCTGAAATCCAAACAGAGCATCCGTAGGTTAATATTGGCCGAAGAATACATTTGTAGATGGTTAAAGTAGAATGAAGTTTTAGAGAAGAGTTACGGTTGAGAATTGGACGTAAAATAGCTAACCTTCTTTTGGCTTCAATTACTTTGGACGAGATGTTACTGTGCTAATTTAGTCTTGTGTCCATCAGAACGCCGAGATAACGAATAGATGAGTTCAGAGGAGACCAAGGAATGATAGAAGAATCCAAAGTCAAAGGGCGAGGAAAGACAGGATACCTTAAAGTAAATACTTTGGCGATTGATTTGTTTGGGTTGATTTTGATTTTCCATAATTTTTACCAATTTTCTATGTATTTTAGGTGACATTGAATAACACGACATACTGTGTTTAGGTTTCGGTTTGCATAAAAGAGTAAAGTATCATCTGCATAGAGAGCTATATTAACTGCATTACTAGTAGGAATATCTGCGACGTACAAGTTAAATAAGAAAGGAGATAACGGGGATCCTTGCGGAAGACCAGCAAGAACAGCCCGAGGTGAAGAAATGAAAGAGTTACCCTTTCTCTATCCATTTGTCTATCCTTTCCATAAAGAAGGAGAGGGAAGGAAAAGAACTCCTAATGTACACAGAATATCAAACAAAATAACAATGCAATTGATGCAATTGATGTTGGAAACTAATTTTCAATAAAAGTTTATTCAGCATTATAGAGATATGTTCTTGGAACAACTCATACTTCTTTTAAAAAATTGAAGAAATTATTCAATCTTTCTTGAGAGTTAGCTTTTCGCTTTCCTTGATAGTCACAAAAATAATAGAAAAGGTTTTTACTCTTGAGAAACCAAGCGAAAATATCAGATTGGGCAAGTACAACCCAACTCTTTGCAATATTATATAACATTCCTTGATTTGTTATGAGGAATAGAAAGGGGTTTGGAGAGTCAGAGTGCCAGCTTGGTGGGGTGCGAAAATTTAAAAATTATTTGTATACTAAAAAGTATTGGATTATTTTCTGCTCTCTTACGTACCTTAAGAAAAGCAATTCCGAGCCAAAAAATAATCAAACTAATATTTTTACCTTTGAGTACTAAATACCATTTGTTGCCATTAGAAACGACTTAGTAGGCTTAGACTTCACTTCGGTACATGAGAATGTTGCGTAATGAATATCTTAGCGAACCGATACCTTGAGTTTAATATCAAACGGTGTATTATTTACAATATGAATTTGCAGCTGGCCGTTGATGTACATACTTCCAAATACCGCCAACATTTAAATCATGCGTTTGGACTGCGATCGTTGGCAGTTGTCGAGTGACTTGCGCTATTCTTTCTATAATTTTAAATTTCGTTGTTTTTTAATTAATTCACGTAGTATTGTAGGCTAGCGCGTTTTGATTTTTGTTTTCCATTTATTTCAACCTATTTTACTTTAGCTACTTTAAAAAGTTTGTTCTTTGTGTTGTGACATAGGACAAGTTTTCCCCCACTACCTCTGCGTACCCGTACGAAAACTCTCGCATGTTAGACATCACACTCATCCCTATGCTTCTATTTTCATTCTAAGATTGAAAGTAGTAAACGAAACGTGTTTATTTGTTTAAAAATCTATAAAGGCAACTTACAATATACTAGCACAATAACAAATAAAAATAAAAAACAATGCAATTAATGTATAAAAGAAATTTTCAATAAATATTTATTCAATATCATGGAGAATTTTCTTGGAACAATTCCCAACACTTCCTAAAAGACATTTGAAGTACTTATTCAATATTGTTTGTCAGTTAGGTTTTAGCTTTTCGTGATAGTCACAAAAATGTTAGCTTTTTACTTTTGAGAAAGCTACGTGTCTGAACCCGCTGACTTGAAAATTTCATCTAATGATAACGAAAATATTGGTACAGGTAAAACACAACACAGTCTTCACTCTTCACTGAACACCCACATCCCTCCACAATTAAGTACACAGCACTTACAGACCATGGCAAAACGTTTATTGAATACACGCATAAGAAACAATCTTCATAGGTATCAAGCAACTATTATAGTACTTCTAGTTGTCGCTGGAGAGCAAATCTTGCATTAATGATTATACAAATAATCCTAATCAGACTGCACAAACCATGGTGTATACAGAAAGCGTGAATATACGATTTGAGGAATCTAAGCCTTCTAAGCGGGTCGTCACAAAAATGGCTACCAGCATCAAGTGCTGAAATATTGAGGTAACCTTGATAGTATTGAAGCGCGGAACCGAAAATTTAATTGAAGGTCGAGGAATGTTTCATCTTATAATGTTTCATGTTTGTGTTTCATCATCGTTTTAGTTTTTAAGTTTTAATTTTTAGTTTTTAAGGCCCTAAAACGCTTGGTTTAGGAGTTATTTGACAAAAACTTTGGCAAGTGTTGCTGGTGGCATTTGACCTGAATATTTTGATGCAGTTTTTTAAACAAAGCCTTCATATTTTTAAAGTCAAAGTGCAATTCGTCACGTCTCCGTGAAATTCTCTTTCATTAGAGACCTCATTTATAAAGATTGGTTGCGTGTGAGAGTCGCAACGGAAAGGTATACTACTGAAATATTACAGGAGACGATTGTGGACCTGTCAAATATTTATGCGTACTTTTAGATAAAAGAGCAACCTGGAAACCACACATTTTGGCACCATAAATATTACATGAGGAAAAATCATAGAACTATCCCTCTTTATTAATAGAAAATATTCGTTAAAGACTGAATATTAATTGTTATTACTCAAATCTATAATATTAACATCATTAACAAATGCATGCCCAATTTGGATCAATACTGCATCTATAACAATAGGGAAATTACAAGTTGTGCAAAAATAAATGCTTTAGACAGATACTCCAAGCTCCTTGGTTTGTACCAATTCACAAATTTATAGAGAATTATAAGTAGATTCAATTAAAAATCATATATTGAAAATATTACTTTTTTTCTCTTCATTAAATTTTCTCCTCTAACTCGAAACTTAATTTAAGCCATAATTTTGTGATTCCTAGCAGAATCAAATCCAAATTTCCTAAAGATAAATTACGTCCACCTTAATTATTAGTAGTATTATTGATTGATAAGTCGTTAGGCCTTAATGGGATCTATATAATAATAAGGCTACAATGATTATTTTTATTATTATCATTATTATTATTATTATTATTATTATTATTGATACCCAGAAAAACATTTTATTCGAATCAAAATTCCTTCAAATTAAACAACTACCTTAGACTACCAATATTAGTGATGGGGTAAATAGGTTAACAATTAATGATGGTGCCAAAACCTTATTATGAATATTAGTAAAATTGTATTCAAGCTCTAGAAAGACCTTTTGACCGAACATTAAATAAAAAAAAATTATATCATAAAATAACTGTATCTACACTACTCTGAGAAAGTACAAGGGAATTTTTACGTCCAATAGTCCGCCTATTACGAAACTCTACATTGGAATTGTTCACAAATTGATATTTTCCAATCAAGCTGGCTCAACTTGAGACTGGTCTGTTTCAAAGGAATGTTTTGAAGATTTTATATGAAATTCTTAGAATTCACTCCCTTTTTCAAACACAGCACCAATTTTTCTTTAAAGTTCTTTTTTCGAATAGAATATAGTAAGCTTATTTATAAATACGCTGACAGTCCGGTTTTCATTCAAAATTTTGAATTTTTAAAAATTACAAAAGTCTAACTTTTTCCGAATCAGTGATATGCATTTAGTGCTAAAGTTAAACATTTTTTTCTTATTGCAATATATTCTTCAATATTAGCACTACAATCGCAATTTTTATGTATGTATATATAGTTTTCTTTCCAAATATTGGCCGATTTTGCGAAGTTTTGAATCACATCTATTGTCTTTTTTCTACGTCTTATGTCTATTTTCCTAAACTATCTGATCAATATTTTCTCAATAGTTCCAAATATTTACTTTAAACTAATTACAAAGAAGCATTGAATTATAAGATCCAAACGTTATTTCGTTTAAAAGTCTGAAATTTTATACCTTACAGATTGCTATTGTAATGATCTGGAATCATTTCAGTATCATTCAGAAACATTTTAGTGAAAAGGACCTAGAAATGCTGGACTAAGTATACAAAACCGTGACTATTCATTATAAACATAGTATAGAATAAACAAGTTACCGCAGTGTCGCGTGTAAATAGTACCTTCTGACTATAGAAACTTCAGAAGAAAATGTATTCATGCATCAACGTTTGATAGTACAAATTTAAAGACGAATTTTGAAGTTTATTTCAGTAAAATCGGACCACGGGTTACGTTGTTATAGTAATTATTAGAAAGTGCATAGTCAACTAAAAACTTCCAATGAACAAACGAGTCTTATGATTTATGACGTCATTCGGAACCAAATTAATGTTGTTTTTTTTTAAGATTACGACAAAACCGAAGGATTATATGAAATTGGAAATTACGAGGTTGTAGAGGAGAATTTCGTAAAAATTAATAATAGTGACTTCATTTATGTGGCGAGACTCGGGACATCAGGCCCACTCTTCTGCCTAACCACGTAATACATAAATGTATAGAGAAAAATTGAACAGTACATTTAGTAAATTAAATAAAATACAACTTATATATGTCTTGCCCCTGGGCTCAAAAATTATGAATAATACCAAAAATTTAGGACACTGGGGAAGAATGCAAATAAAGTTTTTCGTATTTATAACTTAGAATTGAAGCAAAACAGTCGTGGAAATGCGTGTTCATATAAGGTAATATGGACTTGTGAAATAAAATTTTGCGGCATAATAAGACGCAGAACGTCAAATCGAAGAATAAAATAAAGACATTGAGAATTTCTTAAGAATTTAGAACGTTGTAACACCACAGGAAACTGTACAACGGGCGAAATATTATTTCTTGGGTGGTTAAACAAGGCAATAATGGCGGCGAATCTGTTTTGTTTGAACTGGAAACTATAAAAAATCCGGTCAACAATGGACTCCAGATTTGTTTTCGTGGTTGCAGTGCACGCGGACGTTGTGTTGGTGTCTGCGATATTTTTCAAAATTTGTTAAAGTTTTTCTTTTAGAGTTTTTGTACATACTTAGTGCAGTGAAATTTGGTCGTGTTCTTGCAGAGCACGCGGACGTTGTATTCGTGGCTGCAATAATTTTCGGAATTTGTAGGAGTTTGATTTTAGAGTTTTTGTGGACGGACTTAGTGCAGTGAGAATTGGTATTATATTATGCAGAAGAACAATTCGTATGAAACTGATTGAAATTTTTTGAAAGAACTTAGTGGCGCGATAGTACATCACAGGAACAAATATTCTCTGTAGTGCGAGACATTTGTTGGTGCATATTTATTACCGCGAAGAACTGGAGTAGAACTTTACGTGTTACTTCGTGTAGAAAGGCGCGGTATATGAATAGTCAATTTGTGCGATGGTGTGTGACGATATAAGCGAGCGACCCGGACTGACGAAGGTCAAGCTACGCAAGGGGAGCAGCGCAATCTGGTGTCATTGGACGACGCGGAGGTCAACAAACAGGGAAGTCAAACAATTTTGGTTATTTTTTTTAAAAAGATAAACCAATTGATCAAGGCTAAGATTGTCATTGGTAATAAGAGTAAAAGAATGGCCATTAAAATATTTAAAAGAGCGTACGCATCTAAAGTAATGAGCAAAGCATTCTTAAAGATGAAATTTTAACATAACTTTCAGTGCACGATTTTTGTTTTATTTTGTTTCTGTGTTAATTCTGTGTGTGTATTTATTGATATGTTCATGTTTATGTTGATGTGCAACGAAGATGAATGCAACGGAGCATAAGATTGAATTTTCGATAGTTAAATGAAGGAAAGCATCATTGCCAACCATAGTTTTCTCTCACATCAATGTGTTTTATTTGAGTAGCTAAGGCCCTGGTAATACTACAGGGGAGGCTGTGTTTGAGTTTTTTCCGTATGGAGCCGGTCACAACCAGCAATTATAAACCGGGAGAGATGGCTCAGTGCATCAACCTGACGACACTGCAGTCCCTCTGATCTGGAGGTTGTAGGTTCGAGTCCCGACGGCGCGCCGGCGGTAGGATTTTCGACACTAGCTTGTCAGCTAGGTCGAATTCAGTCGCCGTCTGGAGGAAAATTCTAACGGCCGGCTGCTCTGAACGGCAGTTTTCCGTGGTTTCTCCGATCAACACCAGGCGAATGCCGGAGCAGTACCCTAACAAACGGGCCACGGACGGCGCGCAATATTTCCTTCCTCTTCCTTGTCCTTTCCTCTAAAACACACACATTTACACTAACGTGCACTACACTACTAAAGATGCCAGTAGACCGGTCGGGAGCTTACAGCTTGTCCCGACTGGGGCGGTGCCTCGCTGGTAGGAGATACCTGGTTGAGGAGAAAACCCTTCTAGTCGACGGTAGGTCGGCGCCAGGTCTCGCCATCTAGCGGGGGAAAAGATCATCGCCCCCTCCCGGGAAAAACACGCACTCCACTTACGGGATTAATGACCTGAGTAGTTGACGCGTCTGGAAACATCAATCAATCAAAAACAATTATAAATTTTTGTGACGAACAGCAGAAGGGGTTAACATATTTTAGAAGCGATATAGTATTTATTTTGATATACTCGTAGATAGCAGTAAGGGAGAGATCCCATTACTGTTACATTGGTGGTGAAACGTGGTGTTGTATGTACAAGTGTTGCGTACTGTAATTAATTAAATTGATAGTAAAGAAATAGTAAATAAAGTGAGAAAGGAGAGGTAAGAACCCCGTTACCGTTACAGTATTTACTTTTCACTCTCCTATATTTTTAACATTTACATTTAAGATTAACTTATTGATTTAATGCATCCATGAACATAAAACTTCAAACTACTTAGTTACATACTTTTAGTAGAAAACATTATTTAAAATTATTTTCCAACATCTACGTGAAAAAGTCCTGTATGAGTTTAATGTTTAGATGCAATATTTTGTTCAGTTTATGCCGGTTATCAAGTTTTATACCAATGTGATACTTATAGATTGTATAGATGTGTATCTTAGGTGTCGCCAATATTTTGTGAAGAGTTACGACAGGTTACCTGGCACGAAATACATAGGCCCAGCATTGGCATCACAGGCTAGTCAATATTTTCTTCTGTCGAAGTGGGACGTGTCCCTGGCCTCCCACAAACCCAGACCTCCTGAACCAATTTATTTATTGCCCTGAAAGAGAACTACTTGAACTCTTGACTGTAACATCTTCAGACTGTTCAGTTGGAAATACTTCTTAGATCAGTGGGTTGGTTGTCAAATAGAGTTCCTTCTGTCTAGGTTTATTTGCACTTCTAACATGTATATATCAGAAAATGATGGTTTAAGAAACAACTAAAAACGAAAAATGCCCACAAGAATACGCACTAAATATTCTAATTGTCTATTTAGGCAATTTATGCTCAAGTGTCTTTCATATGAAATTATTTGCAATGTTTTTAAAAATAAGAGGGGTTAATGAAAATGTTAAATATAAATTTCTCCACGTATTGCATTCTGAAATGTGTCTAATAAGGCAAAAATTACTCATGATGTGTGACACCAGAATGAACCTGACATAACAATTACAATATCTGAGCTGCAATACACCGTAACATGTATACCACTCATTGAAACCGGTTCAGCTTTGTTTCAACACTCTGTGACCTCATCTTGGCGTCATATGTAAGTTGCCATAAATGGTAAACGGTACATCACGCAAAGTACATCATTTCAATTTACTTTTATCGCAGACCACCTCCCTATGGACCCCTTCCAAGGTCCCACGTGTTCTCTATATCTCCGTTCTCTTTCCCTAGAGAAGAGAGCACTTCACAGAATGAAAAGTCATAACACTCTGTTGATTTCGTTCGAGTCATTATACTTTCCTCTGGGTATACGATCACAAAACCGTTTCATAAAAACACATTTCGAAATATTTTTTCTTGCTTGTGCTGATTTGTCTTTCAAAATATTAACCAGAGAGATCAAAGGACGTAATGTCCAAATTCGTTTGTTTCCCTTTTCATGTTAATCTTTTTTTTTTTGTAAAGTTGTGCAACAGCATACATTCACTGTTGAACACTTCTCAACACTCATTTAAGAGATATGAACTTACAGAACTATAGAAGTGTTTTAGATGAGTAGAGTAAATGTGAATTTTCTGTGTAATGTTTTACCAATGTAAATAATAATTGAAGGAAAGAGTCAAAGGATCGTGATAATGAAAATAATATGAACAGAAAGACAACACTACATATTCTAAAAAACAATTTTCGTAATTTCAGATAACCACACAACTTGTCATGCCCATAATTCGCGACAGCAAAACCTTAAGAACAGACTACATGTGAATAATCGTTATTTCTTCTGTGCGTAATGCTGCG
Source organism: Acheta domesticus (assembly GCA_031308135.1). NCBI lineage: Eukaryota > Metazoa > Arthropoda > Insecta > Orthoptera > Gryllidae > Acheta > Acheta domesticus. The sequence continues at coordinate 204,538,451 of JAHLJT010009419.1, read as the reverse complement.
CAAAGGAAATTGCGCACTTCTTTCTGTAGCACATAATAACCTGTATCAGTTGCTACTAAAAAGTCTCAGTCGTTTCACCTACAGCTCCACTGTTGGGAAACTATTTTCGGCAGTCCCCTCAAAACTTCTGGAACCCAGGGGCGTAGTGAATCGCTCTAACCTGGGTGATATGGACATGCATGTGTCTGACCTCACTTAAAAATAAACTCTTGTTCTCATCCCTTAACAAGCACAGCTAACGAATTTACTAAGCCTCGAGAGCAGAAAATGAAAGTCTCCAACGAACGAGGGCAATGTGTCTTGCCGGACGTATAATGAGTCAACGAGGCACTAAAACGATTTTAGCAGAAAAATGCGTAGAAAAAATGCGTTGCACAGACGCAGATATTGTTGTGTATAATTGCAAATACCGAAGCCTCGACACCAATTCTAAAACACGTGCGTAAGTGCAGCGGGTGAATTTGGCTACGTATCCCGGAGGCTCACATTTGTACTTATTCAATATGCTCCGTACGCTTTGTTCATATGTTCAATACGCTTTGTTGATTTGCGTTCTGGGTGTAAAAGTCAATTCGTTCACCTTGGTTATAGTAAGAAATAAGTGCTTGTAATCTACTATTCTTTCTTTTATTTGGACTAATATGTATTTTATTTCCTTAATAGTCTACTTTTTCTTTTCAC